>CAJHNH020001488.1:0-50000 GCA_905116865.2 Candidula unifasciata | reverse complement strand
AGCGCTTTATATGACCAAAAAATAACCTTTCCGAGAAAGGATGCTGTTTATTAGCTAATCTTCCTTGATGTTCAGATCATTTAAGATGTCAATATTTCTACTCTTCTTTGTCCAAGATATTCTGAGAATCTTTGTATAGCATTTCAGCTCAAAAGCCCCTAATCTCTTTCTTAAGGACTGAGAGATAGTCCACGACTCACATCCGTATGTAGCCACAGGGAAGATGCATGCTCTCAAAATTCAGATTTTTATCTCCTTGCTGGTGCTTTAACCATAGACTTTTAAGGCTGTTCAATCTTTGCATTGCTATGGCCATCCTCCTTTTAATTTCTGTCAAACAGTCTCCACTGTTTTTTTTAAAGGAGCCTAGATATTCAAAGTTGGTGACATTGTCAATTTCTTCACCATTTATTGTTATTTTTGGGTGACAACCAATTTTATCCGTGGACATTATTTTCGTTTTCTTTAAATTCAAGAAAATATTTTGATCTTCACAGTACTTTTGGACAGACACTATTAAATTTTCTATTCCCTTTACGCTGTCTGAACGTTATTACATATACAGAAAAATAACTGCAGATTCTTATGAATTGTTTTGCTAATGCATGCACAGAATCTGTACTCACCACCATACTGAACTAAATGCAAGTGATGATTATAATTCTGACAACCCCACCAGACACTAACGTATACGACCATGAGATGTTAGTTGTACATGCGTTAGAGTTCCTAAGTTTTCTACCTCTTAATAGATGCAAAACGTAACTAAATAGACGATATAGAAAGGCATCAGCAATGCATTCCAAACTCATAACAATAGTGTGGTCAAACAAAATGCTAACAGAAAAGGTTAGGTTAGTTACGTATCCTTTACAGGACGTTGCAGAACCAACTCCAACAGCCCCTAGCGGTTGTGTGTTTTCTTAGGCAAATTTACGTCCAGTAGTTTGCCATTGCTTTCTGGACTGTCGGCTTTCTTGATACCACTGTCGAACTGAACAGTTGGGATCGAACAAGGCATCCCGGCATTACGAAGCGTTCGCATTGACTTAGCCACAGAGCCGACTAACAGGACCAAAAAAAAAAAAAAAAACATTTATAAAGCTTGCGTCCCGAGCAGGTTCCTTTACGGCTGTGAAACATGGACGCCATAAGCTCCTCAAAAAGAAAAAAAAAAAAGAAAACACTGAATACTTTCCACATACACTATATGAGACGCATTCTTCGTATATCATGCCGGGTCCCCAACGGATGTTGAAGGATACCAAACTTGTATTTAAAAAATTTAACTCCAATAAATTATAAATTTTTGTTAATGCGCATTATTCAATCACTTAATTGTAATCTTCGAAAATGCACAACACAGTTTAGAGAATAAACATGAGCTTCTTGCAAGCAACATTTTAAAGGTGGAATGGATTGGGGGAAAAAAAAGAAGTATTTAGTTTGATGACAGATGAAAACAGTGGACACCTTTTAAAAAACAAGTACTCACATCCCTGTGTGGTTTCCAGGACCCCACTCTCAGGGAAAACAAGAATAGACCCACTGCCTCCCCAACAAACATTTTGTAAGAGTTGACTAAATTGGGAGTTTCCGTTGATATCATAGTGCATCTGTTTGAGAGGCAAGGAACCAACAATCTGCATAGAAATCAGTCAGATCTGTAAAACATATGTACACTTAACACTCGGGTTTTCGAACAAGCCTAAAGTTAAGCGGTGGACGAACAACCATAACTTTCCAACGGAGATACAGCCGGTGAATGCGAAGATAAGGAAAATGTACTTACTTGTAGAGGCTATGGAAAATATATAAGTAACAATCATTTTGGCATACTTGACAAATATGCCAGGTTTAAAATAATTAATGTGTCTTGTAAAAACTTCTTCAGTTCTCCCTCACTGCCACTAATACTATACTATCATTATTGAGTTCACCCTCACTGCCACTAATACTATACTATCATTATTGAGTTCACCCTCACTGCCACTAATACTATACTATCATTATTGAGTTCACCCTCACTGCCACTAATACTATACTATCATTATTAAGTTCACCCTCACTACTATACATTTGTCATCATTATCCTGTTGTGCCATTATGTGTTCTATCGGGCTCGCAACTATTTCTTTATTTCCTCTTTTGGACGTACGTGTTGTCTCAATGCCTTAGTTTCCTATTTCAGTGCCTGCTTTGAAATCTCTGCATATCGCTTCTTTGAATTCAATATTGCTTCATCTTATCGTCTTCCAACAGTTGCTACTAGTGGTTACCCATATATTTCTTCAGCCGTCTTGAAATAATTGTCAAACGTGACATAATTTCTTTCTTGTGACTCTATTGACTGTCAATATTACTACCTAAATAAGTAAATAGATCTGCTTCTTTAACCGTCTCTGACTCCAGCATTGTGTTACATCTGCTTGATCTATATATAATTAGTGCCTTAAATATATTTGTCTTTTCTTTCGTGATGTATAGTCCACATTTTTTACCCTTTTTGTTTTGCAAAATCTAGATGTTCCAGTCGTGTGTTCTCCATCCAGTCAATGTCGATCTTTCCAACACAACATGCATTACATCACCCAGTCAATAGATATACCAAATATATTAACAGGGGAGAACTAGTACATTTATGTTTCACTCCAGTTGTAAAGGGAAACGAACTACTTAAAGTATCACCGATCTGCATTGCATACACTAAGCCGTTGTGCTTTCATAAAATTAATAATTTTTTTTTTGCACATCAAGCACTTTAGTTTCCCTTCCCCCAGCTTCTTCACTCCTTTAATAATTTTCATCCAGCCTCCCTTCCACTGTCCCTTTCTTGAAAAGTTGCAAGGGAATTGAATCCTCCATCTCTTCCTTACTTTATATATATATATATATATATATATATATATATATATATATATATATATATATATATATATATATATATGCATACCGTCGCTCTCATTTTAAGTATGTGTTGTTGCATTTTATACTAAGCAAGTAAACTGTCATGTCCGGTAAAACGGATAAAGGGGTCTAGTTCGCCCTTCCTCTCCGATCTGATCAATTTGGGCCGGTGAGCCTGCAAAGTGAAATGATTATTCCCTCACATTATAATATATTTCCAGTTTCCAAGAGGGGGCTGCTAGGTCTCGAGGAATCGTGTCCACCTCGAGTGCTAGATGTTCCGGGATCAATCCCCTGTAAGGGCTGGGTTTTTTTTTTTTTTTTTCACCTGGACTTTGACCTCTAGCCCCTGGTCTCTGGGTAGTGAGATCGGACACTCTTGTTTTGTTTTGCACCTAAACAATTCCTTGGCAGTAGGAAATCGAAAAAAGTAGACTACTAGCGCTGCCCCGGCAGAATTTGGAGTAAAAAATATACCTAGAGTATTTCAGGATCCTCGCTGGTGCTACTGAGCCTGTGCACTGTGCTGAGCTTACTATGTCACCGACCGAACGTCTTTTTCTGACGACAACGCTATATTCGAGAGGATGTGTATGTCCAATATGAACAATAAAAAGCCTGTGTGTAGATATAAAAAAAAAATTATAAAGACGCAGTTCTTCTAGTGCAAAAGATTACACAGAAGGTGGACACTACAGAATTTGAAACTTACGTGTAGGATCTAGGAAACAAATATTAAAATTTAAAAAAAATATATATGTACACAAGGAAACCACATATTGCAAAGTAATTTAACAATACCATCAGTGCGCTGTACAATTATTATAAATCTTATTATAACTGTTACATTAAAAACGAAGAGGTTCGCCATATAACTATACAGCACACTGGCAAATATGAACCTCTTTTACCTACAGTGAAAAGGCGAGGCAGACCAAGAAAGACCTTCTTATAGAACCTGACTGTCTGCACAGGCCTCAGGCATGCAGCCATGAAGTCCATAGCAACTAACCTTATTTGTTACCCATTTTAGGTTGAACCACTTGGAAGACATGGCCATTTTCAAAATCAAAACAAAAAAATTCCCCTCGATTTGTTATAAATTCTAGTTCTCTTGCGTGGTGGGCGAAAACTAGATTATGTCCATTATTTAAACGTAAATGGATTCGCGGTGGCATCACGGCTATAGGTTGCGCCTCCAGTCCAAAGGTTGTGGGTTTGAAAAGCAAGAGATCTAATCTTCATCTCCACATACAATGCACTGAAGCAGCAGGGTTTGCGAAGAAACGAGCATGAATGAGCACAAAGAAGCAGCTGGGCTTGCCAGGAAACGAGCTTGAATGGGCACAAAGCAGCTGGGCGAAGCTGTTTAAAGAGCGTCGAACTGGTTTTGAATACAACGGAACGAGGTGGGGTAGTCTGGTCCTAGTTCCTAGTGGAAAAGAAATTTACAATCGCTTAAGCCAAATGTGTCCGATCAACTTCTGCCCCTGGTACTGCTAACTGCCAAAGTCTGTCCATTTGCCAGATGAACGAACCTTCCATTTGTCACTCTGGTGGTGCACAATTTGCTACCACAGCGACGATATATCGCCATAACCTCAGTATATGTTGCAATTACCATAATGTTTTGTCCGATTGTCCGATCAGGACAGCATAAGATGTCCGAAACTTGGGCTTTATGACCCAGGTCGGCCCCGCCGACCTATATTACTCACCCCCCCCCCTCCCCCCCCCCCCCCCCACCAGGGCCTAAATTTATCAAGGGGATTTTTTTTTAAATTTTTCTAAATATCCAGAAACCATAAGTTGTCAACCCTTTGGCTTGGTACTATTGATATCTCAACCCTTTGGCCTTGATTCCTTGATACATTCCGTAAATTTGGGAGAAGTGTGGCTTTTCTGACTACACCCGGGCGCGAACCACGACCACAATGAACTCGCCGCCTGGCCGCTGTGCAGTCAGGTTTAACCCTGTGCAGTCAGGTTTAACAAATTGACCTAGCAAGCTGGGCTGTCTAGGGGATTAACGGGCCCAAACAATTGTTGAAGGGGGAAACCTACTGAGGATCGGCATGCTTCTGCTGTGCACTCTCCCTCTGTGGAGTTCTTCTTGTTATTGTACCAGGTACATTACCGAAAGTGAAGGCGCCCTGCATTGTACTGACCCCGTCAGCCATTGAGGAAGCATTTGTCTATTAACAGGATTTCAGCATCACTTGCGCCCTACGCACAACTGACATTGATACTTTACAACCAGAGCAGAATTTAAAAAAAAAAAACGAATCTTTTACCTACTGCAGGACAGTAAACAATCTATAGACACAAATAATTTTACATGCAACTTACTGGAAGGAGCTAAAAAACAGAAAAACAAATTAAACTGGATGTATTAAGTGAACTTTTATTGTTAGAACAAGAGATCTAACATGGATTATTATGTTTTCAAGAGTGGGAGTTAGCTAGCGCGTCTTTGGAGTATTTGGGTGAGTTTTAATCCCGTATCAATTTGTGCAATTTTTTTTCATTTGGATGATAATGTTCGTAATACGCTTCGTACCTGAGCTTCGTCATTTACTTCACGTTTGGACACATTGATGTTGATTGTTGTTGTTATAGGTTTCCTGTTGCATCAGTGGAATTAATCTCCGATTCTTCGACCACACTTGGCATGTGGAATGTAATATCTTTATGCTGTGCTCCTTGTCTTGTACCTGATCGCACGTCTCACAAAGTCCCGCCTCTGGTCCTGGCAGTTCATCCACTTCTGGACGTTCGTCTTGTTTCTGGACTTGAGTTTTGCTTGCGTATTCATTTCACAGGTCTATCTGTCTATAGCCTGTTGGTTCCTCATCTCTCAGGCAGATGCACTCTTGCTATAAGGAGAATGACGAACCTTTTCACACTGGCCATGCCTCCAGTAGGGACCGTGTTTCTAGGAAGACAGTGGAGGGGTGTAGATAGGTCCTGACCAATATAAACCCGGGTCCTGGTGCATCTACACATATGTTACATTACTTCTTTTTTTTCCAAATGAGTGTAATAACGGGGTCGATCACAAGAAGTCAACACAATCATAGTAAGTTTCTCGGCATCGAAAGTTTTGGGAGCAGCAGTGGTATGAGGGCTACAAGCTGGGCTGAAGGTCCGAAGATTCTTGGTGCACGTCTTAACAAAGCCCGATTTGTTTCAAAAAAGACCTTGCCTCCTAAGTGAACCGTGACTCACATGTGGACCATATAAGGTCCTTGAAGTAAACGCGCCCGCATGGTGTCGACCATATCACCCTTGGAACACTGATTGGTCTATATAATAGCGGTCTATCATTACGTGCCCAAAACGTCTGAAGGCTTAGAAGACCGTTATTTACTTTACTGAAACATATTATGATCATAAGAAATATGGAGACATCCCTGAGGATATTACTAAAAACATCCGTCTTGTTAAAAAACGAAGAAGCCACACACAAACAACATATAGTTAAAGGACCCTTCTTCCATGCTTTCAGGCGTATTACACATAAAGGACTAGACCTATTTTGTATAAACCGTCAGCACTGGGTGGGTGTCATCAGCATCAAACCGGCCGCCTTTACTTCCCATAACTGACCTGGTACCCAGTTCAGGATGGGTTGACCTGTGAGCTGAGATTTTTTTTTTTTTTTTGAAAACGGTTCCACACCCGAATGTATGACCTTTAGATCCGTAGGCGAGCGTTCAGTCGATACACCACTACGCCCCCCCCCAACCCCATTTACTTCCAACGTCATACGAGTACTTAGGTCATGAGGGAGCAGCGGTAGTATAGCAGCTGGACGCTTGCCTGAGATCCCAGGGTCATGGGATAAGGTCCGGGCAGAGCCAGGCATTTTTAAAAAATTAACCCAGCCTTAGATTGGTACATGAACTAACCTTTTAAAGTAGAGACATCCCGTGTACGGTACGACATCGTCCACCGAGACTGATTGGTCTCTAAAAAAAGGTCTAGCCCTATATATCCAGCACGCTTGACGGCGTCGATAAGTCTCCTGTACTTCTTGTACTTTTTTTTTAATGTCACTTCCCTAATAATTTATTCTGCTGATCTCCCTACATTCAAAAATTAAAAGAAAAAAGTTACGAAGCTTTCCTATACAATTATCCGCCTAGTTTAAAAAACAAAGACAAAGGCGCAGTTCATCTAGTACTAAACACTAACTACACAGTAGGTGGACACTAAAAAAAATCAGCAACTTACTGGAAGGATCTAGGAATGTATTAAAAAGAGAAAATAGAAGGAAAGCAGTTATTGTCAAGTAAATTACCAATTCGTTTAAATTCCCTTCCTATTTTTATAATAAATATAGTTCTAGCTTTTGTGACTGTAGTAGCATAAATCTTTGAGCTGATATGAGCATTTCGGTCAATAAGCTGCCAACAGTTCTGGAAACAAAATACTGTGTCTAGTTTCTAAGACTAAATAAACTCGTACATTGGACGTTCTTATTTCAGAAGACATGTTCTCATGTAGTCCGCACGCCAGACCGACGATTGCCTACAAGAATCTTTCACGGGAATTACCTCTACATAAACGCTCATACAGCGGACGTAGGAAACGTCTTAAGGACAATAAAAAGATCTGCTTCAAGATTTTTGGAAGTAATCCTGATTTATGAGAGGTTGCTGCACACGGGCGTAAATGGAATTTGATGCAAGCCTCATATATTTATACATCTATGGACACTCGGTGGATGATTGGATCGAATCATACAGACAGCCTTTACTTCCCAGGCGCCTTAATTGTTACCCATTTTAGGCTGGATGGACTTGGAAGACAAGGTTATTTAAAAACTAAAACCACAAATCCCAAACCCACCCCACATGCTGATTTGAATGCTAATTATGAGGAGTGGTTGGCGAAAACAATATTATACTTGCATTAATAAAATTAATGGGAGCCGCAGTGACGCCACGGCCAGACGATTGTGGGTTCGAATACACATCCAGTCAGATGTGTTTCAAAATACATTAGGTCTCAGATCGACCCAGCCAAACATGTTGTACCAGGTAGATTCCTGGGAAAACAAGGGGCCCTGCGTGATCTTGACCACACAGCTATGAGGACCCATTTGTTAATTGAAACGGATAAAGCATCATTTGCCCCATGCATTTCTTGCATTATACCTACCAGCCAATGTAGAATTATAAAATACACATCCATAACATAATGCAAGACAGTACACAATGGCTAGACACAATTCATTTTGCAAATAACTTACTGGAAGGAGCTACAAAAAAGATTTAAAAAAAAAAAAATCAAGGTTCAACTATTGCTGTGTCAAGTAAACGTTTCATAAACTATTTCAGTTAAAGAATGTTTTACTTTAAATTCAACGTCTGTGTCTGTGGCGTTGACATGCTAGTATTATTGAACATGAGGCGTTGAAGTAAGAATTGAGACACAGTGGGTGTGGCTTCTTTTTCTTAATTCTGATCACTTTTTGTGTAAACTTCTACTGGACATCTGGACTATGGTCTAGTTTCATGACTTGGTTGTTGCTGGCATATTTACTTTCCAAATCTGACATAGTTGTGTGTGATGACTTGGTTTCCTACCCCTTCAGGTAGATGCACTCCTACTGTCAAGTAAACGTCGATCCTATCTACGCTGGACAATGTGACCTTGGCCCCTAGCTCGACCCAGCCTTAAATGAGTACCAGGTAAAGTCTTAAGAAGTAAAGGCGGTCTGTGTGATGTGTACCACATCAGACACCAAGTGCCGACTGGTCTTTAAAAAATAGAGGTCTATCACCACATGGCCAATACCTCTAAAGGTGTAGACAAAAAAAAGGGTAATTTACTTTAATGAAAATTATTATAGCCATTTGAAATAGGGAGACATCCCTAAGGATATTACCAAACAGATCCTAATCAATTTAATTACAGCATCCTCTTTGTATAGGCTTTCTGTTATCTCACTGTCTTAATATCGTGGTCTTGTGACAATAATACTTTGGAGGGAAACAAAGTTTTAATAATGGTGACAATTGGTATATAAGAGCACTTGCTTGTGTGTGTGTGTGTGTGAGTGTGTGTGTGTGTGTGTGTGTGTGTGTGTGTGTGTGTAATTCCTCCTATCTGAATATTTACAGTTGATTCTAGTAACACTTTAAAGACCATCTCCACAGTGGCTATACGGTTTATCTTACGATGCACCATCTTGCTATGATAAGCTGATTTCATTGACGATGAGTGACTTGCAACACCACCAGAACCATACAATGAGCGGTTCACACTCCGTGACACAACCAGTCGAATGAGAATCCCCCAGGTGCAAGTCCCAGAAACTCTGTTCAACCTTTAATTTATATAAGGACTCCAGAAGACAGATGTAGTTGGGTTTTAAAAAAAAACGTGCGTCCCATATTGAGACGGAGTTTAAACAGACCGGCACTGCCTTGAAATCATATTGCCATCACAAAAGCACGATTATTATCTCTTCATAAAGCCGTATCAGACAATGTGAACATGGGAAAACACATTTCTTAACTACTGGTAAACAGAATGTAAAATAAATTATGCTGGAAACTACTGGCAGAACATGTAACTTACGATTTTTGACTAGAAAAAAAAATGCATGTAAATAGCAAATGTGTTAGAAACTGTTTTGAGACTCATGAACTGAACATTAACGAAACGGTCTTCTAATACATTGTACACTGTCTCTTTCAATACTGCCATCTTGTCTCTAGCTTTGTATATTCGTTCCAGTAAAAACATTAATATTTCTCATCTAATGCCACTCAATACCTTTCTCTCTTTCCTAGAAAGAGATAAAACGGATCAAAATGTATTTCTGTGAGATTAAGAATTACAATGCTAACCTGTAACGGATGCCAAAGAAGTTTCAAGAAACCCTAATGCAAAAGTAATACACATATTGTATTGGTTCCTTTCAGTTTGTTAACGTCCAAAGGCTCCAGACCTTTGTCCCCCCCCCCCCCCCCACACACACACACACACATACACTCATGGGTAAGGAGGTTTCAAGGGGGCGAGTAGGAATTTCGAAAACAAGTGCATTTGTACTTTACATAATCAGTTAAACAAGCATTCTGTTTTAGTTTATTAATTTAAAAAAAAAAAAACATTTTTCAATTATTTATTAAAAAGACAGTGTCATGTTTGTTTCATGAGCAGTGTGTACATCTATCGATAAGAAACAATTAATATTATAACACGTGTATTTAAGCAGATTAGGAGCACATTCTCACCAAAACGTATATATCCCTATACCTTATTTTTCCCTTGTTGTGGAATCCGTTTTTCTCCTTTTAATCATATTTTGATATGCTGAGAAAGGAGCCTGGGGCTCTTTCCATTTATCAAGGAGGACGGGTGGATCTTGCCATATACTCAAGGCGGCTTGGGGGTATTACTATATACTGAAGAAGGGGTGAGGAGGGTGGGGTGGGGGTGGGGGTGGGCGTGTATATCTTACCATACACTAAAGACGGCTCTGAGGTAATGTCAAAAACTTAAAAGGGCTTGGGGTATAACCATACACTCAAGGCGTCGGTCGTGGGAATATGTCCTTATATTCAAGAGGGCGTGGGGTACTGTCATTTCCTTTGGGTGGGGGTATAACCATTAACAACGGTATACCACGGTGTACAACGGACAGACACTGTAGTACAAACAACTTACCGGAAGTAGCTGTAAAATGTAAAATATTTGGGGAGTGGGGAATGCTTGTTTCAGAAAAAAAAAAATTGGAAATGTGTTTGGCATTCTAATTAATATTTCTCTCACTACTTTATAATTTCTTTACTAGTTTCCATTCGACACTCTCCCGCCACTGGATCAAGATAAGCACGGGCGAGAGAGTGAGGTCGACTCATTTTGCTACATTTTCTAGTTTAAATCCAAACTTTTGCGCAAGTCATTTTCATCCATTTTTAGGCTGTGATGTAAAGCGGTGTTCAATACTTGTGATGGACGAACAATACATTCGCATTTTATTAACACAGTCTTCCATCCACATACTTATTGTACAGAATCAAGACTTTCATGAATATAGACCTCTTTTTACTGATAATTTTGCAGTGGTGATGTCAACAGTACTGACTGTGATCATGCTGATAACCAAGAAAATAATCCAGTGAACTGTGACAACTTACGTATTACATGTTCCAACCTGGGACAACATTCTTTTATACTACCGCCCACGACAGCTGGCCTTGAGATTACTTATTAACTAAGGGTGCCCTAAATATCCTTGCGGTTGAAAATGGTTTCTGAGAATTGATCTGTGGAATTCTTGTCCGAGTAATGACGTAATGCACTTTGCGTCACATAGTATTAATCGCTGTCCAAAGACCTAGCTTTAGTAGAGGTTTCAGCTTCACTACAACTGGGTCACCCCATACTTGCTTTGTTCCTGTGCCAGTGAAAATCAAATGAAATGTCACTCACTGTCCCATTTGAAAAACTGGTGAACCAACAATTGTCCCGGCAATCTGCAGTGGTATGTGCACTCAGTAAATGCATATGGCAGTAATCGCTCAGTGTGCGGTCCATGTAGGGTTTCTTCTACTTCGTTAACCGGCTAACAAATCCGGCGAAAAGTTATGGTTGTTCGTCCACTTCTGGACTGCATTCCTGTTTCAGAAACTGAGTGTTGCGCGTGCATCCGTTTGACAGATCTAAACTGATTTGTGTGCAGACTGTTGATTCCTTGCATCTCAGGCAGATGCACTTCGACTTTCAAGGATGCTCCCAATTAGTCGACTCTTACCACAAACCTTTGGGTAGGCAGTGGGTTTGTTTTTGTTTTCCCAATAATAGGGCACCGGAACCCATACGGGGAGTGTGGTTTAAATTTAACTCATTCACTGTGGCTTAGTAGCAAATCAGCGGAAGTAGGGAAAAGAGCACACAGAAACAACCGGACAATGGGTGTAATCTTTTACGCCACTCACGACAACCACAAGGAGGACATTCATCGACAACAGTCAGTGGCAGAAATTGAATCTTCCTCCTCTTCTTCACGACCACCGGCTGTAAACTCTGGGGGAAAGTTCTGAATGTTCAACTACCTAGAGACTCTAGTCTTCTTTCTGAACCTTAGTACCTCGTGCTCATCCGTTTTACAGATCAGGCTTATTTGTATTTAGACTACTGGTTTCTTCTCTGTCAGTCAGATGCAGTCCCCAGTCAGTCTATTAATTTTCTTTTTTTCCCCATAACAGGGAGGAATCGAATCTACACACGCACAACAAGAAACCGTCACTTGGGGAATGAGCAGTCAGTATGAAAATTAAACAATTATGATTACCAGTGTGACTGCAACACAGTTAATCATAATAATGCTCAATAAGTGGCCTGTCGACTGACGTTGGCGATCTCTAAAAAAAATATGCCATTTGCAACTAAATATATCAGTTCGTATGTTGACTCCTTTCCATGCTATGACAAACGACTGTTAATAATCTTTTCACGGTGTCTTTCTCTGTCTATCGTTCAACAGATCTTTCCGGTGGTCACGTGTTCTAGATTTCATCTTCTTATAACACAACCCAAAAAAAAATGACACTCTTTCTAATATGTGTGATTTGTCTTTGAGCCCTCGCCACTTTCAAAACACATAAGTTACTCTTTCTTTTTGACTGTTAACTAAATTCTAATGATTTTTTGTTGTAAAATCACATCACCGTGTTCTCGAGAAAGTTAATAACAAAAAGCAATTAGTTGAAATCTGACTGGTTTTTCGTTGCACATAACGGCTTTCGCTGAAAAGTCGTATTTCCAAGTGGAGACTCTGAGTATTAGTAAATTTGCCAGGCTTTTATCGGCCCATCATCTTCTGTGTCTACCTCGTGGTCTACCGGCCAATCAATTCCCTTGTGTACACGGCTTCCGTGTGGAGAAAATAAACATGAACTGGTCATTGTTGACCACTTACCCTACGACAAAACTTACTATAAGTTCATTAGTTGGCGAAAGTAATGGCAACTGTCTTCACATGTGTGTGTGTCCGTGCGCTCGCGTGCATGTGTGTGTGTGTGTCTATGTCGTGCGTGTACCAGTTTGTGTGTGTGTAACAAAGATTATAAGTATTGCTCGCTGTCGTCATCTTCTCTGCGATATGCAGCTCCCATGGCATTAACGGAATCATTGCTGTCCAGTTCCGGGCCAGTCGTGGTAACCGCCTTGTCTGCCAGCTAATCTACCCAATCTTTGTCTTGATCACCCGTATGAGAGTTATTTTAACTCACCCAAATACTGGCTGTTTAAATATGGACCTTCTCATTAAAGAATGAGTCCCGAAACAGTTGGTAAAGACCTAGGATGTAATGTCGGTCAGAGTAATGTTTACTACATCATCCATCCAGGTATGATTGGCCTATAAGAATATGCTAATACCATCATTTTTCTGACGCTCCAGTGGCGTGAAAAGAGTCATTTATCTACATATTCACTTTCATACAGAAACAATTACATTTTTTACGCAACTAATGTGACCTGGACTTCCTGGATCTATTAAAGTCTGTCTTTTTCTTCTTGTTGTTCACTTCCTCTTTTACCGCTTCTGCTTTTTGTTTTTTGATGTATCGGATCAACATCACGGCACAATGATAAAAACCCATAAGTGCTCCGCTCTACTTCGAACTCAAGCCTGGGTCTGAAGAATCTCAGCGTAGTGCACGAAGTCCGTAGCACCACCGAGGATCCTAAATTATTTAGGTAAATTTTTTACTCCAAATTTTGCCCAGGCAACACCGTTAGACTACTCTTTTTGATTTCCAACTACCAAGGGATTTTTTAATATAAGTCCGCGTGAAACAAATCCCAGCATTCACCGGGGCCTGAGCCCAGGACCTCCAGCAGTCCTGGCCTACGCTATGCCACGAGACCACCCAGGTCTGCTTCCGGTTCTGAGGGAGATATAAGGTTCTGCGTCTTGCTTCTCTGACCTATGGACTATAGACATAGTATGCTGTGGTAGAGTTTCTCTATCGTTCCATGCTGTTCTTAGTCTACCTCATGCTCTACGTCCCTCTTCTCCCTTCTTGTATGCCTTATCTGGTAATCTGGTATTCTGGTAATTTTAATTTCAGCTTCATAGCAAACAGATCACCCCATCTTTGCTCCTCTCCTGTGCCAATGAAAAACACACAGAATGTTTATCACAGTCCCTTGTGGAAAGACTGACAAACTACTGTCTCAGCAAATCTAGAATACACTCGCATTAAAAGCATATGGTAGCCATCCGAAGTGCTAACACAAACAGTCCGACGTTATAAATGCAGTCATCATTGATGGTGGCAAAAGTCTTTAAAAGATCAGCAGTTACACACGCGATCAATTTTAATCAAACAATGGCCCCACCAATATTGCGACAGCTGGCATCGCGCCATTTTCTGAATCTACAAATCACACAACCACGTTGGTCAGTCGAAAAACATTCCAAATTAAATCCGCAGCTCACAGTGTCACGCCATGCACTCAACTCAGAAGCTGGGCAACGAAACTACTTCCAGTCTACAAATGGAGCAAAAAAAGCAACGGCCACAGTCTGGCTGAAGCAAAAATTTATGCCTCAGCTCAAAACAGTGGCAGTGCCTAGACTTCATTTGGATCTGAAGCATTATGTCAGGGTTAATAAACTGTCATCCCAGCAGTACCCTACTATTAGCTGGGGAAGGGATTTAGGACATTACATCCACCAGCAAGCGTCGCCCCAACAACGACCTGAATGCCTTCGTTAACGACTGTTCACCCAACAGCCATGCAGTTCTTTGGCACGAAGGAGACACCTTGAACTTGGGTTGTATGCCTTATATGGTATGGCGTCACAAAACATTATCTCTAAGCATGCAAACATGTCATGTGCTGTTGTTTGTATGCAATTTAGAATTGGTTATGTGGTGAATAGTTTTTCAATGATCTCATTCCGGATTTTAACTCGTCTGGTTACTCCTGCAACCCTTCTCAGACATCGCATTTCCATATCTAAATGTGGTATTTCTAAATTGGTCAAAAAACAAACAAAAATTAAATCTGCTAGTGATAGTGCGTGATATTGCTTGAACTGATGTACTCACATGAAACGATACACATTGTTGCTAAAAGGCATAGACACACGCTGGTGATTAGCTGCATGGTTACTGCGTGCTGCAAAAAAATAAACAAAATTCATATTTAATCAGTAAACATTTTTCCTCTTCGTCATTATTTTTCTCATCCTCCTCCTTTCTTCTCTTTCTCATATTCATTTTCTTTTGTGCCTCATCATTTGTTCTTCTTCTCTATGAAATATTTTTTTTGCGGGGGAGGGCGGGAGGGAGGGGGTATAAGGGTAAGGCGGGGAGGGGGGGGGGGTGTCCCCTTCTTTCTTTATGTTCCGAGTTTTTCTCGTTCTATCTTACCCCTTTATCAATGTTGTTTCTGTCTTCTGTACACATTTCTTTTCGCTCTCTTTCCTCATTGCTTGTTCTTGATTGTCTTTTTCTTTTTATACTACTGTTGCAACCGCTGCCGCTACTTCGGACTCAGACTTGAGTTAGAAGAAGAATGGAGCACTTATATGTTACACCCGAGTGCCATCATGTTAATCCGTTGTTTTAGACATCAAACCTTAACCTTCCTGCAGATCTTATCCCTGTTACCAATTCACCATATATGAGATCCTTCGGCTTCCGTCCTCCATATCTCATGTCTCAACCAATGCAAGCGTCTCTTCTTCAGTAAAAAGCACATTTTTGGCATTCCTGTTCGTTCGTTGGGAACCAAACCACGCCAAGAATTTGCATTATCCAGCATATGTGGAAAGTATTCAGTCTTTTCTCTTGAGGATCATGCAGAATCAGATGTATTGCCCCAATGCAGCGTGCTTAGGACAGAAGCTTCTTAAACTTTAATTTTGGTCCTATCCGTAACATATAACATAGAGTTACTTGTGAACCAAATATCAAAAGACATACGTCTCATAAAATTGATTGCAACTGCAAGAACTTTGACATCTGAGACTTAGTCGCGGCGAACACGTTTCGTAAGTCCGTGGCACAAGGTTCGATTCTAGATGTGGGCGATTTGGCAGCAGACCGCCTTGCATTTGTCTCAGCAATAGTATCAGTAACCGACGTTTTGAGTGGCAATGACAAAATACTGAGCACAAAATTACCTAATAAAATTACAAACAGCAATATATAACCAAAACAAAAACCAAAAACAAATTGCTGGGGTTGGTTCCTCAACACCAAATATTGTTTTTCTTACTAACGATACTACCAACATTATACCCACCTACTAAGTGTCTGGATAGCAAATGTACTGCGAGTAATTATGTCGAGCAGTGGACTTTTTTACGCTGCATTCCTACCTTTTATACTGGGACCAATCAGTAATGTAACGGAAATATGGTCTATTTTATGCATTGTGTTACGATCCGCTGTCTAAAAGTAAAACGGTACAAAGTCATCGTGTTTATGTGATAAATAGATCCCCCACAAAAAGCGTACATCTGCTTGCATTTATTAATGTGGAGTACATTAATGGTTATGCTTATTTCCCTTATTATACTAAGGCTTTTGATGTAGAACGACAATGGAGGAATAGTTTTTCGTCTGTCCCTGGTCTCCTGAAAGATAAAAGACCGTTTAAGAAATCAAAGCAAGTATTCCTACTGTCGTTCGCCTTTGAAGTTAACAATGTTTTTTGGGATACAGCAGCGGCATAAGAACTTGGATGTCCGGGCACCTTCGACCTCTAAATGTTTTAGCTTGCTTAACCCCCCCCCCCCCTCCCCATACCCCACACACACACACCTAAACACCAATGTATAGTTTTTGTAAAGGGGATAATTTGATTTCTATGTATTTGTTTCACACAGTTCATATCACTTCACAAAAGTGTTTAGTATTTTGATACTGAGCACATGATAATAATAATAAAAGTACCGGAAACAAGGCAGGTCGAGAAAATTATCATAATACATGGGCAACATATAGTCTCTGCTTTATTGCGTAAGCTTTGTGCTATGGGGAGGAGGAATAGAAAGAAACATAACCTCAAGCCTCTGTTTGCCACATTGAATGTCATGACCATAAGTTTTGGCTTTTCCACTAACCTAGAAAACATTAGTGATGTGGGAGAAACGGCTGTTATTGATGCCGAACTCAGTCAACTTGACAAAGATAGTTCTGATCTGAAAGAAGCAAGTCTGCCAGAGGATGGGTCCATTAGAGAAAATAAAGATACCTCCTTATGGAAAGGCAAAGGCCAACAAATAATTCATAAGTATGGAGTAGGATTTGCAGTAAACACCTCACCGTTGGAATCACTAGAGTCCAAGTGGAAAAAATGACAGAATATATATATACTACTGCCTACCTCAAGCGGCATTGCCACCCTTGTTACTGTTTATGCACCCACTCTAACGTTAACGAAGGATGAAAACGATTCTTTTTCTGAGAAACAGGATAATGCGGTGAAAGCAATTCCTAAAACTGATGGCATCTACATGATTGGTGATTATAATGCTCGCGTCGGTCCGACTCAAACTCATGGCCTTGAAAACACAATATTTGTCACATAAATGAAAACTACTGTAATTATGCACTAGAAGTGACCTGTGAATCAATAATTCCTTTTTAAAAACTAAAGACCCTCATACGGTGTCATGAAAAGATTTAAGATCTGACACAGAGGAACCTTATTCTAACGAGAAAGAATCATCTGAGCTATAATATCACTAACTTGCAGCTGCCACAGTACCGACTGCGACACTAACCATACAACAGTTGTTACAAGACTTCAGATGAAACCAAAGATAATTTTCACTTCAAAGTAGAAATCTATCCCTCGTTTAAATATTTTTAAAACTAAAGACTTTCCTTGAAAACTGTTCTGATTTTCAGCAACGGCTCGAAGATGCTTTTATCGATATCCAGGATACTCTACGAGAAGCTTGAAACGGGACGCGGATTAGGAGGACAAAAAAAAAAAAAAAACAGCTGCGGTAATCTACGGGATCAGATAACATACAATTACGGATTGGTTTGAAGCGAAAGGTCAGACACTCCAGGCCTTAATTGACAGCAAAAACTAATGCTCACCATAAACAAGAAAAGAATTACAAGGAACACTAGCAATGAGTAGATAGAAGCTCGAAATCATTGTAAAAGGTACCTAGACAGTGCATCAACGACCACTGGATCCCGTATTGTGAAAGCATTCAAATTGCTAGCAGTTCGGTAATATTAGTAGCATGTATGATGAGATAAAGAAGAAAACAGCATCACAAAAGAGTTTGAATGGGGAGATTATTAAAAAATAAGCACCTAGATAGATGGGGGGAACATTATCTGGAGCTGTACTCCGTTGAGACAAAGCTAACAGATGGCGCTCGTTATGTCATGAAGACGCTACCAACTCTTGCGGTGGACTCATGGAAACAAAATGTCATGCACCGTGTTGAGTGGGGAAAAAACTGGATGGGGAGGGAGGGGGATCAAGAAAGGAGTTAGATTAAAGGAAGAAATTATTACAGAAACGTTGAGAGCTGAGCGTCTGAGAAGAAACATACTAAGCACAAGTAAGGGCAACAATGGTTCGGAAATCCTATCAAATAATCGTGGAAGACTTTTCTTAACGCAGGCGGGTCTCACTAGCCATCGCCATTGGCTGTGAGTCTCATGCACCCATAAACCACAATATAATTATATCGGCTCGAAAGACGAATTGCTGCCAATAACAATTATCCTTATTATTACGAACGTAAACAAGGAACATGTGAAAAAGGGCTAGACGGTCATCTTCCTGAGTATATTTACGTTATCAGGACTAGTCAATCGTTGTCAAATGATCAAACAATTATTACGTACAGTGGTTAATGTGTAATTAAAAGATATTTGCAATGTTTTCCAAGATCGATTTTAGGGGCATTGTGTGTGCGCGTGCTTGCGCGCGCGCGTGTGTGTGTGTGTGTGTGTATGTATGTGGTGTGTGTGTGTGTGTGGTTAAAGAAAAGACAGGCTTAATTCCCGGCTGGAGACGAATTAAACCATTTTCAGTTAATTTCTATGTAAAAAACTTGTTTCACGCTCGTCCTTTTTTCAAATATTGGTCCTCGCCCTATGAGCGGATAAATGACGAATACTGGAGTGCCTCCGTATCGGGAAGTACTCGTCATTTACATGACACATTCTGAGAAGAGAAACATCAAAAAGATAAGGTAAATGAGTAGAAATGATTGCGGAACGTGAGAATGAGAGAGATAACGAACGGAAAACAATGAGAGTATACTGCCATGGGACAGAATTTAGACACCATACACATTTTGCTTCCTGGTGGAGATAAAAACCGGTAAAAAATACAATATCATAATAAACGGAAGTGATTCATGGAGAGTTAGTCTTCTTCTTTTGTCAAAATCTGCTTGTGCCGCTAGGCGTCGCAGTCTATCAGATGATCGGCAACCGAGCCAGGGCGCGCTCAGTCGTTTCATATGCCGTGATGTTATGAAGTCTCAAGTTGTCCGTGACTCCTTCAATCCATCTTCTTCTTGGTCTTCCCCTGCCTATTGGTGTTTCGATTTTTATGTTGTATGCTCTTGATGCTGGCATCGTTGGTTCCATTCTCATTAGGTGACCAAACCATTTCATTCTTTGCTTCTCAATAAATTTAACGATGGGTATGGTTCCAATAGTTCTTGTAATCACATCGTTTCTCACTCGATCTCTTCTGGTTTTATACGCAGCCATTCTCAAACATCTCATTTCACAGGTGGTTAGTCTTCTCTCGTGTTCTTTTGTTAATGTCCAAGTCTGACATTGATAACCTAATGTCGGTATAAAGATTGTATTTATAATTTGTCTTTTTATATTAGCTGGGACAGCAGGGTGTTTCAAAATTGGGGCAAGCTGGTATGAGACATTATTGGCTTGTTGGATTCTTGCTTCGATCTCTCTGTCTATTTTACCATTGAATGTAAAGATACTTCCCAAGTATTTAAATTCTTGAACTTGTTTTAGGCTGTGATCTAGAATCTTTATGTCGGTGGTCTGTTGCTCTCTACTTAGGCTCATGACTTCTGTCTTTTCAGTATTGATCTTCATATGATGCTTGAGGCAACTGTCGTGTAGTAGGTTTATGTGGTCTTGCAGCTGTTTACTATCACTGTGAAATATGCATTGATCGTCGGCAAAGAGCAGCTCATTGAAGTCCTCCTGTTTATCGACATCTGTTGGTGTTATCTCTATTTTATTAATATTGTCCATATATATTATGAAAAGTAAAGGTGATAATACACAACCTTGTCTTACTCCTGATGTTACTGGGAACCAGTCTGTGATGCCAGCTCTTGTTCTAATGGCGCTTTCACTTTGTCTATAAATAGCCCTAACACAATCTAAAATTGTTCCATTTATGCCGTAGTTTTCAAGAACTTTCCATAATAAATTTATGTTTACTCTATCGAAAGCTTTTTCTTGATCTTTGAAAGCGATGTTCATTTGATGTCTGTGTTCTATTGTCTTTTCGCTAATTTGTCTTAAAGCAAAAATAGCGTCAGTACACCCTCTTCCTTTCCTAAATCCGACCTGTGATGGGCTCAGGATCGGTTCTACAACGGATCTAATTCGTTGTTCCAGAATTTTGGCAAACATTTTTCCTACGTGGCTTAGAAGGGAGATGCCTCTGTAATTGTTACAATCTTGCTTATTGCCTTTTCTTTTCCAAATTGGGACTATAAGGGCTCTTTGCCAGTCTATTGGTACAGTTCTTTCATTCCAGGCTTTCCTAAATATGTGGAGTAGCCAGGTGACTCCAATTTCTCCACAAGCCTGTATTGCCTCGGCTGATATTCCATCAACACCTGATGCCTTATTTTTGGGACTGCATCTGATTGCTTCTCTGACTTCTTGTTCGATTATTGTAGGATGTTCCTCGTTTGTACATCTGGGTATGAATGGTACTGTTTCCTCATTTCCTGATACACTCAGAAGAGTCTGAAAATATTCTTTCCACCTTTCTCTGATCTTGCTCTCCTCATGTATGGGTTTGCCTTGACTATCATTGACATATTCAGATGGCTGGAATGGTTCATCTCTAGTTCTCATTTTTGCAATGGTTTTGTAAAACTGTCTACTAGATTTAGCACAGATTTTGGTAAGATTTTCCCCATACATGATCCAGGATGTTTCCTTGGATTGTTTAATTTCTCTTGCAGATTGTCGCCTGGCAATTCTTTACTTGATATAATCGTCATCTGAGCGGGATCTTAGCCATTTCTTGTATTGCTCCTTTTTACATTTCACTGCTTGTTTTACGTTATCATTCCACCATGCTGTTTTTTTTTCCTGAACGTTCCTCCTGTGTATCTAATACCACAGAGTGTTGTTAATCAGTTCAGAGGAGTGTTCTTAAATATTTTGCCACGCAGCTTCCACATTGTCACTTGATGTTATTAGCTCAGCCATCTTCGCCGTCATTTCTGCCTGTACTTTTGCTTGGTTGTCTAGATTGCTTAGGTGTCTTATGTCAATCATTGAGGTACGTACTGATGTTTTTTTGGTTTTTTGTTAATTGTTGCTTCGCTTAGATATACGATCAGCGGTCGATGGTCTGTATTTAAAGAGATGTTAGGAATTACTCTTGCGTCTTTTACTAAGCTTCTTCTCTTTTGTCGATTTAGTATGTAGTCCAACTGTGCGGCCTGGTCTGGGTTGCTCCATTTATACCAGGTGTTTATTTGGCTGTGTCGATGCTGATAGAAACTATTGGTGACATAAAGGCCATGCTCTGCACAAAGTTCTAAGATACGCTGCCCGTTGTAATTGCAGACTTTGCTGTTGTCTGAGTGTGGCCCGATATATTCCTCCCACGGTGTTCGCCTCTGCCCTATATGCCCATTTAGGTCACCTATTACCATAAGATCATCATTTGCGTGTATCTGACTGATGACATCTGACACTGAGTCAAAGAAGTTATCTTTCTCTTCCAAGGTGTAACCATCATTGGTGGGTGGAGAGTTAGTAAATTATTAAAGCTGATTTCGAAGCTGTGGAGGTGTATTTTTATAGACCAGTGATGAGAATACCATGGACAGTTAAAACAATATTAAGACGTCTTGAAAGAAACCTACCCAGGAAAACTGACTGACCACATCAGAAAGAGACAATTTACATTAATTAGTCATGTACCCCCCGACACTTCGATAAGTTACAAGGTGGAAGAGAAGAAGAAGAAGTCATGTGATGGAAAGAAGAAAACTAGACTACATGGCGACAGTACTATAGCTAGAGGGTAAGGCGGGGCGGAGGGAGAGCGAGAGAAACGATGATGGACAGTCTGACATCATGTCATGGAGGATCATCTGTGTTAGAGTTGGTTGAAAGTACACGAGACAGAAGGTTGTGGATAGACATGACTACCAACGCCACATTGTAGGGATTTTATGAAAAATGACGATGGCACTCTCATGTCAAGAATGTACATAATGAGAATAGGTTAGTTACGTATCCTTTACAGGACGCTGCAGAACCAACCCCAACAAACCCTGGCTGTTATGTGGTTTTTCTAGGCAAATTTACGTGCAGCCATTGCTTACTGGACGGTCGGCTTTCTGGATACCACTGTCGAAACCAACGCAAGGCGCATGTCCTGCAGCTGGGATCGAACCCGGCATCCCGGCATTACGAAGCGTTCGCATCGACTTAGCCACAGAGCCGACACACAAGGATAATAACATATTGGCGGTGCCAAACTTTTTGTCAAAAATAAATTTGTCTCCCAAGTCGACCCAGCCTTGAATGAGTGTCGTGTGCAGTCCTGAGAAGTAAAGGCGGTCGGCGTGATGCTGACCACACAACTTATCTTGTGCTGATTAGTGTATAAAAATATAGGTCTAGCCCTATATGCCCCATCGGCCGGAATGCGTGGAAAGGGGACCTTTATTTACCTTACTTACAGTACGTATACAGAGTCCCGTCAGAAGAAAATAATTATCAAGACATAATCACTTTTCCTCAGTGGACTCTTTCTCAGGCTTTCAAGCGTATTTGGCATTTGGTGTTAGCCTTTTATTTTAAATGCCAGTCGGCACTCCGTTGGTAATATGGTCACGAGCACGCCGGCGGCCTTTAGCTCCCTAGGACTTTATTTGGTGCCCATTTAAGTCTGGGACGTAGGTGCGTTTTGAAAAAAAAAAAGTTCGGCACCGTTCTAATCTGAAGCCACGACTTTCAGATCCACTTGCGACCGTCTATCGGTTACACCACTGCGTTCCTAATTACTTGTCGTTACTTTTGAAGAGGGGAATACGATTAAGTGATTTGGTCTCTCATTTCACATCCTATCCATTTTTTTTTTTTTTTTAGAAAGAAACAATTGTCACGTTAAAAATGCATTCCCGAAGGATGAGCTTTTGGTTATAAGTGTGACTTAGGTTATTTGGGCGATTAATAATGGATCTAAATTGCACTCCAGTAGCAGCCCTGAAAAGGACTCCTTGCAGTGTTAATGCGATCACAGGAGACAGACCTAAACACTTTTTCCGACCGACGACGAAGTCATCTACAGGACAGCCGATGGGCGACCCGGTCGCCGATGTCTCAGTACAACTCTTGCCTGTAAAATATACTACAGAATGTTCTGGCAAACAAATCTTGCCTGGGCATTTTGATAACATTAACGAAAACCATGGAGCGCCAAAAGGTCTATACACTTATGCCAGGGTTAAGTTAAAAAATTAGGAGGTTCGACTTCATTGCACTGTGTAATATCCCATGCGGCTCTGTCTTTCCGCAGAACCGCTAGCTGGCTGCCGAATGCATCGCACAAAGAAGGAACACCGTAGATCCATTGACGACACCTAAGGTTCTCCGTAATACACGCTCTCGTAAACTGAACGATACAGCCGTGAAACGAACCCACGAACCCCCAAAGGGAGAGGGACCACTTCGCCATGAAGACATCTATACACTGATGAGCTAGAAACAAATAACCGATATGTCTTCATAGAGTCACTTTTAACTCATTCAGAATTAAATAACTCGCCAAGCGCTGAATGGAGTTGCTTAGATATCTTTGTCTAAATAGTTCCATTAACACATTCTACCCTTTTACTCCTGTTTCTTTGTGCCAAACTGTTATCACCTTCTCCATTTCAGACCTACACTGGCAAAGCAAAAATAAACTTTAAAAGCTTTAACAAAATATAGAGCTCCAAGTTGTACAGCTGCAGCCTAAGACCAAATTACGAATCTTCAATTCTAATGTTATTTGACTTTTGATATATGCCAGCAAAAGTTGGAGAACCACCAAAGATATGAAACGAAAGTTAAATGCATTTAAAAAAACATGTCTGAGAACAATCTAATGAATTTACAAAACAAAGAAATGTCTGGACAAATATCTGTATTGACCACAATAAGACAAAGACGATGGGGGTATTTTGGGCCCACTCTTAGAAGAAATGAGCAACAACAAAAAAAGCAAGCACTAAATAGTCAAACAAACGGTCTGAATAAAAAAAAAAAAGGATATCCAAGGGAAACTTTAGGAAGTGCATTATTACGAAAGGCTAAAATGCTAGGCTAAACTCCACGTCATATTTAAGTTGCTTGTAACAGAGCAGAGTGGAGCAAATCGAATTCAACTCCTAAGGAAAACTAAAGGCACACACAGAATGGTGACGATGATCATTATAGACCTAACTCTGAATTACTTAAAACCAAATCTGCTAAAGAAAAAAAAGGAGATAAAGAAACACAGGACCGAGACTGAAAAAGTCAATATATTTGTTCATTGACCACATCTTATTTATTCGTTGTATTCTCTACATACAATACCTGAGCTCTTTGATCTAGAAATAGGAGCATCAAGAAACATACATACATTGTATCCTTTTATCGGCACGGCCATTAATTAGCGACTTTGTAATGTCTTTACATAACTTAACATTTAACTGAATGGGTGGAGAAGGCAATGCAGAATAATGCAAGGATATATATAAATATTTGTTGATCAAGGAAATGAATAAACGTTCTTCTCCTATTGTAAGCGAAACATGTTACCAGGCGCGTCCGCTGGGTGGAGGTGGTGAGGTGATTGGCTACACGACCTTGTTGATTACTGGTTACCAAACTAAGAATAAACATCATAGCAAACCCTGTTTACAAACGTATGCTTCTCATCCTGCTGCAAATGTCTCAAGCTGTAAATGCTGCCTGTTCTTGAAGCACACTTTTTACACATACACATCACTCTCTTCCTCTTATTCGCCCTCTCATTGTTGGTTCTGCTTACACGTCCACGTATAATATGACTTGCTAGTTATGCTTCTACGTCCACGTATAATATTACTTGTTGGTTATGCTTGTACGTCCAAGTATAATGTGACTTGTTCGTTCTGCTTGTACGTCCACGTATAATATATCTTGTTGGTTCTGCTTGTACATCCACGTATAATGTGACTTGTTGGTTCTGCTTGTACGTCCACCTATAATGTGACTTGTTGGTTCAGCTTTTACGTCCACGTATAGTGTGACTTGTTGGTTCTGCTTACACGTCCACGTATATTGTGACTTGATGGTTCTGCTTACACGTCCACGTATAATGTGACTTGTTGGTTCTGCTTGTACGTCCACGTATAATGTGACTTGTTGGTTCTGCTAACACGTCCATGTATACTGTGACTTGTTGGTTCTTCTTGTACCTCTACGTATATTGTGACTTGTTAGTTCTGCTTGTACGTCCACGTATAATGTGACTTGTTGGTTCTGCATAACGGTGGGATCCATAATAAGGAAAGCGTGATTAGGGCCTATGGGAGAGCATGTACACTTCGGAGAACCAGATGAATCACCACAGTCGGGTGAGACTGATGCAGCGGAGAGCGACGAGGGGTTCTGGCCGGTGCATAAGGCTGAGATGAATGGCAAGACGTTCGTTTAATCAGAACGCTACTGACATCATTAGTATTGTAACTATGCACTGGCTGTTGAGGACGGGGACTGTGTGCTAACGGGAATGACCCGAGTGCTGTGATGTTGGTTCTTGAATCATCTGTCCATATAGCTATCGCTTTTGTATAAAACAATTCGCTCTTTTTTTTACCTCGCACACCCGGAAAATATATAGATATGAGTCAGTGGGATGTAGACGTGCAGTTTTTTGTTGTTTCCACTCATGGCACAAGTGTCCATTTGAAACCTTTCACAGCATCGACTTAGAATAAGACACTATGATTTGTATGTTAATTTTTTTTAAATTATTATCCTATGCACTTCAGGGTTGCAGTGATTGCCTCTACCTCGATTTTCATGCTGAAAAGGGTATTTTAAAAAAGTAAATAAAAAAAGCATACATTTGTTCTGTCATGGTCTTTCAACCTTGGCACCCAGGTTGACCCAGCCTTTAATGTACTATAAGATGGAGTCTTGAGAGGTAAATGCGGTCGTTCGATGATGGCCACATCACCCATCACGTTTTATATAATGTAAGTCGAGCACCCTATGTGCCCAGTACGCATGAAGAGGTGGAAATGGGTCCTTAGCTTGACTTACTTACATGGTTTGTTTCTACGTTCTACCTGAAACCCCCATCCAGATCTTTGACGCCGGTGAACGAAATATGGGTACTCTATGACGACATTTACTACTGTCGCGTTACAGTCTCAACCACCCCTTAATCTTAAACTATTCTTGATCCTGTTGTCCCCTTGGAGACGAGATCAGATTCAAATTTGAACTTACATGTGTGGTTATATAGTCCCTCTTATATATTTACACTTCTTTATTACCTAATATATATCTTTGAGTGTTCTGAATCTCTCGGCATGTCTCTATATTCAAACTTACAGTTGGAAGTTGGAGATTCTAGGTGCTGTTGCTCGTGTTCTGATGGGACTAAGTACAATCTAGAGTAGGAATCTGTTGGCCTTATTTCTTTGAAAGTGACGCTAAGCCCTCCCCCCCCCCCCCCCCATCTCGCTCTGGCTTCCATGGAGAACAGAAGTGTGCTGCCTTTGGGCATAATTCTGTCTAAAAGGAAGTAACAGTTATGTTACCTGGAGGAATCCTGAGCTTGGGTAAGTCGACTATAGTTTACGAGTACCGTGTATACATATAGAGATACAGCTGCTGAGGAGGAGGGCCAACTTTGCTATGAGACGATACTTTTCTTGGTGTCAAATTACTCAGGCCCGCTTAAATCAACCATTCTCTTTACAGGCTGAGGTGATATGCGCTACCAATCCAGGCACTAGTTTCAGGGGTTTAATCTAGCACTCAAATCGTTCCATAACTAGTTAGTTGTGAAAAATAGTAATGCCCATCAGGAGGCTGGCACAATAATTGCACACATTATAGACTGAGAGGGTGTGGACAGACAAGTCTGACGTCTTTGGGGATTTACAAATTAACTCATGTCAAAACAATGGGTGGTAATCTGGAAGGCTGAATTCACCTTGTTGGGGAATACAATATACATATTTGTGTGAGTAGTAGTCTGTGTAACTACTGTTGTGCAGATATAAAAGTAGAGCGATAGTATCCTCTTTCTGAGGGACTTCTATCTGTCTCCTTGTGGAACTTGTCTCATGTCTCTTCTACGGACTGACTGACACTGTTTGCATAGAGACTAGTACAGTCTCATTATCTTGAGAGCTGTCCTCTGAGCTGTATGTGTGGGGATTGTTGTTATCGTTCTTTGCCAATCTGTCAGCTCTGTCATTACCTGGTGTGCCGGAGTGACCTGGAATCCACTGCATCACTATTCTGATGTTGTATGAGGTAATAAGCTGATCGGCATCCAGGATTATCTTGGCTATGTCAGTTCTGCAGCGTTCATTGCCCTCCAGAGCTTGAAGGGCAGACATTGAATCTGTGAAGATGACAATATTTTGGACCTTTGAGGGGTAAACATCCATTACAGTCTTTAGGTGGTATACTGCTGTTTCCAGTGCAATTATTTCAGCTTCATAGTTTGAACAGAATTCCCCGCATGCATCAAAAATCTCTTCAACAGATCCATCGGGATAACCTATGTAGATTCCGTAACCTGCTTTAATGGTAGCTTTAAATGCTGATCCATCAGTATAGACATGTATCCATTCTTGGGGGTAAGAATCAACGGTCTTTAGTGATGAGTTCATAAGAGCGATTGGGTCGGACTGTTTGGTTTCCTCGCCTACCAATTTAGTTTGGACTTCTGGAGCTTTAAAGCGAGCATGTGGTGGTAGGTTTTTTGCAACATTCTGAATTCCTTGACGTCTTTCTGGGAGGTGGTATCTGTCCTGAATTTCATTAACACAGTGTAAAACCGATTTGTGCTTTATTCTTTGTTTGGATTCCCAGTTTTCTACAAGATGTCTATTAGGATGGTTACGATTTTTCCTAACGCATCTTTCATAAATTTCTAAAGTGGCTTTTTCTCTCCGCAACCCGAGGGGTTCCACATTTGTATGGATTTCACATGCAGCAGTTGGTGTAGACTGCATAGCTCCGCAGATTAATCGGAGGGCATTATTTTGTACTCTGTCAAGAGTCTCTAGGTTAGTTTTGGAACAAGTTGTAAGCAGTGAGTTGTTGTACTCTATCACAGAGCGAACATATCCTAGGTATAAGCCCCTCAGAGTTTCCTTGTCTGATCCCCATGATGTACCTGCAAGTCTCTTTAATAACTGTAACCGCCTCAATGCCTTATTCCTGATGTTTTCAATATGGTTCTTGAGGCTGAGCTGCGGGTCAAGTGTGACTCCAAGGTATGTGGGATGCTCTTCTTTCATCACTTGGTGTTTGTCTAACCTCAGGTTAATATTCTGCCTTGCTACTTGGTGGCTTTTGGTAAAGATTGTGTAGACCGTCTTTGCACAGTTAATCTTGAGTTTCCATCTTTGGCAGTAATCATGCAGTCTTCTAAGGTCTCCATTCAGTCTTTGGGCTCCACTTTCCACATTTTCATGACTCTGCCATATTGCTAGGTCATCAGCGTACAAGGCTTTTTCGGCCTTGATTTGTTCTGGCAGTTCATTGATAAAGATTAGGAATAGTGTACAGCTCAATGATGAGCCTTGTGGCAAGCCCTCCTCCAAGACTTCTTTAGAAGAGATTGCGTTGTGCATCTTAGTCTGGATTGTTCTATCTATCAGGAAGTATTTCACCCAGTTATACAATCTGCCATGTATTCCTATGCTCATCATCTTCATCAGGAGACCTTTTCTCCATACTCTGTCATAGGCCTGCTGGAGGTCGACAAAGACTGCCACTGTGTGTTTCTTATTCTGGAAGCCATCATGTATTCTTTGTGTCAGTCTGAACAGCTGGTCTTCTGTGCAGCTGTTGGTTCTGAAGCCTGCCTGTTCATGGCATAGAACACCAGAACTCTCAAGGAACCAATATAAGCGCCTGTTTATCATTCTTTCTGCAACTTTGCCCAAGCATGATGTTAAGGATATCGGGCGGTAGCTTTTGGGGTCATCTGGAGGCTTTTTGGTTTTAAGGATGGGGACGATATATGCATTCCTCCATGCCCTTGGAAGTTTGCTTGACCTCCAAGTTTTATTAATAAGCCTGAGAACTACTTCTCTCCCAGACCGGCCAAGATGTAGCAGCATTTCGTTGTTGATCTTATCTGGGCCTGGAGATTTTCTAGGTTTTAATTTCTTCAGGGCTTGCTCTAATTCATCCATGCTAAATTCATTTTCAAAAAGGGAGTCGCTGGCTGTTGGAGCTCTCTCTTGTTTCTTCAACTGAGAGAGCTGTGTTCTATCGAGTTCTGACAGCTTACCTGCTCTGTTAACCGAGGCAAAATAATGATTGAAATGTTCTGCTTTCTTCTTGTCTTCGGTGATTGTCTTACTCCCATCTGTCACTGGTTTTGGGTTCACCCTTCTACTTTCTCCGGAGAGGTTTTTAACTAAAGTCCATGCTTTATTTCCATTCTGTCTAAGGTCTAAGTTGGAGCAAGTTTCTGTCCATTTATCTCTTTTAGCCTTATTAACTACAAGCTTTACTCTGGCACATGCTTTATTGTATTGGATCTTTGCTTCTGTTGAACGTGCAGTTTCGAGAAATATTCTTGCTTTATTCCTTTCAGATATAGTATTTTGAATTTCTTGATTCCAAAAAGGTTTATATGCCTTCCGGCTGCCCCTTGGGATGGCTTTCGACGCTGCATTCAGGATTGCTTGTGTTATGTCTTCACAAAAAGTTTCCACACAGCTGTTGTCAATTCTTCCCAGGAGGCAGTCAGATGTTTCCTGAAATAGTTTCCAGTTTGCTTTTCGGAAATTCCAACGGGTTCTCTGCTTGAAGCGTAATTTAGGGGTGGTGCTTACAGTTGTGAGTATAGGTTTGTGGTCACTTCCTATGTCGTCCAGGACTTGGGGATAGCTTGCGTCTGCTAAGTCGGATGAGCAGATGGTCAGGTCTGGTCTGCTGAGAGATAGGTGGGCCCTGTGTAACAGTGTAGGTGTAGACTCTGTGTCCTGCAGCACTAATAGGTTAGTTGTTTCACAAGTATCTTCGATGTAGTTCCCTGTGCTATTGTAGTCAGGGTAACCCCAACGTGGCGAGTGTCCGTTGAAGTCACCAACAAGAAGGGTTTTATGGTACTGTGTCTTGTATAGTTCTGGTATGTTGCATGTTGTCTGAGGTGGGCTGTACACGTTGTATATCGTGTATTTGCTTCCATTGTGCCAGATAGTTATTTTTTGCACATCTGTAGGGTGAGATGTCGACAGCATTGTTACATCTCCTTGTATGTCATTTCTGATATAGGTCACTATGCCCCGGCAGTCATTGCACTTACAGGCATAACTAGTATATCCAGTGAGATGCAGATCAGAGTCTTTATGCAGGGTTTCTTGTAGGGCAGCCACGTGTACCCTGTGGTTGTTTAGCAGTTTGGCAAGTTCAAGTTTCTTATTTCTTATTCCACAGATGTTCAGCTGCAGAATATTGAGCATCTGTGTATTTTTTGCTGTGCTGTCTGAGTTCTTTTTGCTCTCCCTCCCACTCTTCCTCCTCCTGGGGTGTCTGTTTTCCCTATTTATTTCAAATTTTCCAGTAGCCAATTTTTCGCACATGACAGCCTGGTTTCCCACTGTCTGGCGCGGGCCTTGATAGACGAGGCGACGACCGATCTCGTATGTATTCTTAAATTTTGACATATTCATGGCATTGTGGTGCTGGGGTGTCTGTGGATTACCTACCTCCCCGGGCAGCAGCTAGAAATGCCCTGTACCAGTTCTAAAGGAAATATGGGTTGTGTTTCTGCCTTTCCCTTTAACACGTAGCTAAGGTGGGGCTCACAGTGTGCTCATTCCCCGCCACCAGATTGCCTGCAGGTTTCGCTGAGCTCTTCATGTCTCTAAGCATGGCCTAAGCATGAGTAGTTGGGGCAACTGGATCGTCACGTCCTGAGTCCCTGTGCCTTCACGATAGTTTCCGGTATTCAGGGGGGTTAGCATACTTGTTTCCATTCCTAAGACTGTTCAGCACACCTCTGGCTCCTTCCCTCCCACAGGGGGCAGTACAGTGTAGTGCACCGGGTTTATTATCGAGGTTTGCTCCTCTAGATCCATTGTGTTTTGCCTGGGGATTCGCACCCCCAGTTACCGGGACTACCTCGGGGAGGCTGTGACTCTTCGCCACGCACAATGGTCTTGAGGTAAGAGAGGTTTTGCTAGCTCAAGAGGCTGACACCACAATGGACGCTCCTTTCGTGAACAGATATTCACTAGACCTAGGGTGAAGTAAGGGGGGGGGGGGGAACCCACTACCCACAACACCAACACTTCTTACCCCCTGCCTCTCGAGGCTCAGTCCCGTAACTCTGTATGTGTGGGGATAGAGAGTTGAGTCAGAACTTGGCATATGTTTTGAGATTACTGCTAATTCTGGTGTTCCACTTCCTCACAGGATTAGATCTCCTTGGAGGCCATGCAGTTAATCAACAGTCCATAAGTCCACCAGCTTGAAAGCCATCAGCTTTAATGCCCCCAGCTCTTATTTGCCACCAGCAGCCAGAAGAAACACAATGAGTTTTGCTGGCAGCTTTGTCTAGACAGCCAGGTAGTGTCCAGCGTCTCCAGTGGAGAGATCCACACCAAGAGAGCCACTCAAAGAAGCCGATGAGCCTACCAGTCCTGGTGACATAATAATATTCTATTAACAAACATCCTAGAACAGCTAAACCAATTTGACTTCATTAGCCAGCTATCACAAGCCAGGGACATTGTGCATTGTCTGAGATTCTACCAGTAGTGACGGTGTTCAAGCCAGCCCACGGAGGTGGAGCATGCAAAGCAGTACACGCGACCTGGAGGAAGCGAGGTGAAATATTTTAGTGGTCAATTCAGATGCAATGCCACAGTCATAGCTTGTATATCCCTCACCTAGCAATGCTGATAATTGCGGCTCCTTAGGACATATATAGTGCCAGTCATATCTAATGTTTCTGTGGTTTCTTAATGTAATTGATTCTGCTGAGTTTCTTTTGCCTCATATTTGTAAATTTTGAACCTATTTCATGTCTTTGGAATTTGTCAGTCTTGATCTAGTGGCCATCCTTCACTGTTCTTAGCTGTCTGGAGTGTTTGTATTATTATAGTGAATTTTATTCTGTGTTAACATGACTATGATAATAGACTATCTAGTCTGGGGGGGGGGGGGGAGAGACTGTGTCTTTGTAGTAGTGAGAATGTCCAGCTAAGTTGCGCCTAGTAGTATAGACTCTGTAGTGCCATAGCTTGTGTCGTCTAATCCCTGAAATATTTTGGATGTTTATTGGGGCTGCGGGATTCCGCCTTGACCAATACGAGCCGTCATTCCAACATTGATAACTATTTCAGAGTCCTGTTGGTTCATTGGGAGAAATCCATAACTATGCACGTGACACGAGCAGTATGTGTCAATTGCTGTCATACTATTACGTCACACGACATTCTCTGGTTTTAGTATCGAAGTCGGGCTCATGACACTGTGCTTGCACCTAAGTGTGGCCCAGTTTACTGTGACTGGAAGTTTATTCATGCGTGTTACCCTTCGAGACGCGTTAGTCTGAGTGTCAAGGGTGTTAGGTTGTTTTCTGTTATGTATATGTTTCCGGATGGACAGGTACATGTTTTGTTTTACTCGTTTTTTTTTTTTTTTGACCGACTGCGTATATTGTGGCGTTCTCGGACTTCTAGTACACAATGAATTTACCGGAGTTGTCAGCTCTCACGGTGGACACGGAGAGGGGCCGTAGGTTTGGGTTGGGGCCAATTCTCGATTCTTCGAGGTCGATAAATTAACAGTCTTGCATGTACATCCGTTTCACAGGCCTGACTTATATGCACGCAGACAGTTAAAGAGCAACCCAGATGGTTTGGACAAATGAGGGCTCGAAGACAGCTTATCACAAATATCAGAAAGAGATTGCCGTCATTATTTGGTTATTTTGTGAGAAGAGGTAAGCTGGAACATATTATGAACACTGGAAAGATCTGTGGAAAGAGAGATAGAGGAAGACAGTGCAAGAAGGTTCTCGATAGCCATTTGTCAACGAGTTGTGTCAACACACGAATTTATACACGCAGTTGCAAATCGCAGAATGTGGAGAGGCATAATCGACCACGCTATTCGAAAACATTTATTAAATGCAATTTTTTTTCCGAAAAAACAATTTTGTTCCGGCACTTTTATTGAATATATTTAAACACCTAGTTATTATATAAATTATTATTGATTCTAAGTCTAGCTTCAAAAACCTAAATTTTTGTCGTTTGTACACACATAATATAAGAAACATAAAGAAAAACGACATATAACCGCCTAGCTTCAACCTCCCTAATAGCAGATAATAACCCCTAAGAAACGTCAAGAAACACTATACATTAAGCACAGCTTCTACCAACCTCTGCGCTAACATAAAAGCTTGAGTCACCCTTAACGCCACTCTGTCAGCTGGAAATAAACAAAATCAATAATCTGCCTACAAAAAATATCGATTAGCTCTTGTTACATAATAGCACCTGATATATCAATCCGAAATCGCCTGAAAAACCAATCACTCGTACCGTCACCAACCGCCTGATCGATATTTAACTAAGGAGAAAGAGGACGGTGGCTGCAAACACCATGAAAAAAAAAAAAATGACTCGTGACGTCAGACGGCTAGCATTTTGTACCTAGGTTAAACAAAAGGCCGTTGGTGAGAACCCAGATGCATAAGCAGCCTCCATCACGCGTCCCTACTACTCACGCTTTTGAAACATGTTGCATGTCATATTTCTTCAACTTTCACAGAACGGTTACTGAGTTAGAGATTTTTGAACTCTGCAGGACTCCTGAACAAGCTATAATTTTCTCCAACCAAGGAGGCCGCCATCATTATCAAGTGTCTTGGTTTTTGCACTCTGACACGTTTACCGTTCCTGCTGATCTGTAGATATAGCGTGGGTAGAAATCTTTCGGCTTTGATTTCTTTCCTTTCGCATTATGTTCTGTATCTGCTATGTTGTACAAGAAACTGTTGGAGTTCGAAAGATGATTGGTAGAAGAGACAAGGTATGCTCATGAGCTTGACAGGGCAGCGCATTGCATACAAAATGATCATGTGCGATCGATTTTTTTTTTCTTTGGCACGCCCCAGCTTCTATCAGAAACTCCAACAATAAATCACTTTCCTTTCATTTTAAACTGTTGTAAAGTATATAAACTTCACAGACCACATAACAGATAACTCCAAACATAACTTAAGGTCAATGATTCACTTATAGTTTAGGTTAGTTGCGTATCCTTTACAGGACGTTGCAGAACCAACCCCAACAGCCCTTGCTGTTTAGTGGTTTTTCTAGGCAAATTTAAAGTAGTTTGCCATTGCTTCTGGACGGTCGTTTTTTTTTATACAACTGTGAAAACCAATGCAAGGCGCATGGCCCGCAGCTGGGATCGAACCCATCATACCGGCATTACGAAGCGTTCGCATCGACTAAGCCACAGAGCCGACCCATTTATAGTACCACGCTATAATAATGGAAGAACGCCAGTATAATGCTCGTTTTATAATTAAAAGGCAACACACTGGGGTTTATCTCACCCATTCACACCCATCTAAATATACACACAAACACACACACACACACGCGCGCGACTGGGTGATTGTGTCACCCTATAAACTGTTGCAGTCCACAGTACTTGCCATCCCTGTGCAACTGCACATCTTACATGTTTATAATACAGCACACCTGCTTTGTATAACTGCAGGTTAAAAAAAAAAGAGGATTGACTTCATTGCACCAGGTTTTATCCTATTTGTTTCCACCTGTCTCCGCAAAACGGCTAGCCGCTTGAAGAGAGCATCGCACAAAGCACGAACGCCGTAGCTCCAGCAAAAATTCAAAAAAATACCTGCGTAAAAATTGCACTCTTGAGCTGAACAACTCAGCTCTTAACGAACCAACAGTCTTCAGAGGGTGACGCAAACGGCATGACCACTTCGCCACGGAGACTCCCGCTTTGTATAATTAATTCAAACCGAGATTTTCCGAGTCTGATATTAGCAGGTTTATTTTGGACTTTGGCGTCAACATTGCATGCATTATGTAAATCTATTCCGATTAACCTGCTGATCAGTGACAAAAGTGTTTTGCGATTGTGTGAACAAGCCACCAGTGTTTTTGAAAACGCAAAAGCCGCTAAACGGAGCTGTAGGCGGTAAGCAGGCAATGGCTGTTTCAACTTTATAGCAAAGTATCACCCTTAAGTTGCTCTGATCCTGTGCCAACGAAAATCACAAAGAACGGTCATTAGTGTTCCTTGTGAAAAGATAGACATACAACTACAGCTAATAGTACTCACAAACTCACACACACACACACACACACACACACACACACACAACACTCATTAAATGCAAAGAGCTACTTGTGTGGGTTTTAGAGCACTATTGTAGTGATATTGAAGTAGAGACCTTTTTCCCTCCCCCACACAAAGTTGGTCGTAGGTGTCGACTAATTAAGAGTGTTTCTCACAAGGTTAGAGTGCACCTGTCATAGAGGCAGGAAACCTGCCGTCTGCAAACAAATAAGCCATATTTCCTCTGACTTGTAACCACACACTTTCCTAGGGTGAACATTTTTAGGTGTACAAAATATAGCCCTCATCACCAACGCGTCTTCCAATATACTCACGGACGGAGGGGGGAGAGCGCCACTTAAAATAATTTAGAGACCACGCTTCTATAGCAATACGATATGTACATGTCCAAAGACGGGCGAACAAATAATACCGGTAAATCTCACTTAACACCCCATGCGGTAAAAGATGCCCAGAAAACGTTAAAAAAAAACTTTTTGAAAAATAAGAAGTTAAAGCTCTACAGCTTGGTACTTTAAGAGTTAATACAAATGCGTAGTTTGTGACGCCACTTTTGGGCGATGATGAAAAGTAGGCTGCAGCACCAGATGTTCTCAAAATGATGTGATCTCTGGTATAGTTGATGTTTTAACTTTTAACACAAATACAATCATAGATCATCCAGCACTGCTATTTTACATTTCCATTAGAATATCGCTTGCACTCATTAACGTAAATTAGGGCTACGTGTGAGATTTGCCACTAAAAAGTCTGGTGTCTGGTGCCATGCTTCACATAATAGTGTCATATATAATACGTTTGTGGATGTTTTCTTTACCAGAAAAGAAAACAGAAAAGGTATTTTTTTTTTCTTTTCAAAAATGTTATCATTATCATCATTTGCATCACCATCATCATCAAGTTCCTTACCGACTGGGTGGCGTAGGCGAGCAAACCTTTTCGCATCTGCCATATTTGACATCGTGAATCAGATCGCGTTTGAACACCTCCATAACTTGATATTAGGCTGTAAAAAATCGTGTTACGTTGTCTACGATGTTTCTTTTTTTTTTTTTTTACTAGATCTTCCCAGTGGTCATAAAATGTTCGAGTGCCCGTCTTCTTATAACGTGACCAACATATGACGACTGTCTCTTTCTAATGTTTGTGATGAGTTGTCCTCAAAACCCCGTCTTCTTAACGACATCTGTGTTGCTCTCTAAGTCGTCACGAAATAGTCTGGCTCGCTTATTACTTGTTCAGGACTCAAAACCATATATTAAAACCCACTATAAATAGCATGCGCGATATATTTTCCTCACCTTCAATAACATGCATTTACTGCATACCATTTTCTCTCTTTTACAAAATATTTGTTAAGTGTTAACCAGTCCTATTTTGTTCTTTGTCTCTGTAATATATCTTCCATCGCATATTAGCCATGTGCCTAGACTTATACATTTCTATTCGTACCCCAAAATAACGCATTTGACGTTAGTTATACATTGAGGAACCATTGTCTTCATTGATATTGAAATTACATTACTGCCGTGTTCCGAGTATTATTGTTAAGTCCTTTTTTTTCTCACTAAAAACTCATTAGCGGCGTCCGTGGCTAAAGTGTAATCCAACGTACCGCGATCGAAAACTGCGTGAGCTGCGTGGATTTTTATCGTGGTATAGGACGTCGCAGGTCGACCCAGCCTCTATTGGGTACCAAGATGGGCTGTCCTACGAAAGTAAACATGGCCGGCGTAATGCTGACCACATTACCCACCGAGTGCCGATTGGTCTGTAAAAATATAGGCGCTCTTCCCATATGCCCGATGCGCCTAAGGGCGTGTAAAGGGATCTTTACTTCACTTTTTTACCTAATAACTCATTGTATGAAATTACCTGTGGCAGGCTGATAAATACAATTGGTATTGACTTTTTCATATTTTACATTAGTTAAATGTCAATTTTTAACAGCATTACACCACGATAGCCGTGACAAAGCGGCTAGACGATAACCGCGGGTCCTAAGGTCGTGGGTTCGCTTCATAGTGGAGCCGGACTTTTTCAAAATGACCTTGGCTCCCTGGTCGACCCAGCTTGAGTTGGTACCGGGTGCAGTCCCAAGAAGTAAAGGCAGCCAGTGTGACGCAAATCATACATCCTGAGCCTGTCTATAAAATATAGGTTTAGCCCTACATACCCTATACACCTAAAGGCGTGGAAAAAAGTCATTTCTTTACTTTACTTACTTACACCACGATAGATGGAGACAATGTGAAGTAGCGGCTAGACACTCGCCTGCGGATCGGAAGGTCGTGAGTTCGTGTTCAAAAACAACCTTGGCTCCCAAGCTGACCCAGTCTTGAGTGGATACGAGGTACAATCCTGGGAAGTAAAGTCGGCGGGCGTGATGTTGACCATATCACCTACCGAGTGCCGTTTGGTCTATACAAATGTAGGTCTATGCCCACAAGCTTGGAGTCGCTGAAAACAAAGTTGTTACTTCGACGTTTACTAGCAGTGTTTCTTTGATAGGGAAGCGACAGTGGATGTCCTGAAACGGTCCATTGTAGAATGTTCTGCCGGGTCAGAAGACTCGTCCCGTGAGTGCACTTCATTCACCCGATAGGTACAAGAACTTGTAGGGCTAGACCTGGAAACTCTCACTTGGGAACAGCTGTTGTACTTTATGTCCCAGAGAATAAGCATCTACAGCGCTGGACCTCCATCGTCAGTGACGTGGTTGCTCCTTATCTCGCCTGTAGAAGGTTTTATAGCCGGTAAGGACAGTATTTGTGTATGTCTCCTTTCATCGTATCAACAAAAGTGGCGCAAATAAACCACACCACAAAGATAACCGAAGACTGTTGGCAGCTTCAGCTAACAGCTGGTTAAACATGGTCGAGGTTTTTTTTTTTTTTTTCATGAAGCGGAATGGAACGGATTGAATTAACAATGCAGGCTATTTTGTTCTGGCCCAAGATGGCGTGCAATGCTAATAGCTTTTTTTAAATGGAACATATTACTAGTCCCAATTAAAATCACATTCTCCACTTTTTGGCTTACTGGTTGAAGGTGCTTTTTTTTGGGGGGGGGGGGGGGAGGGGGGATGGGGGGTTTCCACCGTTTTTTTTATCTTCTGCAAAGCATCTCTGAGCCATTGACCCCTCGATTTTCCCAAAGGACTGATTAGTTTTACCTCTAATTTATTGAACTGATTTCAAATAATTAATTACATGTCTATCAACATACACCTTATTATAATATAGACCGCTGCATCAATCATTCTTTATCTCATTTTAGGAATTTTTTTTTTTTTTTTTAGATGATGTCTCTGTGTTTCTTTGTGGCTTTGATGACAGTAGCCATTGGATCACCGGTAAACGATGCTGGGAAGATGGACAAGCGGCTCGTCAAGAAATATATTGGAAAAGGCGAGAAATACCTTAGTAATGTTTTGGGAGGCAAAGGCGGTGGAGTCAAAGACAAATTTGGAAAAATCGGTAAAACTGCAGTAAACGAATTTACTAATTCACTAATTGAAGAATTGAACGAAACATCTTCAGAAGAGTGAGTGCCCTCTATTGTTTCTAATCGTAGCTAATTTCATTGCATTTTTACAAGTAACTGAAGTAACTGGGTTTTTTTTTTTTTTTTTTTGCGGCGTGGTGTAGAGGCTAGACGCTGGCCATTTGATTCGAAAATCATAGGTTCAGGTCTTTAAGTAAGTACAAGGTAAAGTCCTGGAAAATAAAGGCGACCAGTTTAATTGTGACCACATCCTCCACCAAATGCGACTTGGTCTATAGAATATTGGTCTAGCCATTTATGCTCAAAACGCTTGAAGGCGATGAAAAATGGTCCTTTACTTAGCTTTACTATTTATTCTGTCATTTTTGAGTTCCTTATGGAAGATGTTTCGCACGGATAGGAACAGAACCGGACAAGAAAACAGAGTGCACTGTATAACATGAAGAACATCCTATATAATGAATACACAGTTTTCATGGGAGGTTAGAAAAAGAATTAGTGCATACTGAATATGAGTTTTTAATGCAGATCATGACGTTGCGGAACCAATCCCAAAATTTGTTGTATTTGTTGTAGACACATGTTACGTTCAGCAAGTGACATTGACACTGAAGGGTCGGCTCCTGCTAGCAATGTCTAAATCAACGAGAGACGGTTTGCTGCTAAATCGTCTCAGCTGGGATCGAATTAAACACTTCCGGCATTACGAAGCGTTGGCAAAACCTAAGACACAGACGTTAACATACTGTATAAAGCAAGTGTTAACACACCGCTTTTGATCCTTGACACTTCATAAACAATACAATTCAGACAATTAAACTGTTTGAGGTCTCAGAGATATGGTTAATGCGAAAGGATGTTTAAAATTCACTGGGCAATCAAAATAAGTAATCAAGATGTTTTAAAAAGGACAACAGTCTGAAGATATCACAAACTTCAGGATTAGAAAGTCATTATTTCATTTCTGGGGCTATCTTATTGGGAAAACTGGGACATGTAGTGACGACTGGACATATTTTTGGCAGGAGGTGATAAAGGAAGACAGCGTGTAAAGATACTTAACAAACCTACGTCAATGCATGGAGGGATCTCAGTACAACAGCTTTTGGAGATTGCAGGTTGTGAATACATGTATTAATTTATTCATTCATTCATGATCCTGTTGTGCCATTAAATATCATATATGGCTCGCTGCATTTTCCTCAATTCAGTTATATCCTGTGCAATCAGTTTAATATATATCGAATCCAGTCCAACAGCTTTGGCCTCTCTCATCAACGTTCGTCTAAGGGTTTCTTTTTGCGCTTTATTACCCATTTTAATGCTTTTCGGTGAATCTCTGCTAGATTCTTTCCAGCATGTATCAAATGCAGTACCATCTTATCTGTCTTATGATTGTTAATACTACTAGTAGCTGCCCAGCCACTTCTCTTCTTTCTTTATTGTTTTTCCTTTAATTCATCTCATTTAATTGTAATAATTTTCCTCAGATATTTGTTTTCGAGTGCATTTCCATTTCGTTCTAAATCTATAGACTTAGATATTTAGGCACCCTATATACATATGTATATATATATATATATATATATATATATATATATATATATATATATATATATATATATATATATATATATATATATATATACATATACATACACACACACACGCATATATATATATATATATATATATATATATATATATATATATATATATATATATATATATATATATTCATACATATGTGTGTACATACACTGCATTTTTACCAGGAAATCGTTTATTAATTGTTTGTAATATTTTATCTGTTCTGATCCATATATCTGATCTCACTGACTTGTATTTTATGTAATTTGTAATTTCGCTATCTTATATCGTTTAAAAAGTACCTCAACATTCTTCAATAATGCATGTAATAATTTGCATTTTTCCTCCACCTTTATTATATTACTTACGAAATATGTGGATGAGGCTTTTACTTAAAGTGTATTTTGAAATCTGGGAGCCAAACATAACCCACGGCAGAGGAACATCAAGTGGACCACAGCGCCCTTGCAGCCACAACGAGTTTCTCCAAACCAGTAACGGGCAAGCTAAGCTTATAGCTACGACAAAGAGGCAATTGAATGTTTGCATTGGGAGAAGATAACACCTGACTCAGATCGAAGAGCTGAAGAAACGAGCTAGACACAGCCCATACACAATGCAGTCACAGGTGAAAAGAGCAAAGAAACGTAGCACAGGGAACATTCGCTATTCACGGAAAACAGAGATAGTCGAAAGAGCAGGAAGGGAAAAAAAAGAAACCATAGGCCTAAAGACTATAGCAGGAAGACAAATTACAAGCTACAGAGACGGGGGAAAGAAGCAGGAAAAGAGCACAAAAACCCTATCTTTGACAGAAAAGATAAAGGAACTAACAGAGCTGTAGCGTGCAATAGCAATGGAACCCAAACAATTAGAATACATTATAAGCCAGGGTAGTGTCAATATGGACAAGAGAAACTTACATTAGGCAATAATGTCCTGACGAAGACAGGAAAGGATGTTCAGCAGACACTGAAAACATAGAACCAGTTAGAAGACAAGAAAGAGTCACTGGCAGAGTGTGTGACTCGGATGGCGATGTTGCTGAAAGGGTGAAAGCAGTCTAGTAAACAGCACCAGAAAATTGTTAACAGTTCAGAGGACACGACGTTACAGAAGAGGCAGACGTAGTCTTTATCAGGATTAAGCCATTCTCTTGGCAACGCCAAAAGGAAGCCATTTGAACAGACACCCAGGCAGAAGACAGAACTAGGCACCAGATGATAACCTCAAGACAAGAGATAGCAGGTAGCGAAGTAAACATGTTGGACAAGCAAACATCAGGTAACCTTTAAACAAACCGAGAGGGCCGCAACAATAACAAACACCGTAATTAGAACCTCATACTATTGGCTCGCGTTTCTCCCTCTCTAATTTCTCCACACTGCCACCCTACATGCCTCTCTGAATCCCTTTCTCTCTTACTATTATTCTCTCTCTCCCTTTATTTCTTTCTGTGTATGTGTGTGTTTTTTGTCGCTGTCCACATTTGATTACAGTGCCCTTTTTATTACATTTGTCGATTCCCATTTTTTTTCACACATGTAGCTTGTGAGTGTGTATGTGTATGTGTTGTTTTGTGTGTTATCTTTCTCCATCTCTGTCATCTCCCGTTATCACTGTTCAGTATGTATATCTCACTCACAGCTTCTCTAATTTTTGTATTTCTCTCTCTCTCTTTCTTTCTCTCTCTCTCTCTCTCTCTCTCTCTATATATATATATATATATATATATATATATATATATATATTTATATATATTTCCTGTTCACTCTTATTTACTCTCTCCCATCTTGTCTCCAGCTCGCTTCCGCTTTAGATCGCATTCTTTAAAATATCTCGCCTCTCCCATCATTTTTTTTCCTTTGCCGGACGTGTTTGTGTGTGTCAATGCACGTCTCTGTGCCCGTGTTTGTGTGTGTGTGTGTGTGTGTGTGTGTGTATGTGTGTTTCGGTGTCCACATTTTGGTTCTGTGCCCTGATTGTGTGACTTGCCGAGGTTCATTACTTTCGCATTTCTTATTTGTGCCTGGCTATCTTTCTCTCTCACCTTCGGTTACTTTTAATCAGTGCCTATCTTTTCTGCTGTTTTTTGTGTATATATCTTTCTTTTTCTGTTTCTGTCTATATCCTGACCACTCTCACTTACTCTCGCATGTATTTTCTCCCTCTCATTTTCGTCGTCTTTGCCCCCGTACCGTGCCTTTTCCCTACGAGAGTGTTTCCCGCATTGTTATATATTTTCCTCTCTCTCTCTCTCTCTCTCTCTCTCTCTCTCTCTCTCTCTCTCTCGTTCTTTTTTTTTTCTTGCTGTTCACTGTTTCACTTGCACATGCCTTTACAATTATATCCAAGCTAAGTCTAAATGAATATTTTTATTTCAGAGAGTATGATGAAGTATTTCAAGAAGCTGATCTTGGAAAATTGTGTCCCAATTGTAAATATCTCGAGGACGAAGAATATATTACCTCTTGCAACAATTACTGCTCTGAGCAAGGCTATCGACCAACGTCTAGAAAAGGCTAGGGAGGTATAAGTTAATCGTTATTGTCATTATTTACTATTAAATTAGAAATTATCTATCAAACAAATGTAGAAAAATATATAAGCTTATATTCATTTTAAATTCATGTATATTTATGTGGGTTCAGGGGCCCTTGTTGGGATGCTGCTGTTTCCCACCTAACTAAAGACTCTTTGTGACTTGCCCGAGTTTATTACGCGTGACTGAGCCTTTTGACACATAGTCCCCCGTGTAGCTCGTTAACTATGACAGGGCTTATTTCACCTCACGGTAATTCTTGATTCACCAGTCTGTACATACATAGACTCGGGTTAGCTTATGGGTGTTAACTCGTGGACTCTTGGTCTATTAAAATATAGGTGTAGCCCTATATTCCCGGATGGCCTAAGGCCTGAAAAAGGGACATTTACTTACTTTACTCAATCACTCAGGTGTCGTCTCCACAGTAAAGGTTGGCTGCAATGAATCTCCAACACGATGTCTCTTGTCCTGGTAGTACACTCTCTCAGACTGCTGTTTGTTCATCTGTTGATATTGTCCCACTTGCAATGTTGTCTACCTTTTGCTATCTTGTACTTGACTTTTCGCCCCAGTAATGTTTTTTTAAAGCGTATTATGACTTTTAGCTGGACCAAAGTATTTTGGTTTAAGTAATCCGTTTTTATTTCTATCAATAATTATCTTTATTTTCATATTTATTCCAGAACCTATGCAAGGTCTGACCATTAGGTAATAAGACTGAATCCATAACAATTAAAAAAAATCAACAGTTGAAGGCATATCCTGTATTTTATTCAAAGTAGGCCTCTTGCATTGATACAGCAAGTGGCACGATCAAACAAAAACTGGAACGACCTCTATAGTTCTTCTGTTGTTATGGCTCGTAAATACAATGTTACGGCCCTGTGGATGTATCAGCATTTTTAAAGAAGCGTCCTTTCAATGGTGAGAAAATAATCACAGGAAGACAAATCTGGGATATATGGTGAAAGGCTGAGAACACACATACCTGTTTTTGGGCCAAAATATATTTTATTTTTGATGATGTCTCTTGTGTACTCAACCGCTGACGTTTTTCGCCATTAGACAACGCATGTGGTACAAACCGGTAGGTATATGTTTTTCTTGCCAAACTCTTCCACTAAAATGTTATGATTGGTCTCTCTATTAACACCAGATTCATCTACCATTATCCTTATGGTAAAAAAAGATCTTCTTATATCCGTTCTCTGACTTTTGTAGTGATTTCATCATTATGAATAGAAATTTAGCGTCCAGGTCTAGATGCAATTATAATCATTCCCACACCGTTTTTAAATCTCCATTAACACCAGATTAATCTACCATTATCCTTATGGTAAAACAAAGATCTTCTTATATCCGTTCTCTGACTTTTGTAGTGATTTCTTCATTATTAACAGAAATTTGGCGTCCAGGTCTAGGTGCAATTGTAATCATTGTCAAACCATTTTTGAATCACGAATACCACCCGAAAATGTGTTTACGAGATAAACAATTATCCCCATAAACTTGTTGCATCAATTCAACCGTTTCAATGACGATTTTTCCTAGTTTAAAAAAAAAAAAAACAATGTTAGCTTTTTTCTCCATGCTGATTACGTACCAATGCATGACTGACTAGGTCAACAAAATGACGGTTTTTTTTTCGTCTTCTTATTGAGCAGCGTTGAAAAGATGTCAGATCAAGATAAAGATTGCCTTTTTAGATTCCATGCTTTACTTCATAAATATCATTTTTGTCTTAGCCATAGAAAAATCAGTCGCATTACTGTACAGTCGGACCTTGTATATTGGATTGTTTTTGTTTCCATGAAATACAACCTATTCTTCTATATATTCACATTTCCAAAGACGCGGTTCGATTTTCTGCTTGCAGTTCCCAGTTTCTGTACCAAACAGCAGAGTTAGGAATACATACAATTTAAGGATTCTTTTGTTTATAAATGCCAGCTGGTACCGAAATGTTGTTCATGTTGACTGCTTGTTCGTCTTATGCTGGATTTATGCTAACGATGTCCTACAATATTTTTGACATCTTTTACCCTGTTCAGATTTTTTTTTAAATTACATTTCAGAATAAAGAAGGTTTTTTTAAGACGATTTGAAATAACTAAGAGCAGAATAGGTATGTGGAACTTCATCAAACGTATGTTTCAGTCATTTAAAAAAATTAAATATCCAGTAAAGCAATAAACTCTGAGATGTGATTTTATTTAAATTTGTTTATGTCTGTACGTCACAGTTACATAATATGTCTTTATGCCCCTATGTAATGTCAGTATACTGTGTCTGAATATCATGTCTGTCTGTATTGGATGTGTGCCAAATCTGTGTGTGTGTGTAGGCATGTCGTATCTATATATTATTGCCCATGTGCATGTCTCATATAGGAAATCGAATTGTCTGACCGAATCACTAATGTGGAGCTTTGGGAGAGAACTAAACAAGTCCCACTGGACAAAGAGGTGAAGAAAAGACGCTGGCATTGGATAGGACAGACTTTGATATAACATAAGCACAATATAACTAGACTGTCTTTTCTTTGGAACCAAGACAGGCATTGAAATGAAGAATGGACACCCCTCACCCACTCCCATTTCCACACACACACAAATGGGAAAAATGGAACTAGAGAGCGAAGTTTCAAATATGGGAAGGACATGGTGGAGATCTGCATGCGATAACAAAGCACGACTTGGCGTGAGTTGGTTGAGATCCTATGCTTCACTGGGAGTTAGAAAGGCATAATTATAATACATAATTTTGTCATGAGTAGTACAGCAGGTCGTTGATCGGTCGTACCGCGTTGCTGCCTTGCTGCGTGGCTCACGTGGTTCCTAATCCTCAGGAAGTTCAAGGGGTCAAATTTTCGTCGGAGGAAGCTATGGGAAGGAGACATTATGCACCTGATCTTCTATGTGAGCAGAAACTTGACTCCCGGAGAATTGAGGTATTCCACACAGAACATGAATAACTGGCAGTTATTTTCTTCATTTCGAAGCTTTAAAAAAGTCCTTCTTGATACAGACGGACAATTGACCGTTATTAATCATTAAAAATGGAATGCCCAAGAATAGCCGGATAGCTCGATGGGCCTTACTACTAGAGAATTATCAATTTGACATCCGCCACACAACAGGTTCAAGCAACACAATTGCAGGTTTATTGAGTAGACTATGAAACTACACAATCTAATGCAATTTTGTGTTCAGCCAGACACGAAAATACATGTGAACATTCTTCCCCTTTTAAAGTTTGATTAACTGTACAGCTGTCCAGAATATTATAGCCAGAGATACAGACAATACAAATAATGTTTTGAAGATATGTACTCTGTTCAAGTAGAGTTAACTCGCCTACATAAACACTAGCTCGAGGCTGCCATAAAGACAAAGTATCGCAATCGGAAATGCTGCTCATTATTTCAGTTACCTGATTCGTGCATAACCAACCTCTAAGTTTGTGGACTACATCCAGCTTTCAGAACATTGCAATTGACTGAATGCTGATCCTACAAGTTGTAACAAATGATTTGTTAATAATATCAGAAGGTGTTGATAATTATGCGCAACTATGTTCGTCTCAGTTATAAAGAATTCTGCCACATTGAAATCAGACTGCCTGCAGACGACAGTAAAAAAAAAAAAAAAGAAAAAAAAAGCCACCAAAAAAAAAAAAAAAAACAGCGGAAGTTCAGAAAGTGAACTTTCGGACTCATCGAAGAAAGATAGTAAACGTTTTACCGAGGATTTTTTGTACATTTATGGAATCATCAGTCAACGTAGAAATCAAAGGTTACGACAATTATAGTGAAAATCAAGAATGAGAGGCGAGTGAAAGTATAATATTTCTCCTTCTTTGAGTTACTGGCTGGAAAGCATTATACACCTTTTTCATATTTGTATGCAGACGGCTGATTTCGTGGCCTATATCACAGGTGCAATCGAACTTCGGGAAAAACACCCCTAATTAGTCGACACTTTACAACATGTTGTGTGTGGCGGAGGGGGGCAATGGATCTATTCTGTGTTCCCCTACAATAAAGACCTATTACCCACACAAGGAGCCCTTTAATGAGATCATAGTTCTATGTCTATCTTTTCACAAGGGACACTGATGATCATTCTAAGTGATCTTGGTTGGCACAGAATCGAAGCAACTTTACGGGGACTCTTTACGATGAAGTTGAAACTGCGATTCCCTGCTTACAGCTAACAGTTGCCGTTAACGGCTTTTGCGTTTTCAAATACACTGTTAGCCGCTTGAAACAACCGTATAACACTCATGTCTCCAATCAGCAGGTCAATCGGAGACAGGTTTATATAATGCATGCAGCGTTGACACCAAAGGCCATAGAAAACCTACTGATATCAGACTCAAAAAATCTAGCTTTGAATTGATTCTACAAAGCGGAGGTTTCCGTGGCGAAGTGGCAACGCTGTCTGCGTCGCGCTCTGAAGGCTGTTAGTTCGTTTACATCTGCGTCGTTCAGTTCATGAGTGCCATTTTTACACATGTCCCATGTAGATCGTAGCCGGAGCTACGCCGTTCGTTCTTTGTGCGATGTTCTCTGCAAGCGGCTAGCCGTTTTGCGTAGACAGGCCGAGACATATGGGATAAAATCTGGTGAAATGAAGTCGATCCTCTTTATTTTTCACTTCATTACACAAAGCAGTAGTTCTGTATTATAAATATGTAAGATGTGCTGTTGCACAGGGATGTAAATTATTGTGGACTGCAAAAGTTTAAAGGAGGGCTCAATAACACAGTCGTGTGTATGTGTGTGTGCGTTTGTGTGTGTGTGTGTAGGGGGGGGGGGTGGGGGGATGTGGGTAATGTAAATCCCGATTTATTGCCTTTTAGTTTTACAACCCGCATTATACTGGTGTTCTAGCTTTATTATAGAGTGGTTTTAAAAGTGGATCGTTCACCTTATGATGGCAGCATTCAACCGAATGCAAAAGAGCAAATGGATTTCAGAACAGTATGCTGTAGTTTACTTAGTGTTCTTATTGTCTACGGTTAATCCCACGAGGTCTCCATGGCCAAGGCGGGTAAAGAGGAGGCTAACTTAAAGGTAAAACTCCCTTGACACCCAACTCGGTAAAAGATGCATAGACAATGACAAAACAAGAATATTGGAAACATTGGGAGTTACAGTAATACGGCCTGGTCATGAAAGGGTTAACACACATGCGTAGTGTGAGAAACCAAGTTGGGATGATAGAGAAAAGGTAGGCTGCAGCACCAGATGCTTTGAAATGATTTGGTCTCTGGTATATATGGTGTTCCAACATAGATATACTCATACATCGTTCGACACTGCTATTTTACATTTTCACAAGTATATCGCCTGCGCTCATCAACGTAAGCTGGAGCTACCTGTGAATACTGTTACACAAAGGTGTCAGACATGATCAGGTACCAGATGTCACACTCTACAATATATTGCTATATATAGTATGTTTGTTGTTCCATTAACCTGAAGATCACCTTTGACCGAAAGCCAATTTAGTTTGGTGAACTACGCTGAAAGCCAATGAAGGTAATTTGTTTTCTTCCTAAAATTACCAAATAATCATCATCATCATCTAGTTTTTTGCCGACTGGCTGGCGAGGGCGATCATGCCTGTCGTGAAATGATAGCCATTACGCATCGGTCTGTAAGGCTGATAACCTGTCTTACCTGTAATCTGCACAAAATTCAAACTTGGACTCGCCCAGAAATATATAGTCCCTTATATCTATATATATAGGCCTGTATTGGACAACATTATTATGTCTGCCTTTTCTGGTTACTTTAACTAAACTCCACTTTTAAATGTATATCTCTTGGAGATATATTTAGGGAGTTATTTGAGGTTTCTTGGAAACCGATTTACTCCTTGCCCCAGTATACAAGGGACTTCTTTTGTACCAACGCCTGAAGTGTCTAAGTGACGCTATTCTCCTTGCCAGCTTCTCAAGCGTCCAGATGTGTTAATCTGTGCCTGTATAAATTTCACTTTTCAAGGCAATTTGGAATGTCTCAGTTTTACATATGCTTGGGTAAGTTAATTATAGTTTACGAGTACCTAGAATGATGTCTGTAAAGTAGTCACTGCTGTAGAGAAATCAGTATCGGCTGTGTTATCTCACTTAGTTCGACCGTTCTTGATCGCTAGAGTAGCGGATTCGAACGTAGATCTTCCACTGTACAGACTAAATAGCTTATGCCCTCAATAAACCACCCATACTGATAAAATTTAATACCCTTACAAAGATGTACGTTTGAAACTACTAGAGAATCTGTACATACGAAATGGGGACAGAATTAGGTCAGGGCTTTGTTAATCAAAGTATGTGTGTGCTTGACCCAGATCAATGAGTGCTGGGGCGGTTGGGAAAGCTAGTGAATGCAGGTACTGACAGTAAATATTGGTGTCTGTGTGCAGAGTGAGGGGGAGAGGGAGAGTGATATATGTGTTAGACCACTTTATCTATCTCCACTGTATATCTGACTTGCCTTCTCTTGCACCAGACAGACAGATAAATATAGGAGACTTATGTCTTTTGGTCTGGAGAGGCAATCTGAGGAATGAAACAGGAGAGCAGGGAGGAGT
>CAJHNH020001487.1:156920-164825 GCA_905116865.2 Candidula unifasciata | reverse complement strand
AGGGTGGAGCCCGAAGACAACTTATCACAGACATCAGACGGAGACAGTCATCATTATTCGGCTATGTTATGAGAAGAGGGAAAATAGAACATGGTGTGACCACTGGAAAGATCTGTGGAAGGAGGGATAGAGGGAGACAGTAATGTAGCATGGCATTGAAGTATGTCGGCACACGAACTGATAATTGCTGCAGGAGATCGCAGACTGTGGAGAGGCATGATCGCCCATGCCAGTCGACAGGCACCTGATGATGATGATGATGATAATGATGAAGATGCGAATAGAATTCCTATCTAGTATGGGGGCTTATAAGTATTATGGAAGTCAAACCAAGTTGCGCCTAGGATTAAATATTGATTCAGTAGTGCTATAATTCGAGTCGCCTCACCCCTAAAGTATGCTGGATGTTCATTGGAGCTGCGGGTTACCGCCTAGACTATTGCGAGCCAACATCTCAATACATAAACTACTCCAGAGTGTCGCTTTGGTTCATTAGGGGAAACCCTAAAAAAAGATACGTGATACCAGCATTATATGACAGTCTTATACCCATAAGATTTAGGGCCTGATGGCTGGCGCTGCTGCCGCTGCCTGTACAGGTTAGGATTTCATTTTTGAACCCGCCAGAAAAAAAGACAAATTTGAAACCGATTATTCGAACTTGGATCTCTTGCACGAGATTCAAGAGTTCTTAACCATTTAGCCAGTCAATCCTCGCTCCGCTTGGGGCTGAAATATTCAAATTGCACTTGTATGAGAAAACACTCTATTTGTAAGTGTTTTTGGAAATGTCCTGCGGGGTACAGTGATTATTTGAGTCATTCAATATCCTGTTTCTTTATTGGGCATACAAGTGCAATGTGCAATTTCCTATTTAAATCTTCATTTATGAATCTCTCTCTCTCTCTCTCTCTCTCTCTCTCTCTCTCTCTCTCTCTCTCTCTCTCTCTCTCTCTCTCTCTCTCTCTCTCTCTCTCACTTGAAAAAAAAAAAAAAAAACATAGGCAGGCGCTTTTTGCTTCCTGGTAATGCACTTCTACATCTATAAAAAATGTGTGTCAGCTGTCCTTTTTAAATTGATATATGACTTCAATGATGTATCTACTCATTTTTGTGTGTGTACCTTATCTTACCACACTCCTCTCCCCCCGCTCCCTTCTACTGCCCTGTGAATTGTACCATCCTTTTCCCCATGTGTTTCATTATTTCAGAGTGTGATAAATACATTTACGAGAGTTTTCTCTTTGTTGGTAGACACTGAAGTCTTGCTTGTTTTGTTATATTGTATGTGCAAATATCGTTTTTTTTTTAAATGATTGTCGATTCAGCAATGCACAAGACTCGCTACGGTAAATATTACAAAAGTATGTTTAACTATGATTATGCATGTTCTTTACTGATGCTTTAGCGAGTTTATCTGTGTGTAGGAGGTTGTATGTGATTGTGTGTGTGAGGCTGTGAGTGAAAAAGGTAGTGTGTGAGGCTGTGTGTGAGGTTGTTTAGAGGCTGTGTGTTAGGCTGTTTGTGAGGATTAGTGTGAGGCTGGGTGTGAGCTGATGTATGAGGTTGTGTGTGAGGTATTGTATGAGGATGTGTGTTAGGCTGTGTATGAGGCTGTGTGTGAGGTATTGTATGAGGTTGTGTCTGAGGTTGTGTGTGTGAGTTTGTGTATGAGGTTGTGTGTGAGGCTGTGTGTGAGGCTATGTGAGAGGTTGTGTGTGAAGCTGTGTGTAAGGGTTGTGTAAGATTGTGTGTTGGGCTATGTGTAAGGTTATTATGAGGCTATGTGTGAGGTTATTGTGACGGTGTGTATGAGATTGTGTGTTAGACTGTGTGTGAGGCTGTGTATGAGGTGATGTGTGAGGCTATATGTGAGGTATTGTATGAGGTTGTGTATGAGTTTGTGTGTGAGGTTGTATGTGAGTGTGAATTATACTTTCATACTAAACAAAAATAGGTAATACCCCAATAATATTCTCTCCCCCCCCCCCCCCCCCCCCAAAAAAAAAAAAGTGCGAAACATTCTGGTGCTCTTTGAGTGCAGTCTGATCCATATACAAAAGAAAAATGAGAACAAAAATCACGAGTATAGAATGCGGTCATTTGCTGTAGGATCTGATTTATCGTCCTTACTATTCGAGATACGATGATTCTTGCAGAATTGTATTTTGAGGGTTATACAGAAAAAAAATTTCAACTGAACCAATCGACCTTTCACAAACTCACATGTTTTTTTGTTTGTTTTAGTAATGCTACATTTAGGTATAATGTAAGATGTTTGTAAAATTAGGTTAGTAAAATTAGGGAAATCACTAGGTTGGGTTGCCTGAGGTCGGCGCGAGAGAGGAAAACACAAGACTGTGAGTTGACTGGGAAACACGAGACAACAAAGAGGGGGGGGGGGGGGGGATGCTAAACAGCATGCAAATCTGTAACAGAGCCCCAAAGCATGAACGATTGAAAGTTGATTCAGAGCTGCAAGGAGTAAAAGTGGTTCGTCAGCATCGAAAGCTAGGTGGAAAGACAGCTAGGAGAAATACTACCGTGTGCCCTGCTGACTGCTAATTATGTGCACCTCAATGTTAAACGTTCAAAGCCTGGCTGTATGCTTCAAAGTTTGAAAACGTGGGACCTAAATGAAAGAAGTATGTGTCATGCCGTAGATTGTCGACAGACTTGTGGACTTATTAGACTTGTGGACTTATTGCTACCAATAAACGTGGAACTGTAATCAGCTGGAGTTGACTGTAATGTGAAGAAGTGCCGTAGTTGATTGGGAAGAAGATCTGTCTCGTCTGATATGTGTACTTAACCTCTAAACAACATCCAGTGTCTTAGTAGTACTAGTGAGACTCAGTAAAACGAAAGACAATTCATTTGTGCTTTTACGGAGATTCTGAATAAGATCACAGCTGTTGCACTGAGAGTGCGCTGTGTCATTTCTACATTTCGTAACGAGTTATAAAGGTGGAACTTATGTCATTAGTCTCGATGGTATCAGAATGGCGTTGGAAGTTAATCATATATACTCATCATTAATGTTCCCTGATAGGGACAAATAATGGACTTTTCCATCATTCTTACAAATCATGTTAGGCTGTAAATGTGTTTGTTCTTCTTCTTTTGTCAAAATCTGCTTGTGCCGCTAGGCGTCGCAGTCTATCAGATGATCGGCAACCGAGCCAGGGCGCTCTCAGTCGCTTCATATGCCGTGATGTTATGAAGTCTCAAGTTGTCCGTGAACTCCTTCAAGATCTTGTCTTCCCCTGCCTTCTTGTTGTTTCGATTTTCAGTTGTATGCTCTATGATGCTGGCATCGTTTGGGTTCCATTCTCATTAGGTGACCAAACCATATTCATTTCTTGCTTCTCAATAAATTTAACGATGGGTATGGTTCCAATAGTTTTCTTGTAATCACATCGTTTCTCACTCGATCTCTTCTGGTTTTATTCGCGCCATTCTCAAACATCTCATTTCACAGGTGGTTAGTCTTCTCTCATGTTCTTTTTGTTAATGTCCAAGTCTGACATATGATAACCTAATGTCGGTATAAGATTGTATTTATAATTGTTGTTTTTATCTCAGTTGGACACGCAGTGTGTTTTTAAAATTGGGGCAAGCTGGTATTTGGCTTGTTGGATTCTTGGCTTCAATCTCTCTGTCTACCAGCTGGTACCACTTCCCAGGTGTAGTAGGTTCATGTGGTCTTGCAGCTGTTTACTATCACTGTGAAATATGCATTGATCGTCGGCAAAGAGCAGCTCATTGAAGTCCTCCTGTTTATCGACATCTGTTGCTGTTATGTCTATTTTATTAATATTGTCCATAAATATTATGAAAAGTAAAGGTGATAATACACAACCTTGTCTTACTCCTGATGTTACTGGGAACCAGTCTGTGATGCCAGCTCTTGTTCTAATGGCGCTTTCACTTTGTCTATAAATAGCCCTAACACAATCTAAAATTATACCGTAGTTTTCAAGAACTTTCCATAATAAATTTCTGTTTACTCTATCGAAAGCTTTTTCTTGATCTATGAAAGCGATGTTCATTTGATGTCTGTGTTCTATTGTCTTTTCGCTAACTTGTCTTAAAGCAAAAATAGCGTCAGTACACCCTCTTCCTTTCCTAAATCCGACCTGTGATGGGCTCAGGATCGGTTCTACAACGGATCTAATTCGTTGTTCCAGAATTTTGGCAAACATTTTTCCTACGTGGCTTAGAAGGGAGATGCCTCTGTAATTGTTACAATCTTGCTTATTGCCTTTTCTTTTCCAAATTGGGACTATAAGAGCTCTTTGCCAGTCTATTGGTACAGTTATTTCATTCCAGGCTTTCCTAAATATGTGGAGTAGCCAGGTGACTCCAATTTCTCCACAAGCCTGTATTGCCTCGGCTGATATTCCATCAACACCTGATGCCTTATTTTTGGGACTGCATCTGATTGCTTCTCTGACTTCTTGTTCGATTATTGTAGGCTGTTCCTCGTTTGTACATCTGGGTGTGAATGGTACTGTTTCCTCATTTCCTGTTACATTCAGAAGAGTCTGAAAATATTCTTTCCACCTTTCTCTGATCTTGCCCTCCTCATGTATGGGTTTGCCTTGACTATCATTGACATATTCAGATGGCTGGAATGGTTCATCTCTAGTCCTCATTTTTGCAATGGTTTTGTAAAACTGTCTACTAGGTTTAGCACAGATTTGTGTTTGTTACCTGACTGTAAATATAAAACTAATGAAAATAACAATAAACTAATGCAAATAACAAGGAAAAGGTCTGTCTCAGTACAACTAGGCAGTCTAAATATTATGTTTGCGTGAAAAAAATTAACGTCCGGCTAGCAATAAAAACCCATGCAAAATATCACGCTTCCAGAATAAGTAATTACCTAGAAAATATCGGAAATACAATGACACGGATTTGTAAACGCATTATAAAAGAAAACTAAATTAAATTTGATATTACGCACGAATGACTAGGAGAAAAAGAAAAGAATAATCAGAGTAACAACTGGACTATAGTTTTGAAATGGATTACTCATACTACAGACGGCAATTACAAGATGCAATACAGTATGTGTCTGTGAGCTTTGACGTTGCAAATGCGCCTCTTACTTCAGGGTGCCGCTTGGCTCTCAGCTGCGGACGATTTGGCATCTGACCGCTTTGCGTTGTTTTCAACAGCAGAATCAAAAGCCAATCGTTCATGCGCAATGGTAAACTAAGAAACATTAAACTACCCAGTGAAATCACAAACTAAAAAAGAAAACATACAGAAAATGCTGCAGGTAATTCTGCAACGTTCTGCAAAGGATGCGCAACTAACTCACTACAGTAAACTGCAATGAGAGAAGATCCAGAGATACAAACAGATACCCCTGCATATGGATCTGCTGAAACAATAAACAAATCTGAAATAAAGGGTGGGGTGGGGACAGACAGTGATATAAAAGAACAATAAGACGGTGGGGCTATCCCCGGCAATAATCACTGACATACTGGCATATACGTAAATATATATATATATATATATATATATATATATATATATATATATATATATATATATATATATATATAGATAGAGAGAGAGAGAGAGAGAGAGAGAGAGAGAGAGAGAGAGAGAGAGAGAGAGAGAGAGAGAGAGAGAGAGAGGACGGGGGATGTCAGGACGTACCACCTGACCCTGCTACGCCACTAGAGGCAGGGAACTTTGCAGTAGTTGCCGGCCTGTAGACATAGTTTCCAACTAGACATCAAGCGGACAATGGTTGACAGAAACTCTGTTAATAAGATAACGATAGCCAGCTGAGCAGACGGGATAGCACACAATAATCGTAATGAGACAGAAAGTGGTCAATGATATATGCTTTTAATGTACACAAGACGTTGCTGGTGGTAGAAATTCAGAGCTGTCAGAATAATTGTAGAACTGCTGATAATTTATTATGTTGTTTGTGCAGTTATAGATTTCTCATCCTATGCAGAACGCTGCAGACCTCGTGAATGTATAGTTGTGTAATGTAAAGATATATTCTCCCATTTTTGCAGAGGAGAATGAAGACAGATTGTTTTGCATAAATTTTGTCAAACTGATGATAATAAATTATGTGTGACAGATCGATCGGGCGAAAGTTAGGATAGACCAGAATAATCCGGGGGATCATTGAGGTGAATGATGTCATGTGAATATCGAAATGCATGACCTGGATCGACCAGGAAAGGTGAAATATTGAGCGGGGGTGGGGTCGGGGGTTGAAAAGAATAGGGTTAAGATGGCTGCGTGGTCACGAGGCATTGGTTCCACCTAGAGTGCTAGGGATTGGGTTACTATCCTTGTGCCATGATGTTGATCCATCGTCTAAACCTAAACCAGAATATGGTTCAAAACACAGAGTGAGCGAGAAAGAGCGGTTCTTGTAGAAGTATGGCAATGAGAAGATCGGCCGACTGATGTTGAGAGATCAGACCTGTGAATGTCTAATCAGAAGCTGATAAATGTGAAAAATCTGGCTACGTTCAACATTCTGCCAGTGGCCGAGCGGAAGTGTCTGTGATGGCCCGTGAACAATTGCGATTCTTTTAGCTGTTTGAATTGACGACTTATTGAAGGAGTCAATCGTTAAGGTTATTTTAACTACACATACTAAGTAAATGTTTAATAAATCTTCCGGTGAAATTACCAATCTGCTTGACGTGTTTGCCCCCAATGATAACAACTAAGGAGAGATATTTCATAGTCAACAGACAGTTTGGTCAGCTACGTTGAGCCACTATACGATAAAGCAGATGAGCTGGTGGCTACATAGGATAAAATGGACAGCGAAAGAACAGATAGGGAATACGTATGGATTTTCTATGAAATACTTATATGAAGAGGTGAAATTGCTCTACTTGATCTACTTTTGATCTACTTTTTATTCGGTTTATATCTTCCCTTATTTAAAGGCTGTGAACAAGGCTCTGGAAGGTTATTAATATTAAAGGAGGACAGAGGCGGAGTTGTAATCAAGTTACAACTGGCACTTCTAGTATGACAGCTCTTCGTTGATTATTGAAGGCGGGATGGAGCAGGTGCGGCAATGCCCCAAGTGCAGTGATGTTAGTTTTAGATTCATTAATTTATTTAAGGGAGTTGCGTGGTCTCGAGGCATTGTGTCCGCTTCGAGTGCTAGAAGTTCCGGGTTCAATCCACGGTAAGAGCTGGGACTTGGACTTCCCTTTTGTCTCTTGGTAGTGAGATCGGACGCCCGCCCGTGTGCGTTGTTACACAACGCTCACCTAGCAATAGGTGTTTCGTCCTTTTTAGGACGAAATGTTTTGTTGTTTGAGGCCCCACCTTGGCTTTTACCATAAATATGGCCAATTGTCTGAACGCGGTTTCTGGGACTTCTCCACGGCGATCCTCATCCACATGGTGGCACTTTGTGTAATCGGGTCTTTATCGCTTGTGTGATGACCTGGTGGGGTAGTAAGTAAATCAAAGAAAATCCATTGGCAGTCGGAAATCAAAAAGGGTAGTCTAACGGCGCTGCCCGGGCAGAATTTGGAGTTAAAAATCTACCCAAAGTATTTCAGAATCCCCGCCTGTGCACTGTACTGAGCTTCTTTAGATTATGACTTTATTTAGATGAAGAACGGAGCATTTATAGGTTACTACCCGTGTGCCATGATGTTGATCCATTGCTCAAACCTCAAATTTCAGATCTCATTAATTCATCAGCTACTTTGTGTTGACGACATTTATGTCCACCATGAAATTCATGTTTCACACGTTTGTGTACATCGAGACGTTATATAAGTACTGAGCCAAAGAAGTAGCTCATTACATACAATAACAGTGGTCAGTTATCAAAATGACTCGCCGTTTATGTATTACCGAAATTACCGCCTCGTCTGTCCC
>CAJHNH020001487.1:151920-154420 GCA_905116865.2 Candidula unifasciata | reverse complement strand
TGTTCTGGTACTTTGATATTATGCTATTGTTGCAGGAATAAACGTGTCTGATGTGTGTATCTGCGTCTGACTGTAAATGTATGTGTGTGTATCTGTCATCGTCTTTTTTTAAGCTCGCAGCCGGGGATTGGTGTTTTTATTTTTAACTACACTTGATATATATATTTTTATTTTTATTTTATCTATAGACACTAAAATAGGTATTGTAATGCTAATTAGTATTAGATGCAGTAAAGCAAACCAAGTATTGGGACAGCTAGATAAAAAAATTGGGTACCCTACCCCCCCCCCCCCCTGTTACAGCGTAAGACAATCCCAATCAGCACAAAGAGACATCTTATTCAAAGCATATTTATTCCAACTCTGTGCTACCAGTGCCAGACATGGTCACTCACAACAAACCATAAAAGAAAATTAGTAAACACGGAAATGAGATGTCTGAGAAGGGCTGTAGGAGTGACCATAAGAGATAAGATCAGGAATGAGATCATAAGAGAACAAGTCGGCACAGAACCTATTCTGGATTACATACAAAGACAGCAAGTGAAATTGTTTGCCCACTTAGAGAGAATGCCTTGTGACACCATACCATACAAAGCATACATTGAAAGAGAAGAAGGACGTAGAGCACGGGGTAGACCAAGAACAAGATGGAAGGATAACATCAGAGAAACTCTACAACAGCACGATGTGCCTATGGTCGAGGCGGCCAGAAGAGCTAGAGACAGAACCTTATATCTCCCTCGACACCCACAGCGGTAAATGAGGAAGTAAACAAGAAGAAGAAGAAGAAGAAGGAATTATTTATGTTGGTTTTGATAGTGATATCATGATCTGAACATTGAGAAAGTAATGGCAAACTACTAAAAGTAAAATACGCCTTTAAAAAACCACTACAGCTAAAATATGCTAGGGTTGGTTTTGCAACGTCTTGTAAACACAACTAACTTTTTAAAAGGTAATTAAATTAGTCAGTCCCAACCGACCGCAATTTGTTTTTAGAGTTAAAAATATGTGTGACTTTTGAAGTTATTGCATTGGTGTCATTATATTCCTGGACATTTCTCTCTTCTCACTCGGCTCCCATCTATCTCTCTCTTCTCTGCTAGTCTCTCCTTCTCTCTCTCTCTCTCTCGCTCCTCTCTCTCATTCTCTCATTCTGCGCCGCGTCTCTTCCTCTGCTCTCTCTCTCTCTCTCTTTCTCTCTCTCTCTCAATCTCTCTCTCTCTGTCTCTCTCTCTCTCTCTCTCTCTCTCTCTCTCTCTCCCTCTCTCGATCACCTGATTTGTGGCCATCAAATTTATCCCCCACCCACTTTCTCTATGTGTATGTATGAGTGACTGCGTGTGGGTGCAGATGTAGGATGTGTGTCTCTATACATTTATAAAATATTTTTTTTTTTTAAACTCTAGGGTTTTTACCTGATTCTCTCAGTCTATTTTCTCTTGTTATTTCTTTCCCTTTTCTTTCTATCCTTACTGCTTTAATGCGTTAGAAACTTCTTTTCTGTCAGGCTCTTTTTGTTTTCTGCTGTTTTTTTTTAAATCGTCATTACTTGTTCCTTTCTGTCGTTAGTACTTTTTTCTTTGTGCAGTTATTCCTCCTTTTTTCTCCTTTCTTCCTTCCCTCCTTGAGATTCATTATATTGTAGTATTTTGTCCGTGCCACCTCTAATATTTATATTTTGATTGGTAATTATTTCATTTTTTGCGGGTGACGCATGAGCCTAGGTTCTGCATTTACATGACCAATCACACTTGAGCTCGGCTTCTCGATACAGCCCTGCAGTGTAATACATTTTTACTACTTAGCAAATTTTTTGGGGCAGCTCTCCTCCGGATTGCTTGTTTTTTATTACAAACTCTCATTCTCCATTCCTCCGATTTTAGTATGGTTTTTTTTTTTTTGTTTTTAAAAAAAAAGGAGTAAAAAAAAAAAAGAGAACTCTTCCAACACATATTGTGTCTTTCTTATTTATTGTCCTCGCGTCACCCTCCACATCCCCCTCACCCAATGGTGTTTGTCTAACTTCAACGATTGATCTTCATCAATAATAACCATCGTTTGCCACTGTTATCTCCAGTCGATCCAGGGATTAGGCTTCGATCGGTTCTCTATTCGAACCATACTCAGACACTGTTTAGTCGCGGAGACAAGATAATTGGGACCATTGTGACCCATAATATAATTCTTTTGTTCATTTCTATTTAGACAGGTATTCTTTCTACAATTTGCTGATAGTTTGTTTGGAGTAAATGATTCTGTACTAAATGTTGTTTTTTTTTTTTTCTTCTGTAAATGATTACACATGTGTGTGTTTATGTCTCATATCGTATATGTTCACTTGTGGTATGTTGAGTGAAAGAAGTAAACAACCCTATGAATACATACTGGACAATCAACACCCGATGATGCAAGGAGTCAAGATTCGAATAATGAACACCTAATTTCCCCCAGTAAGTATGTATGTATGTATGTATGTATGTATGTATGTGTCAAC
>CAJHNH020001487.1:120000-144825 GCA_905116865.2 Candidula unifasciata | reverse complement strand
TTAAATTTTATCTTCCCCATATGATTTAAAGGTGTAATAGTAGGGGAGTTTTGTGTCAAGGGCTGATCCCTTTTTCCCCCCCTTGGGGAGGGAGCTTACCCTTTGAATTATATACCATTAAATAGTCCCAGTAGTTTGCCTTAGGTGTTTGCCCCAAAAGTACATGATTTTTTTTTTTAGGTAATAAATTGCGATAAAATTAAAAAAGGGTGTACAGGCAGGCCAGCTTTGCTATATTTGATTTGCGGGAAGTATCATTTCAAGGAAGGGTTTGAATGTCAAAAACCCTATTAAGTACATTTGGTACACACCGAAGGGTGGCACCCGGGGTTACACAGAGGTCAGGGCCCGCATGGTCGAGCCGTTCTGTGATCAAAAGGGGAAACCAGCGTCAGATAAAGCAAGAAAGCTTGAATGTGTTTAGTAACACGTGACTGCTTCTGGGACGGTGGGGAAGGGGGTTAAGAGACAGAGGTTAAAAGGGAAAAAGGGGGACATGGTGTGCGTCGTCGGGAAAAGGGGGGACGTTTGGGAAGGAAGTTTGTTATAGTTTTAAATTTTAGGATAATTTCTTTTTAGTGATGGATATTTTATTTTCATTTTGTTAGGAAGGATAGTTTTGTGTGGGGATATGTTATTGCTGTGAGAGAGTGGAAAAACGGACACTCTGACCCGCACAAAGAAGAGACTGTGAAGTTTTTTTGGGTCAGGTGGCGATAGAAGAGAGCGACCCTGCGGATTGGGGTTTTACACCAGGTTTTCCCTGTCGCACGTACGGGGGAGGGGCGATTGTAAAAGCCCGTACAAGGCCAGGCAAAAAGGTGGGAAAAAGGGGGGAATCAATTCATGTAACCTTACTTTCCAAAAGATTTGGTGTGTCTTTTTGGGTTTAGGTTTTGGGTAGTTGCTGTAAGGGTTTTCCCAGCCCGGGGAAGGTCAACCAGAGGGTTTTGGGAAATAGATGATGTTGATGTAGTTGAGTATGATGTTGTATGTATGTTGTATGTATGGGAGTATGTAGTATTATGTAGTATGTATTGGATGGTATTGGATGGATGGAGGATGGATGGAGATGGATGGATGGATGGATGGATGGATGGATGGATGGATGGATGGATGATGGATGGATGGAATGGATGATGGATGGATGGATGGAGGGATGGATGGGATGGGATGGATGGATGGATGGATGGATGGAGGATGGATGGATGGGATGGGTGGATGGGATGGGTGGATGTGGATGATGGGGTGGTGGGTGGGTGGGTGGGGGGTGGTATGGTGGGTGGGTGGGTGGGTGGGTGGGTGGGTGGGGTGTGTATGTAGTATGTATGTATGTATGTATGTATGTAGTATGTATGTCTGTATGTATGTATGTATGTATGTATGTATGTATGTATGTATGTATGTATGTATGTATGTCATGTATGTAATGTATGTGTGTATGTAGCATGTGTATGTGTGTGTATGTACGTTCTGTGTGTGTGTGTGTGTCTGTGTGTGTTTGTGTGTGTTGTGTGTGGTGGTTGTGTACTGTTGTGTGTGTGTGTGTGTGTCTGTCTGTCTTTTATGTATGTATGTATGTATGTATGTATGTATGTATGTATGTATGTATGTATGTATGTATGTATGTATGTATGTATGTATGTATGTATGTTATGTATGTATGTATGTATGTATGTATGTATGTATGTATGTATGTATGTATGTATGTATTGTATGTATGTATGTATGTATGTATGTATGTATGTATGTATGTATGTATGTATGTATGTATGTATGTATGTATGTATGTATGTATGTATGTATGTATGTATGTATGTATGTATGTATGTATGTATGTATGTATGTAGTATGTATGTATGTCATGTATGTATGTATGTATGTTATGTATGTATGTATGTATGTATGTGTATGTATGTGTATGTATGTATGTATGTATGTATGTATGTATGTATGTATGTATGTATGTATGTATGTATGTATGTATGTATGTATGTATGTATGTACATGTTGTATGTATGTTGATGGTATGTATGATGTATGTATGTATGTATGTATGTATGTATGTATGTATGTATGTATGTATGTGTGTGTGTATGTGTGTGTGTGTGTGTGTGTGTGTATGTGTGTGTGTGTGTCTTTCTGTCTGTCTGTCTGTCTGTCTGTCTGTCTGTCTGTCTGTCTGTCTGTCTGTCTGTCTGTCTGTCTGTCTGTCTGTCTGTCTGTATGTATGCGTGTATGTATGCGTGTATGTATGCGTGTATGTATGCGTGTATGTATGTATGTATGTATGTATGTATGTATGTATGTATGTATGTATGTATGTATGTATGTATGTATGTATGTATGTATGGATGGATGGATGGATGGATGGATGGATGGATGGATGGATGGATGGATGGATGGATGGATGGATGGATGGATGGATGGATGGATGGATGTATGTACGTACGTATGTATGTACGTATGTATGTATGTATGCATGTACGTATGTATGTACGTATGGATGTACCTATGTATGTATGAACCATATTATGTATTAATGCATGTACTTACACATATACGCACTTAGTATGTTTGTCTATGTCATCATGTAGGAATGTTGATATTCCTCATACTATACTCTCGTGGGAGCTGCCGGGGTGTAGCGGCTAGACGCTAGCCTGCAGATCTGTAGGTGATTAGTTGAAATTCTGACAGAGCCGAGCTTTTCCGCCGGGTTTGTTCGGCCTTAAATGGGTACCGGGTAATTACATGGGAAGTCAATGCGACTGGCGCAATGTTTACAATATCCCACATATTTATTTTTCTAACATTACAGGTTCAGGCCTATGTGCTCAATACGTCTGACTATGTTGACATGGTCCTTTACTGTGCTGTTATTTAGTTCTTGCTATTTATGTTACATATGTTGATATATCAACTCACAATGCTGCTCCTTTGTCCTTTCTAGCCCACAGAGGAGCCTAGGCCCTCAACCTACACACGCGAAGTCGTTTTATCCTTCGCTTTCGCATGCAGCTCTCCCCATGTCCTCCCCATCTTTTTAACTTCACTCTCTAGCTCCCTTCCTTTATTACTTTGCCTCTGTTGGTTTCACTGCAAAGACATTTTAGTTATATTGTTCTCGTTTTGTCCTATCCAATGCCAGAACCTTCGCTTCACCTCTTGGTCTACAGGAACTTGTTTAGTTCTCTCACAAAGCTCTTTATTAGTGATACTATCATATCATTTAATTCCCTTTCTTCAACACAAACACCAGTTAATGATTGTTTGTAGTTTGATAGTAATTACCTGAGCTGTTCTCCGTGTATCCGCTACCTACAGCAGTACTGATTGACATTAGAATTAAAAAATTTAAGTTAGTTTAAACTTTGTTTGATTTCCACACATTTTCAAGTGCTATGAAAGCTCCTCTTGCCTTTTGTATTCATATTTTGATATCTCTTTCAGTTTCCTATCTTTATCTACATTACTGCCAAAATAGGTGTACCACTCCAAGCCTTGCAATGGGTCATAAAGAGAAACCACATTACTATTTGCCTGAATTATTACCTTCGTCTTCGTCCTGATGGATTTTCTGACCTAGCGGTTGTGAGGTCGCATCAAATATATGTAGTTAATCTTGCATTTGATTCCGCGAATGGAACAGAAGAGAAAAATCATCAGCGAACACGTCCAGATCATCAAGCTTTTTTTGACAGGGGCATTGAATTCCATTCCTAGTGTTAGTAGTAATGGCTTCATAATCAAGTCTATTGCCCATGAAAATAGAAGATGCGAGAAAAGACATCTTTGTCGCACACCTGTTTTTCTTTCACATGTATCTGCTAGCCTTCCCCCATGAAGAGATCGACATTTCTTGTCTTTATACGTTGTCTTTACTAAGTTAATATTTTTCTGTGGGATTCCCTAGTGCCCCACTAATGCTGTCAAAAGCTCACCATGTATTGTATATAAAATGTAATCGCTGTGTTAGAACTAATTGTTTGAAAGAGTCGAAAGAAAATCGGCATTGGTTCTCAAATTTTTACCTTTAAAAGTGAAACTGGAAGTCGCTGTGGCGGAGCGGCTAAACGCTTGCCTGCGGATTGAAAGGTCGCGGATTCGCTCCCTAGTGGAGCCGGACTTTTTTATTTTTCAGGTCAACCCAGCCTTGAGTGGATACCGGATGCAGTCCCAGGAAGTAAAGGCGGCCGGCGTAATGCTGACCACATCACCCATCTTGTGCCGATTAGTCTATAAAATATAGGTCCACCCCTTTACGCCCTATACGCTTAAAAGCGTTGAAAAAGGTCTTTTACTTTGTTTTTTAAATATGAAATTAAGCAAAGTTCAGTTCAAAGTTGGTGCTCTCGGTGGTTTGTTTTCGTCACCGTTTTCCTCCTCTCTCTCTCTCTCTCTCTCTCTCTCTCTCTCTCTCTCTCTCTCTCTCTCTCTCTCTCTCTCTCTTGCCCAGTGTGTCTTCTCTGAAGTATGTTCTTTTATAGAATAGCTTTCTTTAAATCATAAAAATTTCTCTGTCACAAGCCAGAACATCGACAATTGCTCCTGTCCTCTTAAATACTTCTTAGTTTGATATTAACAGCCTCTTTACAGCCTCTTATCGACTGCTTCATTTTCCCCACATTCAAACAATTGTATTTTCTAGACTAGTGGGTTTCAAATGTTTTAACTCGCGGAAGGCTCTTTAGTGTCAATTCCTTCGCGGGGCTCGTTAGGTCTACAGTACACTTTGCCTTAATTTCGTTTGTAAGTAATCCTGCAAACCGGTGGAAGAAGGGTCCATGGCAAGGAATGTAATGTCAAGAGTTGTCTGAAGCAGCGGTTCTCAAATTGTTTTGAATAGCCCAGAACTTCGGGGCTTCTTTCGTGGCATATCTTTTTTAAACTGCTGTCTTCGCCTGATACACTCGGCAATACGATAAAGAAGCAAACGTGTTCTTTAGATCACAGAGAAGGCTTCGACCGGTATAACAGAGATGTGCTGTGGAAGAATTCTTGACGCATTATTAAGACACTTAGGAAGACCAAGGAAATTGTGGATTGACGGGGTCTCCGAAACCTGCCAAAAGCATGGCCTCAGAACATCAGATGCTGCCCGCCTTGCTTATGACAGGAACTTGCATCTCCCCACAACGCTTAGCGGCATACGTGGAAGGAAAAAGTAAAGTAAAGTAAGTCTTCGCTGATGTCAAAAATTCTTGATTATTGTCGCGAGAACCCTGGCATACGCTCGAGGCACCCCTGGGGTCACGGCACCCGTTTGAGAACCGCTGGTAAAACCGCTGGGAATAAAAAGAGAGTTGCTAGGTGAAATAAAGAAGATGCAAGTAAAATATTTTGGTCACATTAAAAGACATAACAGTATTGTAAAGATGATCCTAGAGGGAAAGGTTCAAGGTAGGCGAGCAATAGGCAGACAGCGTTACAAGTGGGAGGATAACATCAAGAGATGGACGAAAAGCAGTATGAGCGAGTGTACATCAAGGGCAAGAGACAGAGCTTGTTGGAGATCCATTGTAGACAACCTTTATTGTGGAGACGGCACCTGATTGATTGATTGATTGATAAAACAACTGAGCAATGACCATGCAACATATATATATATATATATATATATATATATATATATATATATATATATATATATATATAAGATTTTGAAACTGACCCTAAATTAAAAGTCAGTTTATCCTGAGCTACCACGAATACAAATGATATTGTCATGCTTAGATACATATAAAAGATCTTTCAAAGTACATTAAACCAAGCCATTTGCATTACGGTACCTCGTTTTTCTAGTGAGTTTAACCTGGGTGGGTTCTTTTGCTTTTTTTCTGCCTCGCTGCCTTTAATTGTGCCGTTTTGCCTGTTGCCACAATTCCTCTACCCCTCCCCAACCCTCGTTTTGTCTGCATCTGTGTCTGCCTGCCTGCCTCCAGTTATATCCTATTGCCTATATATATATTTATACACACACACACACATACACACACACTTATGTTTGTGTGTGTTTGTATATGTGTATATATATATATATATATATATATATATACACACACACATACACATACACAAACACACTAATGTTTGTGTGTGTGTGTGTGTGTGTGTGTGTGTGTGTGTGTATTTGCGTATTACAATAACAATATGTCCCAAGAAAGTGCCGTATGAAAATGATTAGAATTATTTGGCTAGTTTTCATTTCTCTAAACTCTTAACTGGCACATAGAATGGCGTGCAGACAGCACATACAGACAGCAATCCTTCCTGAAAGAGGACGTGGGCTGTGAATTAGAAAGGTTTGATTCTAAGGAGATTAGGGAGTGTGAACATTGAACATTTAAGACATAAGTCTTCAATCCTGTTGAGCGCGAGGTAAATTTGATGTCTGCTGTGTCACATATGTTTAAGCGCTGAGCTGTGTGCAGTGCCAAATGTTAGAACAGTCGTAATAGAAAGGTGGGGGGTTGGGGGGGGGGGGGGTGGGATTATAGACAAGAATACATTTTTCTCAGTGCTAGCTTTGTAAGGGGCGTGTGACGCGCTGATTTGTGGTTTACAGTTAGACTGTGACATCTGCCACGTTCTGCATAACGCTTAGGGAGAACTACGTTATGTTCACTATATAAACTCCATCGAGTACCAGTTAGTCAATACAGATAGAAGAGTTAGTATATAAACTTATGGGAGGTCGTCAATAAACTATAGGAGTTAGTTTATACAAACATGGGAGGTAATATGTAAAAATATGGCAGTTAGTCTATAGAAATATGGAAGATAGTTTACACAGATATGGGAGTTAGCATATAAAGGCATTGGATTTAAACTATAAAAGCATGCAATTGAGCTTATAAAAATATGAGTTAGCCTATCAAACAGTTTTAGATAATACATAAAAAAAAAAGGTTAAAGGAAGGAGGGGGGGGGCGCAGGGTAAAAAAAAAGGGGTTTAGGTGGAAGGGGGGTTAATCTATAATTTCTGACATGACCAAAACATGTAGATTCTATTCTTTTCTTGGAAATCACCATCAGTTTTGTCTTTCCATTATTCAAACTGAGGTTCATTTTATCACTTGCTACCATCAGCATAACGCAGGCTATTTATGTTATGAAAACCAAAAAACACAACCCGATATATCCAATATTAGGAAGAAGATCTCCACAGGGGAGCATGTACAGCAGAAGTCCACCGATCATCAGTAGAAGATCCATCGTCGACAAATGTTTCAGTCCATCAACTCCTAGACAATTTCAGAGGCTGGCCGACTCTTGTCAATAGCCCCAGGCCTCGATCTTCTCCCGCTGCACTTTACCAGATCCATGTTAGATGTCATTATATATTTATTGTACAATGCGCGCGAGCACACACACACACACACACACACACACACACACAGACACACTTCAGATGTAATACGCATCCTTGACCTACCACCCTCTTTATGCTCTGAAATGTTCCCAAATAGTTATTAATTCTCATAGCTGCTGTTTGCTGCAAATACATTTTCTTTATCATTCTTAAATCTTTTTCATCAATGTTTAACTGTTCCAATAGTTTGATTATGTCTTTATATTTCACACAATCAAATGCTTTCGTATAGTCAATGAAGCATAAGTACAGCTGGTTTTTACGTCTCCTTCCAAAAAGTCCTGATGATGTATATGGCATTGCTTGTACCTTTTTCTTCTATAAATCCACACTGCTCTTTACTACTTTATTGTTTCATCTTACTTCTAATTGCTCTCATAGTTATTCTTAGTGACATTTTTTGTCACATGACAATGGTACGATAGTCTTCAAATTTTAAAGTGTCTGGTTTCTTTGGCAGAGCAAAGATATAAAATTAAGTACGTCATTGAGAAGGTACCCATTATTACAAATCTCATTTAACAATGTTGCTATTATTTCAGCTCTAAAATATCCCATTATATATTAATTAAACAATTTGTTTTTGCTGCTTGAATTTACCACTTAGGGCGGTGTAGCATGTGAAAGAAAGGGAAAAAAAGGGGAGGGCGGGGGTGGGGGGTGAGGAAGGTTAGTGTAAGGACCTAAGGCCGCATAGCTAGTGTTGTGATCATGAAATGTGCAGATTATATTAGGTTTGTTTTTTTGTCTCCCTCCTCCACGGGGGAAAAAAAAAAGAAACTTATATATTTCTTACAGACAATTGAACCCAGGTCTCCCGCATGAGCCCATATCATTAACCACTAGACCAAACCCGGTGCTTTCCTAATACCCCCCCCCCCCCCCCCCAAATGATGTCATAGGACAGTCTAATATTATCAAGGATGGGAAGAGTGGGATTCCCGGCTTTCTGAAGCCTTTAACGACCCTAAAACACTTAGAACTGGGCCAAATCTCAAACCACCTACGTCAAACGAGAGAGTGCAGCCTAGGTCCCACGACTGCATGCAGCCTAGGCCCCACAACTGCTTGCAGCCTATCTACCACACCCTAAAGTATTCAACTGTCTGTTTAGGGAAAGGGGGTTGGGGGGTTGGGGGAGCATTGGGATAGAACCCCAGACCATCCTCCCTAGCTGTAATCTTCTTAAAATGAATCAGTCTGTTTTTTCTGCTGCCGGCAGGATTGATGTCAGCTGGTTCCACAAACATGGCGTCTGCCAGATGATAGTCTTCATCACCTATGTCTGCGGCTTCCTGTCCGTTTGGATGGTCGTCATGGTGACACTGGAAAACTACATTCGGATTTGCCATCCCCACCAGGTGCACACCTGGTGCACGCCAGGGAAAGCCCGGGTAGTTTTGCTGGTGCTAGGATTAACGGCCGTGTTTTGCTACAACTTTCCTCTGTGGACAACATACAGCGACACGACACAAAACAAGAGTATATGCTCTCTAAATCCAGGTGAGTCAGCACGATTGTGTCTCTCATTTTCCATACGTAAAAATTTTCATTGTTATTATTATTGGTGATAGAAGAAAGTTGGTCTCCTTCTTCTTAGCGACACTACACAAAACCAGAGTATATGTTCTCTAAATCTAAGTCGGTCAGCAACGATTTTGTCTCTTATTTTTCATACGTATACTTTATTATTATTATTATTGTTATTATTATTATTATTTTTATTATTATTATTATTATTATTATTATTATTATTATTATTATTATTATTATTATTATTATTAGTGATACAGGGAAGTTGGTCTCCGTCTTCTTAGCGACACTGTACAAAACAAGAGTATATGTTCTCTAAATCCAGGTAAGTCAGCACGATTGTGTCTCTTATTTTTCATACCTATAATTTCTTCTTCCTAATTTTGGTGATATATGGAGGTTGATCTCCTTCTTTATAGCGACACTACACAAAAACACAAAGTAAGTAAATCTCTTTCTTCTTAGGGTTTAGCAGCTGTAAACTCTGGTGGAACTTTCTGTTTGTTCATCCACCATTCGACTCTGGTTTTGTTCTGGAACTTGAGTTTTTCGGGCACATCCGTTTTACAGATCTGGCTTTCTATGCAGAATGTTGACTTCTCGTCTATCCGATGGGCGCAGTCTTACTCTGAAGGAAACGCCCTTAACAAGTCGCCTTTTACGACATGTTTATAAAGAAGTAGTGAGTCAGACTCCCCATCCCAACCTTTTCGCATTAAAAAAAAACACACACACACACATACACACACACAAACCGAACTTTGACACTCATACACATGGAGAGATGCTCATGACGGGAAAAAGAAGATGATGTCAGATTGTCCTGTCTGGGATGCTACCTAAATGGTTGATTACTCTCGAGACTTCAAGAGCCTCATCCTGCCTGGCAGACCAACAGGGCGAGTCCCAGATACCCTGTTCAACTTTTTAAAAAGTTGTAAATCTCTTGTAACCTTCAGTCCTGATTGCTGAATGCTGCATCAAGAATTGATATCACATCACTAGGAATAGACCCATAAACGCTCCGTCCCTATCTTTAGCAGCAAGCGCAGCGTTCCGGATTTCTCTGGCATCAGTAGCACTCTGACTGCATTTCCGTTTCACCTTTCCCTTGAGTTTTGAGCGTCAGGGAGATCCCCTTCATTTACTTCTGTGCGTGAGAAGCATTAAAGAAGGCAGAAGGCAGTCCCAGCTCTATATAGACATAACCTGTGACGAGCGTTTAGATTTAAATGATGTAGGTATTGAACGCGCTTTGTAATGTCGGAGTGCCGGGTTCGATCCCTACTGCAGACGATTCGTCTTGGGCTTGTTTCGACAATGCTACTGAAAGCTGACGGTTAGGGCAGCAATGGAAAACTACTGAACGTAAAATGTGCCTAAAAAACCCACAACAGGCAACAACAACAGCAGCAAAAATAAAAAATGGTGGGTTTAGTTCTGCAACGTCCTGTAAAGGATACGCAACTATGTTTATGTAGCAACCTCATATAGACTAAAGATATTCAGGTAGATGTTTTAAGAGGTATGAGGTTTAACACGATCATGAACAAAAATTCGAGTCAGAAAAGAAGGATGGATGGGAGGCGGAGGGGAAGGAGAGGAATGATATAAGGAGAAAGCAAAAAATAAGGAGGAAGACAGATAATACTATTTGCAGTAATTCTGATAATAACAGTAATAATTACAGTACTGATAATAGAAGAAGAAGAATACAATGACACTGATTAGGTAATCATTTAATACAGTGTTTCCCAGTCTTAGTCGCGGCGCCTTTTTAAAATTAAAATTTTTCCACGGCGCCCTAACCTAAGTAAAAGTATGACTCTTTGAATATTTCGCAGGGCGCCGCGGCGCACAGTTTAGGAATCACTGATTTAATTTCTTTCCAACATCACAGCAAAACGGCCACCTCATCGTTGACCCGTTCCTGAGCCAAAGAAAGAAACACAGAACGCTTGTCAATGCCCCTTGTGGACTCATTATTACAGAATGCAAACTTGGCTTAAGTAACAGCATACACATGCATTAAAAGCTCAAGGCAGTCTTCAGAAGTGCCAACACAAACAGTCCGGCACTGGAAAAGTAGCTCATCATCCATGGAAGCAGCAGCTAGAACAAATCAATAGTTGTACCCCTCAGTTAATGGTACAGTCGAGTCTGGATAAGCAGAAGTCGCAGGGACCTAAGAAAATGCTTACACTTATCAGGATGTCTACTTAACCGGACAGCACACACAATAGAGAAAATTGCTGGGACTAAGCTTGCCATATCGACTTAACCAAAATTCGACTTATTTGAGTTTTTTATGTCTCTGCAGTTCATAATACTCTCTCTCTCTTTCTCTCTCTCTCTCTCTCTCTCTCTCTCTCTCTCTCTCTCTCTCTCTCTCTCTTGTTGTATCCCATCAGGAAACCACACAAGTGATAAACACCCGGTGACACAAAGTGCCACCATGCGGATGAGAATCACTCATGGAGAGATCCCATAACACTTTTCGGTCGTTAGGCCATATGTATGGCATGGCGATATTCAGGGCAAAAGCCAGGGTGGGCCTTCAAATAATAAAAAATTGCATTCAACAAGGGGACTACTTGTACTAGTTCACAAAACAAACTAGAGTGGGCATGGTCGAAAAACACCTCACATGGAATCCGCAACTTAAAGTGTGCATTCAGCTCAGTAGCGATGTAACTACAATTTTAATGTAAATATTGGAAAGGGAGAGAGAACAACGGCTAAGCACAGTCAGAAGCAAATAACCTGTTATAATAAAACAGTTAGGTTGTCCATCCCTCATATTGGACCGGAGGATGATGATAACACTAATGATAATTATTTCGACGTTGAACAAGAAAAGAAAAGATGAAAACGAATAATAATTATAAGGAGATCACAAATATCCCGATGCAATCGGATTATCCAACGAGGTGGAAAAAGAATTCTTCAGGATTAGGCGATCGTCAATCCATTAGCGTTATGAGTCAACACATTAGACTGAATGCACACTTTGAAAAACAGAAAACATACTGGGCTGTACGGAAGGCACTTGTCTACCTTGTTTCCAGTTAGGAAGGAATAGAATATGAAAAGAAGACCCAGGTAGCGAAATATCTAGAAGATAAACTTCCGACCACTTGATCATTGATAATATTGTTCTGCGAAGTAATGGTATGACAATCGACTTTACTGTACAGTGAGCAGTCCAATACATTGTCAGTCCTCCGATTCAACAGTCATCCGTGGGTACCTCTACTAACTGATCCCACGAGAAGTTGCTTATAAGTCTCTTATCTTGACCTTGAAAATGTCACCGACCTGCTTCACCAGGCTTCACTCATACGTCATGCAATCATGTTAACCTCGAAGATTCGTTACTAATTGCCTGTCAAGCCGGTATAGCGTTGATGATATATGCTCTGCCATGCATCTTGCCACATGCAGTGGTGCAATACTTAAAAACTGCTTCGCTTGTTCTTTGCTTTTTTACTTCGATACGCCCGGTGTGTAGATCTACGTGGCGGTGGTTAAGTGTGACTTCCGAATGAAGCCTACCTATTAAGAACCCAGACTGCCTGTTTTGATTTTCTTAAACATGTTCAGAAAGTCTTATTTGACCACTGATTGTGTGGCTGCTTGTTTTGCTGCCCATGCGAGTGATCTGGAAGCAACAGCTTTTTTATGGTCATACTAGACGTAGTTGCATTGTAAGTGCAAATATCCTCCTTGCCATTTTCCAAATCTTTTGTGCTGTCCGTTGCCTTGCTGACCTTGAACCGCATTTCACGGCCCTATCTGTGTAGATGGTGATATCTGCTGGGCGGTAACGTTGATTTATCAGTGTCTTTTTCTTAATGTCTACTGCAGTCAGAGTCTCCTTTCGGCCATACCTTCCCGGTGTGATGACAACCTTAGAGTATGTGCACGTCGACCAGTCCATCCGTCCCTTTTTCTTAGTTTCTGAGCTTATCCGTATTGCACGCCTGGTGGGTCTACTGTGTAGGAACTGCAATGACATGAAGAAAGACAAAACATATGATTTCATAAAATGTAAATTTAGATTCCAGCAGGGATGTACACATACATACATTATTAGATATTCGTAATATCGGATTAAATATTAATTCTGACAAGGCAAAGTTATCTTCTTAGGTTCTGCATTGCCTTTCTGTTGCTCTATGTTCACAACTTTCTCTCAACTTGGCTATATGGTGCGGCTGGTATCAAAACAATCTAGGTGTTTCTAGATATTTTTGTCATCGCTAAACTGTGTTACACATTGCTTTTTAATAAATGGAATAATTTGAGACAGTTGGAGGGGGATTATCTTCAAAAGAATGGATTCAGACCACGAAAGACAAGTTTATGATTTTAAAAATATGGAACGTTGTGACACTCGAGCCCACAATAGCACATAAATAAAAGGAGACCAAAAAAGAACACACAGATTGAAAAGGCAGCTAGAGAGTGAAGTTAAAAAAATGGGAAGGACATGGGGAGAGCTTCATGTGAAAGCGAATCATTAAGATAGCTGCTCCATGCAACCAGAGATCGTGAACTGTGGAGTTGCATGAGCGCCTACGCCAACTGGCAAGCCACATGAAGATGATGATGATGATGACGAGTCCATAAAATTCGGCCCTGGTAAATGTCCACAGCGTACTGTATAGTGCTCATTATTCAACTCTTTAGAACAGTACACAATCAACCTCGCAGCCACATGCACACAGTAATTTATTTGTCGAATCGGTTGTTTGAACATGTGAATTAGCACACGAGGCAACAGATTACCCCTAGTAAGACTATCCCAAACACAAAATATGACGCAAAACGTTTTGCCAATAAAATTACCAGCTGAAGCCAAACTGTACGGGTCGCTGAGTGAATTACCACAGACACTGAAGTTCATACTAGAGACAACAATGTAGAGATAGATAATCTATTTCAAGGAAACGAAAGAAGAATTATACTTCTAACGATTTCATACAAATATATTCATGCGTGCCATGAATCCAAACAATCTAAAATCATCTGTCTTCGCCTCTTTTTCCCTACATACCTCAGATTCCCCTTTCTTACGGTGTACCCAATTAGGTATTAGTTTACCAAAGAATATGCTGGAATTTAGTTTCAAATTGGATTCGCATCTGTGTTAGTATCGTCTTTCACAGTCGAGGTTTCTACTGAAGGGCCATCACCTTGGGCATGTTGATCCGTCTAATTTGTATGAGCTCTTAAATTCAGTTTCAAAAGAGTTAGATCTCTATGAATTAAACTAAACGAAGTTTCGACATAGATATATAAATTTCATGACCGTGATCGAAAGAGAAAAAGTGGGGAAAAGGTATTCATTATCATCAGGTGCCACGCCGACTGGCGTGAGATATCATGCCACAATGTGCGATTTCCTGCAGCATGTATCAGTTCGTCTGCCGACATACTTCCATGCCATGCAACAAGACTGTCAAGCATCTTCTCTCGTTGTCTTCATCTGTCCCTCCTTCCACAGATCTTTCCAGTGGTCACAGCATGTTCTATTTTCCCTCTTCTCATAACATGGCCGAAAAATGATGTCTCCTTCTGATGTCTGTGATTAGTTGTCTTCGGGCTCCTGCCTCTTTCAAAACCTATTGGTTGCTCTTTTTGGCTGTCCAAGGTATTTATTCTAAGCATTCTTCTGTAAAACGACATCTCTGAGACCTCAAGAAATTGTTTGGCCTGCCTAACGATTGTCCAGGATTCACAGCCATATGTTAAAACTATATATATGTAGCACCAATAATTCTTATGAATGACAATGACAAGGATATATTGCACAAGATGTTTTTCATTTTATAAAATACAGTTTTTGCCTGTCCTATTATGTTTGTATTAACTTTGGCTAGCTAAACACATAGGTTCAGACGACGGATCAACGTCATGACCAAAAGGTAGTAACCCATAAGTGCTCCGTTCTACTTCTTACTCAAGCCTGAGCCTGAAAAACTTTTGTACAGTGCACGAACTCCGCAGCACCGGCAAGGTTCCTTGAATACTTTAAGTTGATTTTTAACTCAAAATTGTTGCCCTAGCAGGGTCTTTAGGCTGCTGTTTTTCGATTTTCAATTGGCAAAAGATTTTATACGTGTGAAAAATACACACGTGCGTCCGATCTTACTACAAAGACCTGTGAAAAAATCCCAGCCTCAACCGGGGCTTGAACCTACGCCCTTCAGCACACAATGCGGACGTAATACCTCGAGACCGTCCAGCTACCTAAACTAAACATTTTGTAAGCCCATGGTGTGGCTTTAAATAACGACACATTGCATCCCACACGTTATATATCCCTTACGCCTTCCTTAGGACATAATTTTTTGTTATTTGAAGCCCCACTCTGGCTTTTGCCAGGGGCCGCAATATAGGCAGGCCGTCAATATGGCCAATTGTCTGAACGCGGTTTTGGGGACCTCTCCACGGTGATCCTCATCCGCATGGTGGCACATTGTGTCATCGGGTGTTTATCGCTTGTGTGATGTCCTGGTGGGGTAGAAAGTCAGTCAGTCAGTCAATCGCACACGGGGACGACTAACAAAGTCAACGAACCAACCATTGCCTGGCATATTTGTTTCATTTGTCGTCATGATGACCTTACAGTAGTAATGAAAACAAAAAGCTGGTAAATGAATTACTAGTAACTGAAAGAGAAAATTGGGTACATTAAATAATTAGAGCCTCTTTTAGCACTATTACCCCTCCCCCCTCCCCCAGCACTACATCGTTTTCAGCTGTTCTTGCGCTATTTATACACTTTGCGATATATAGCGAAAAATGTCAATCAATAAATTGGAATGTATTGTTTGTCTTCTTTGTTCAGATCCTTTGCAACGATGAAATTAGTGCTGTTCACACTTGTTAATGTGTCCTACCTGTTTCCCTTCTTCGCAAAACATCGTTTATAATTACCACTTTCTCTTTATGGTTATTCCTTATAGGGCAAATTTATCTGTTTGATCTTTTTTTAAATGGATAGAAGATTTTGGGATGCATTCCAGCTAGGATACAAAGAGTATTGCAAGCATGACATGAAGAGGGAGGGGTATTACAAGGGACTCATAAACTATAAAACCAACTGACATAGATTATAAGTAATACGCAGAAGTTTTGTAGCTCCCCGCTGTAAATATGCAATAGGGCTATAATGTTAAACCGGATTTTCTGGATGTGTTCCTGTCTGCTTTTCATTCTGGGGGTGTTAATCCTTCACTCTGCAATCCTAGCAGGGGAAAAACTCAAACAACAAAACGGATTCAAAGTAATTGGATGCCTTCTACAGACTGCAATTCCAAAGGGGAAATAAGTAAAACAACAAAACTGATTCAAAGTAATGGGATGCCTTCTACAGACTGCAACCCCAAAGGGGAAAAACTAAAACAACAAAACGGATTCAAAGTAATGGGATGCCTTCTACAGACTGCAACCCCAAAGGGGAAAAACTAAAACAACAAAACGGATTCAAAGTAATGGGATGCCTTCTACAGACTATAATCCCACAGGGGAAAATCTAAAATTACAAAACGGATTCAAAACAATGGGTTGCCTTCTACAGACTACAATCCTAGAGGGGAAAATCTAAAAATACAAAACGGATTCAAAGGATTGGGATGCCTTCCACAGACTGCAATCCTAGATGGGAAAAACTAAAACAAAATCGCATACAAAAGAATGGAATGCATTCTACAGGCTACAGTCCTAGAGGGGAAAAACACCAAAACGGATTCAAAGGAACGGGATGCCTTTGATCGCGTTGCATAAAATGGAAAAAAATATCAGGAAGAAAATTATGGATACAGCACTAAATGTATGCAAGTAGATTTAGAACTCAGGTTTTGAGAAGAACATGTCGACTCCCGATAACATAAATGGATCTGATATCACATACACTTCTCCACTGGTTGAGGGAAACCAGGAAATGATTTAGCTGACAGACTTGCAAAAACACTGAACAACAGAAAGGCAACACACCCATGCATTGTCATTACCAGAAATAAAAAAAAACAAAAACTTATGGATTACTAGATTACCTATCAACGGAAAATACGAGGAATAGTGGAGAGAACAAACCAGTAGTAAACATCCACAAGACTCAACTAAAAGTGATAAAAAGTAAAGCAGCCGAACGCGGGATCTGTATCTTGCATCAGTCTATGTATCCGTATTGCTCAGCGTGTATTTCTCTGTGCGCATGTGTGCTAGCGCGCACGTGTGTGTGTGTGCATATATATATATTTATATATGTGTTTGTGCCCCCGTGTAAGTGTGTGTGTGCTTATCTAAAGGAAAATCCTGGATGTGTTTATGTGTGGAAGGATCTTTGTATTTACGATTCCACACACACACACACACACACACACACACACATATATATATATATATATATATATATATATATATATATATATATATGTATATATATATATATATATATATATATATATATATATATATATATATATATATATTTACAAATGTTAATTTTCAGTATTTTTTACCTCTAATCTTTAAACGTTCTTCACTGATTGCTTTCAAATCTTCACAGAATGTTGCCTTAGACTCTGCGTGTGTTTGTATATTAGATTGTAGCACAAACCAGGAACGACGTAGCACCAGCAACGATCAAATAATTATTTTGTTTTCGCCACGGATTGTGCTGGTTAGGATTTCATACTCTGCTCTCGACAGGAACAAAATCTATAAACCGACAGAGAATTCGAGCCCCGGGGTTTTAGCGCATGTTAGCTCAACTTTCTCAACCGTTAAGTCAGCCGATCCTATGAAGCACATTAACACGTATGAATAACCAGAAAGTATAGTAACGGAGGACGGCGAAATAGACAGGGAAGTAGCAATAAAATGCACGAAGCAGGCGAACAACTTTATGTACGGATAATATGGCAATATGGACTATAAGACGTACTTTACCTTTAAAACACATTTTCGAAAAATACTGTAGGATAGATTTATCTTACTTTACAAAGAAAATTTGGAAAAAATGCAGCTTGCACCATTACTTTATGAAAACAGACGGATTTTTTATATTATGTGATACTCGACATTTGAGCTTTCTCTTGAAATTCAATGCAGCCAGCCAGGTATTGACCCATTTTCCAAACGTCCAAGAAGTAGATCTTTTTTTAAGATTGACTGGAAATATGAGAGTGTGATTTAAAAGGGAAAAAAAATAGAAATTTGATATCTGGTCTGAGTATAAGATGTACCAGAATTTTAAAAGAAAATTTTGGAAAAATACATGTTTTGTAAAGGGCATATGTGTAAATCCAAAAAATCTTCACACATGTGTCAGTTACTGTATATTCTTTAGTTTAGAGGTACATCAATAAGTAGTCAAACATTAAATAAATTCGCCGCTCAAAAGAAAATTGTGCAATTGTGAGTTGTAAAAAAAAAAAAAGGTCATTTGAATCTAAGGCTACATACAATAATTCGTGTAATATGTGTGTGTGTGTGTGTGTGTGTGTGTGTGTGTGTGTTTGTGTGAATATGTGAACACCTCCCCCAACTCTTTTTTTTCCCCAAATGCTGCTATAGGAAAGTCGACAACATCGAGATTACAAAATTTCAATCCTGATGGCGGATCAACAGAGCAATCCCAGATACCCAGTGCAAACTAAAGTAGTTTTAATTGGGGCGCCCTTAATGACTACACCAGCCTTGTCTAACTTGTAGTGAGAGGTGAGGATGCAAAGATAGATCATTACGGTCTGAGGAGAATGGCGTTGTGGGGAGTAACAAGGGGATCTGACTGACGCTCAATACTCCAAGCCAAGGCGAGATGGATGTACAATCAGACAGTTACTGGTGCCATCTGAACTGGAATTTTTCGCTTGCAGCTGAAGAATGGGTCAGAGCGCTTATAGGAGTGTCCCAAGTGCTATGATGTCGATTCCTAATTCAACATTCAACATTCCTTACCGTAACCTGCAATCCTCTGCGGGTAAGGACTGCGACATGCGTATTCACAAACCCCAATCCCTGGATGACTGGAACAGCTCTCTTGATGATATGCCTCCATGCCATCGTTTTAGCCCATCCAGCATAATCTCTCTTGGTCTGTCTCTACCACTTTTTCCACTGATCTTTTCAGTTGTCACGATGTTCTCCAATGTCTTTCTTCTCGTTATGTGGCTAAAGAACAGTGTTTGTCTCCTTCTTATTGTTGTATATAGAGATTTACTTTCATTAGCTTCTTTCAAACAATCGTTGTTAGTTACTCCTGCCGTCCATAGTATTCGTAACATTAGTCTCAGAAGCCACATCTCTGTTGCTTCCAAATTCTTCTTAATTTGTCCAGTGACATTCCAAGACTCGCTGCCATACAGAAGAACATTTTCTATGTAATATTTTAGCACCCTCTTTCTGACAATAAATGAGAGCCATTTATTGCATAATATATTTTTTATATTCTGAAATGCAGCTTTTGCTTGACCTATTATACTTTTAATCTCTGTCACATATTTACCATCTGATAATATTATTGTTCCCAGATATGCGTGTAAGATACAATATAGAAAACGGGTGGTACTATTATAAAGCACAATTATTAGAGAATTTAATAATTCGCTATACAATGTTTATACAATCCCACTGGGTAGTTGTGTTGGAGCTGACGACTTTTGTGTTGTGAATGGCACTCGTAGATGGGCAACAATTCACTTGTCGCACAGACATTGCAACACTAAGCACTTCACGAATAGCTGCCCTAACCTTTATCTTTGTGCCAGGTTATGCGGGTGTTCAAGGGAACGAGCGTGGAGACTATCTTGCTGGCACTGCGGTTGCTATGGCTGGTCCAGTACTGGACAGAAGTAATGTTATCAATGCCAGTGCAGCACTTACCGTACCTAGGAGCACGCCAAAGGACATGACTCCGTATCCCTGACTAGACTGATTGACATGGGGGTGCAGCCTAGAGCTGCAAGAAATGAACATTTCACTAAGGGGACCAGACGTTTTATTAACCAACACAGAACAGGCGTCATCAGTCGTTTTACACTTGCATAGATTTTGAGAAGAAGATCGGAGCATCTATGGCTCTGTCCGGAGTGTTGTGATGATAATCCTTTCTAATCACTAATCACAGAGACCGAGGGAAACGGGATAAAACTCGGTACTGTATTCACTGGTCTCGGCTCCTTGATGACCCCCGTCTGAAAAAGATACTATAGTACGTTCCCGACGTCGTGCCCAACTTTAAAAAGCTATAACTCAATAACTATTCTCTGCAAATTATGCATCACACATTGTTTCGGACTGAGAGATTTAATACCCGTTTCCAATAGGCAGTTTGTCATCTTCGACTTCTTTGTTTCAATGTTTCACAATATAAATTAGAAGTAGTACGTAAACTCATAGGAAAAGACAGGATCATAGGAAAGAAAATTGGAACAATACCATGCCTGAATCACATTGAAAGACAGAGAATGAACTGGTTCGGACATCTACTAAGAACGTAGCCAGACCAAACTGTATATGAGACCTTCTACAATTGAACGTCCAGACAAAAGGCGACAGGGTGATAGACCGTGAAGCTGAATCCTGCAAACAGGTGAACAGAACCTTTACCCAAGCCACCAGAGAAGCGCAGGACGAATACAGAAAACTATAGCACTGGACTATAACCCTATAAGTGTGGGACGACCAAAAAAAAAAAAGACAGTGGACACATAAACGCATGTGAGTTGGTTTTTACTGAATACGTTAGAATATTGAATGTGGCAATGTTGAGAATCAGTGGTGAACGCGAAGAAGAAGAAGGTACACAACAGTCAAGACTAATAGCACAATTATGTTTGATAGCCGTACCTTCTTTTGTTGCAAACGTCTTGAGTGATTATGTTGGCCGAAGTGAAAACTGCTGACCGATGTTAGGGTATTTACATTAACAAGTATGTCTAATGGCGTTTCCATTGCGATTTGTTGGGCGTTTTCACTCAGTTATTAATTTAAACGGGAATGTGAAGGGAAGAGTTCTTTACATTTGATATTTTCATTAGCTATGCTTTTATCATCACCATCTTCATTATCTTCACCATTATCGTAATCACGGTCGTCCTCGTTATCATCAATGTCGTAGTCTTATTCATATCAAAGTAGTGTTCGTCATTATCATCATCTTCATTATCATCATCGACATTACACTGATCAATATTTTCTTCTTCTTCTTATATATATTATATATATATATATATATATATATATATAATATATATATATATATATATATATATATATATATATATATATATATATAAGCTCTTACCTTGTTAGAAGCCGGATGCCTAAGTATGAATAAAACAGAATAATTTAACATATCGTAAGTTTGTACCCAGTATTTAAAGATATGACATACATACGTTATTCTTTATAGTCAACATACTTTTCTATTGTTTACATTATGAAATGTGTTTGTATTAAATGAGATTTATTAAAGAAACAGTCGCGTTTCTAACCGGTATGCTGCTTTACTTTCAGCTGACTCTTCATGTACTGTTACAAAAGAATACTTGACAGACAAAGGTATAGGCCCAAATGAATGATGTTGGTAGAACGGTCTTAGAGTAGAGACATCAAATCCGGAGTTTCTGTCATTAGTTTGATTTGGCGCTCTATGCCGCTGACTCTGAATGAAAGAGGAGACGAGAACTAAGTAATTAGGCACGGTTGGTAGTCATTGTCTACGACTGGCAAAATTCCAGATCAGGGAGACCAAGAACCCCCGCCGTCTGTAGAATCTATTCCTGGTGTGGGACAGTTATCACGTGACGACAGTGTCAGTTGTCACGTGACGACAGTAGTACGGTCTGGTTTTACTAAATGAAATATCTAAACGTTAGCATGTGTACAATCACGTGACGGTCTAACAACAATATGTTTATTTAAACAAAAAAGTACATTTGACAGAATAAAATGTCTACTGTTAAAGTTTGCATGTGTTCACCCACGTGATGCCCTTGTAGTCACGTGTTGCTGAAACATCATTGTTAGTAAATTTAGGTTGGGTAAATAGGCATTCAAGGACGAAAGAGGTTTTGTATTCTCTAATGAAAATTGTGTCGGCGGCTGCAATGTTTGTCAAATTTATTTCCCGTCCTCGTTGTCACAGTCTTCGACTATTGTTCACCCAACTCTTGATTCTGTCCTCCCACTTATATCGCTATATATATCATGATAGTCAGCCTTTATCCCCTCTCTAACTGGAACAAAGTTATAATTTGGGAAATATGTGGTTAAAAAAAGTGACCTGACTGACCTAAAAGAGAAACAATATACAAAAAAATAAAACAAAGGAAAGGGAGGAGGGTGGGGGGGGGGGGGAGATAAGGAGAGAAAAAAACTTTGGTTTTCGAAAATTTCTAGGAACATACCTTTTATGGAGGAGGCAAGACACATCTTGAAAATCACGCTAGAAATTCAAAGTAAAATCTTAAAAGAGGAAGCTTCAGTGAAAGATTTTATATCAGAAATAATGGCTCATTTCATTGACATAAAGAACAAACGAGAATAACGAAGAATGTACAACACCGTTGATATGAAACCTCCCAAAGCAGACAGAAAAAGAAAAAGAAAAAGAAAAACCGAAAGAAACTCAAACTCAAAAGCCTAAGCCAAGACCAGATGAGAGAGGGAAAGCAGTTGTACTAAAGAAAACAATGAAAGAGCTGTCGAAACGATCCAAACAGACTTGAGACAAATAGCACGATGAGCGGCAACGATTAACAGAGTACAGATTATACCAAGAAGCGATTATCCAACGGAAGCAAAAAAGAATACACCTTGTCCAGAAGAAAACATTTAAAGCAAGCAAGAGGCTGCCAACCTGCAAGAGGATGCCCACCTGGAACATCTCGGATGGCTATATGGACGAAGACAACATAAAACAACGCTGACGAAGCCTGTTCAAGATGGCAGCTGTGGACCTAATGACGGAAAAAGAGCGATGATAGTAGTGAAACAACATAGGGAACTCGAACAGCTATATCACAATAAATGGCACAGAAGACAGCCCAATCAGTGGCCGTAACACTACCAAAGGATGGCACAAAAAGGAATACATGACCTAATCAGATCCAAACCTGCACAATGACACTAACACGACCTGGCCGGCTGGATATAAATTGAAAACATAAAATACTAGCACCAAACACTATGCAATAAAAAAGCAAGACTATTTGTTGCCATAATTATAATCGAGATTGACAAGGACGAGGCTAGCTTCAGAGTCAGCGGTTGAACATGACTAACTGAAATCGAACAAACGAACGAAGGATACATCTATCGGAATGCGCTTTATGTGATTACTCTTGACATCAGTACTTATTAACCTGGAGTTAAGGAGCTTGCTGGAACATTCTTGGATTTAATTCAACTACGCCTAAAGGCGTGAAAGGGATCTTTACTTTTTTTTTTACTTACGTTCTCAAAACCTCATACGGTTTCCCACCTTGCGTAAACGAATAATTTCATTTGTGGGGATTATTTTCACAAAGATATTATGGGGAGAGCATTCGAACGTTTGCTTCGTTTTCGAACTTCTCTAGTGGCTTGTTACCCTTTACAGTGGAACCTCGCTTAACGAGCATAATTGGTTCAAGAATCTTGCTTGTAAAGCGAAACACTCGTTATGCGAAACAATTTTTCTCATATAAATTATTGTAAAATTCGATAATGTGTTCCTTGTCGAAAAAATGCTCACAAAATGTTACGTATAACGTTTATTCAAAGCAAATTATATACATATTGTTAACGAGAGTGAATCATTATTATCTTTTCTTCCACTGCAGAACGAACCCAACTGGAATGCGAATTTGAACAAAAGTCGAAATAATTATGATACACAGCTAATTAATTTTTACTAGAAAGATGTCCAGAGACATTTGTTTTTGCCGACGCTTCAAAATTTGGCGAAAATGCGACGCAGCATTATAATTAAATAAATTAGCAGCACGCAATAGCCACTTCCTTATTAGGGTGATGTTTCCAATTCGCCAGAAGATTGTTGCTTTTCCGTTACCTCCTCCTCCCCCTCTGACAAACTTTCCTCCAAAACTTCTTGCTGTGAAATACAATGCAACTCAGTAAGCTATTCGGTGGTCAGCTCTTGACTGTGCTCTTCCACAAGCTCTTTGATATCACTGTTATCCACCTCCAATAACATGATAGTGGCCAAAGACACAATCTCGTTGACTACAGGTTTCACAGGTACTGTCTCGAACCCTTCAAAGTCACATTTGACAACGCTCTCCGGCCAAAGCTTCTTTCAAGCAGAAGTTATGGTTTTCTTGGTAGCCCCTCCCCCCGCCTTGTCGATCATCTTAAGGCAGGCAACGATGTGGAAGTGATTTTTCCAAAACTCTTTGAGAGTGAGGTTGGTCTTTTCAGTCACCTGAAAACAATGCCCGAAGAGTAGTTTATTGTAGAGCTTCTTATAGTTAGAAATAACTTGCTGTTCTATGAGCTGGAGTAAGGGAGTGGTGTTGGGAGGCAGAAACTGGATCTTGATGAACCTAAATTCTTCAAGAAGATCATCTTGTAGGCCTGGAGGATTCATGTACATATAACACAATATAACACAAATGTGAGAAAATGTGTGATCACAAGCTACACTGCGATGCTACTGGAACGAGTGCTAAACACCGACCGATGTAACATGCGCACAATTCGGGACTTCCCCTCTCCTCGCTACTGGTTATGCGAAACATCGCTCGTTAGGCAAGTCATTCTTTTACAATTTGTTTTGCTCGTTACGTGAATTACTCGTTATGAGAGGTGCTCGTTATGCGAGGTTCTACTGTATCTAGTTTCTGTTTATCCATAAATCTATAGTCTCTAAACAATTTTAACTGAAACTTTCAGATCAA
>CAJHNH020001487.1:75000-112500 GCA_905116865.2 Candidula unifasciata | reverse complement strand
AGCAGGTCCTTTGCAGAACCTCGCTCTCATCTCAGTGTGCTGAGTCTGACCAGTATCTAGCTATCGATAATCTGGCTACGAATGGATAGTTAGCAAGCTAACGAGAGACACACGTGGCTTTATCGGGCGGTAGAGCGAGCGAGCGAGCGAAAGCTGTGTGCGACTGGGCTGTCGGACTGCGAATGACCGTCATTTGTGTCACTTTCCTGACTTAATTCTAGTATTGCGCCATTTCTGGGCTTGATGCTTCCACCCGGTTCCGGTTTCTCATCCTGCACCGACGTTAGCTGTTCGTTTCTTTCCTCTTCTTATCTGGTGTCTCCTCTTGGTGTCATCTCTCTCTGATTTAGCTAGGCGTATCTCGTAGAGAGCGAGCTTTTCCACCATTTATAGGTTTAACATTTTGAGTAATTTATTTTGCCAAAAATTACTGAAAACATTTTTTGATTTTGGATAGTTCTGAAATGTGAAAATTTTCCGCGTGTGACCATAATGGTCTTATAATTGTCTTCCTGTAATAAGAACGTGTTAGTCATGTCATGGATATGTGCGTTGGTTTCGACAGTGGTATCGAGAAGCCGACCTTCCAGAAAGCAATGGCAAACTACTGAATGCAAATTTGTCTAGACAAATCACAACAACAAACAAATGCTGGGGTTGGTTCTGCAACGTGGTGTAAAGGATACGCAACTAACTAACATTAAACTCTACAAGGGAGTGGTAGGTAACTGAGTTCTGGATAAACAGCATTATTATTCGATTTGAGCGCTTTCTCGGCTTTCAGAGGAAATGTAGGATTAACGTAAAACTTAGAAAAGTGGAGGCAGGCAATCTCCGTGTAGAGGGACTGGCATCGCGGGTAGTTAGCGCCCTTTGGATATTTTTTTTCAGGCAATGCTGGTGTGATAGGAAATGAGCAGCCAGATAGACTGGCCGGTTCTTCCCCATTTGGTGGTGAACTGATGTATGACAAGCTAGATGCTGTGATGACCATTTGAGAACGATTGAACAGTGCGGAGGCACAAATATATAATTACGGTCTGAGGAGAATTGCGAGTTACCAGAGGGTCTTGCTAACGCTCAACACTCAAGTGAAAGGCGAGACGGGCGTACAATCAAAGAGTTACTGGTACCATCGGAATTGGAACTCTTCGCTTTCTGCCGAAGTTGGGGACGGAGCGCTTATGGGAGTGTCCTGAGTGCTGTGATGTCGATTCTTAATTTAACTTAACTTTAAACAATTGACTATCACTGGTAATTTGTGGATTGGAACTCTTCAGTTGTGAAGATAGCAACTGAGTGCTTCACGAAATCTCCCGAGTGTCAAGTTATAAGTTTATAACTCTTTTCAGCTCAACTTGATAACATCATTATTACATTTTTAATGTTATTGAAACATTGTCTCTCCACTGAACGAAGTTCATTTTCACTGATAGGTTTACCACGTCTACCGTGGTTGAGGTTAAGGGTGGCGGTCTGTTGTTTTGTTGCATTTCCTTTTTTTATTCCGAGAAGAAGACTGCCTATGACATAGGTTTCATCACTCTCTAAAGGGGTTGTGTGTTAGATCCAGTTGTCGTTGTTTTTGGAGTGTTAAAACCTCTGGCATGGTAAAATATACAACACGCGATGTCAACGGCATTGCGAAACACCCCCGTGAAAGAGACAGAAGGTCATGTGGCTCGAGGTCGACTAATAAGAAGTTAGCTAGGCTGTAGGTCGACCAATCAGAATTGAGCTAGTGTGTAAATGGGTGGTCGGTGGGGAGACCAATGTAACTATTACCCTATTTTTAAATAAGTTTTAAGTTGATGAAATGTGTATACGTTTTTATGTAGATTATATAACTCAAGGTTATTCAACTACTTTTACTCAGGTGCTAAAATGTCCAAAAATTAGGATCGTCACAGGCCAGAGACCAGAGCCACAGCATAGAACGATTCACGGCCCGCTCCAGATTTAAGGGCATGCAGCTGAAACATTAATTTCCATTTTTGTGAGGCTGGTGTGGCCAGTCGGTGGTAACAACGGTTTTCGAGTAGATTTCTACACATACTGAACTGCAGTTTAATTAATTTGTAACATGTTTTATTGAATGAATTATTATATTGAAGATAAATAAATGGGCTATTAGACAAAATGTATCTTCAAAATGATAATTAATGTAATAACACATGCTGCAAATTAAGCGAACCATAGTTCAATGAGTGTATAAATCTACTCGGTAACGATTGTTACCACCGACTGGCCAGGCAGCCTCACAAAAAACGGGAATTCCAGCTGTATGGCCTTATATCTGGAGCTGGCCGTGGAACGATCATAAATACAATAAAGCTAGCAATGATCCACTGGCCACTTGCTAGGCATCTGACGGCCAGATTTGGCCAGCCGGTTGCTAGTTGAATAACCCTGACTCTATGTAATAGAGGATCGGAAGGTCGTTGGTTCGGTTGCTGACGGGGCTGGACTTAAAAAAAAAAAAGACTTTAACTCCCAGGTCGACCCAGCTCTGAGTGGGTACCAGATAAGTCCTGGGAAATAAAGACGGCCGGCCAAATGCTGACCACATCACCCACCAGGTGCCGTTCCATCAACCCAATACGCCTGAAAGGCGTGGAAAAGTCTCCTTTATCTTTTTACTTTACAATGTGATGGAAATCTGGCAAAATCTTGGAAATGACATTGGAGTTCAAAAACGCCAGGATAAGGCGGATTCATAGCAAACTATGCTCTTGACAGGAACCGAAGTGAATAATTACTTTCAGAGTGAATGGACATCAGCACAAAGCCTCTATTAGCAGCTGACATTTAACATATTCGTGAAAATTGATTTCAGGGGAAATGTCAGGACAGACAAGCACTGCGTAAAATGAGGCGGTAATCCATTAGGATATGTTGAACAAATCAACTAACTAGTGCGGTCTGGTTTATGGGTGTAGTATCATCTACCAAGCAGCGCGGTAGCGCAGTGGCAGAAACTCGCCTGACGTCTTTAAGATACTGTATTCGAATCTTCATGTAGTGGAAAAGTTTTCAGAATGGTCTTTGGCTCTCAGGGTAACAAAAGCAAGGTACGATGTAATGTCACCGGAAGTACAAGCGACCGGCAAGATGTTGACAACATCACCCACAGGATCTGACTGTTCAGTAAAACAATAAATCTAAGCGAAACTCGTATTTGAATAGTTCCCCGCCTTTACTAAGTACTACGGTAAAATTTCCCTAATATCAACTTGTTTAAGACGAACAATCAGTTAACATCAACAATATTTTAGCCACAGCAAGTATGTGCCAAAATTACATGTATTATTATTATTATTATTCCCCGGTATCACGGATTTTGTCCCCCTTATAAACTCTAGATTTGTCGGTCCCTTGAAATTCGTATTATGAGTTTGTGTGTGTGTGTGTGTATAAAGATATGCCCAATGCACCAATGTTGTGACAGTAAGAGTCTCAATAGTTTACTACATTGCACATGATGCTCTCCCATTTGGCTGGGTCTCTACAGAACGGCAAGCCGACTACTGAGAGAGCACCCCCACCCTGCCCCACCCCCCCCCCACCCCACACAAACTGAACTCTGTAGCTCCAGCGACTGCCGAAAAGATACCATTACTGACTGTATTTACCACTTTTGCGCTGTATGCGGGGAGGGGGGAGGGGTTAGCCTGAGAATTTAGGCCCGCTAGTGCTGTCGCCACAAACTGTGCAGCAGACCGAGATTCGAATCCGGTTATCCTGTATGAGATCCCAACCGTTCGGTCAGTCGCTCCGGCAACGATCCCTTCAAATCGCTGTAAAATCTGCACTCGTAGACCGAACGACGCAGCCGGCAAACGAACCATGTGGTCAGAAGAGCACTTGGGTCACTTACTTCTATTCTTAGAGGTAAGTCAAAATAAACAACTAGTTTCTATTTCTTTTGATGGTCTACTTGGTGTTTAGTCTATATAATAAACAAAAATATTAGACCAGACGAAAGGTAGAATCACTTACTTTCACATTACCACCGCTGCGTATCCTTCACAGGACGATGTAGAACCAACCGCCATTTCTGTTTCTGTTTCGGTTTTTCTATGCACACTTTACATTCAGTTGCTTTCTATTGCTTCCAGCTCTCGGTACTCTTAAACCCAACGCAAGACCATCTGCAGGAAAATCGCCTGAAGCAGGGATCGAATCTGGCACCCGGCATTACAAAGCACTTTCGCAAAGCCTAGGTCAACGAAAAGTGAACATTACGGCTAAAGAGTCTTCATCAGCACATTACATGACTATAAAATTTCACGAAAACGAATACAAATACACAAAAATCACTTGACTGAAGTAACCACGAGTGAAACCATCTATCTGTTTCGGCAGATCAGTCTCTGAACGGGTAGGCCACGGGCAATAAATACTTTTAAAAAAAAAAACATTAAAAAAAAAGGTGTAAATGGCGAAGGTAACTGAAAATATTAGATATAACTATATTGATGTTTGGTCCCTAGGCGAATTTGATCCCATTAGACAGATAAGAGGATTCTCAGAATCTGACCGACTCTGTCAATGCAGTTGCTCAACGTGGTGGTTGTATGTCCACAGACCCTACCTGGTAATAGCCTTTTTGTCAGTTGAACCATAGGAAGGTTCATCTGCACAATCTATCGAGTCTAGTCTTTTCATGCAGGGTAAGTATATCCCAATCATCGAGTGGTTTCGAACCAGGTCGGCTATCCTCTCCTGGTTTAGCCAGCCCGTCAAAGCTTTGTGGCAAGCTTCTAGCAAGGCAGGACACTTAAGATGCTTTGGTCATCCAGTGCACTTAGGTCCATTGCCGGTCGTCTCAGCATTGTCCTGCCACTGGATCAAGATGGACATAGGCGAGAGAGAAAGAGAGAGAAAGAGAGAGAGAGAGAGAGAGAGAGAGAGAGAGAGAGAGAGAGAGAGAGAGAGAGAAAGAGATTTCAACGAATTGCACAACTCTTCCTCACTTAAATCCAAGTCCTTATGGAAGTCACTTTCATCCAGTTAACGCCAGAATGCAGTTTCTGCAAACTTGAAAACAGCGCCTAGAATAGAAACGGTGTCGCCCTGCTGACCAAGCTAAAGATTTACAGAGCTGTAATTCTTCCAGTACAGCTCTACGCTTGTGAAACGTGGACTGTGTGTATCACCATCAAGCTAAAATGTTGGTCAATTTCACATAACTCGTCTCAGAAAGCTGCTCAGAATCAAATGGCAAGGTAGGATCCTAAATTCTGCGGTTCGTGATTTGGCAAACCTGCCTAGCATCCACACGATACTGAAGAATTATCAGTTGCGTTGGTCTAGTCACCAGAGAGCATTTGATAGCAAGCTCCAGCAAGAGAGGAGGTCCCAGGTGAGAGAGGTAGAGAGATATAACGACACACTCAAAACTGCTCTCAATTATTTTGGCATCAACACAACGAAATCAGAGGCTGCTGCACAGAAAGGTTCTGGATGGCTAACATCCCTTCGCAGGCATGGAGCATCCGCCTGCGGGGCAGCGAAGGTTACACAGGCAGAGAAATGGAGGCCGACTAGCAAGAACCAGGGCTGCCAATGGGATTTTTTTGGAAAAAACCCAGCTTCGCTAAACAAAAATCCAGGCAATGCATAGACAAAGAACAAAAAAAGAAAAAAATATATATATCCTTTTATAAAAGGATATATTAAAAAAAAAAACCTAGATTTCCCCGAGGCGTCTAATAAAAAACCCAGATCTGGGGGGAAAACCCAAAGATTGGCAGCGCTGGCAAGAACCGTATCGCTAATCCCACATTTACTGCGGCGTATACCTGTTGTCCGCACTGTTCAAGAACTTTCCATGCTCATTTTCGACTAATCAGCCACCTGAGATTTGAGGTTTGAACAACGGGCCAACATCATGGCACGCGGGTAGTAACTCTTAAGTGCTCCGTTTTTCTTCTTACTCAAGTCTGAGTCCAAAGAAGCTTAGCACAGGGCACAGGCTCCCTAGCATGGACGAGGATAATGATCCTGATCCCGATCTTACTACCCAGAGACCAGGGCAAATTACTAAAGTCCAAGGCCACGTAAAAAAAAAGTTTCCAGCTCTTACCGGGAATTGAACCTGGAACCTTTAGCACTCGAGTCGGACACCATGCCTCGAGACCACGCAGCTCCCCTTTAGCCATCGTTGTATACATAATTGTTGATTATTACTACTTTGGATGAAAAGCAATCTTCATCACTCGTGATGGACAGAAAAAAAAATCATGTCGAGAACGCCTAGGCAACCCTCAGAACTGAAATACACTAGTTTTGTTCGCTATCTATAACATTTCTTAGTATAGTTTTTTTAACCAGATCGACCCCTCGGGATTCATTAATTGAAATTAAATTTATGAAAGTAATGGATTCGTTTCCAAGACTTTAAACCTATCTGAAATGGCGCTAGATGTCTGTTATGTGTGTTTAAGTCAGTCCTCGTTATCTGATGATGTCTATATTACGCTAGCGGTCGTTACTGTCGAGAATTTTGCCAAGAATGTTTGTTAATTATTCTATCTATTCATGAAATCCCACTGCAGCGAAATCCGGTGGGTCGAGGCAGGCTGGTTACGCATTCAGTGGCATGAGTCGTTGCAAAATTCTCCTGTGTGTGCAGGTACATTCAAATTCGGCCCAGGGCATGCAGGCATTGTTGGTAACGAGAGAGCTGATAGACTGGCAGGTGCTGCATTAACTGAAGTTGGCCGGCCAATGGATCACGCAGACATTGTCATTGATTGCCTTTAGAGAGATAGGACGCTCCGAGGATTTTGGAAGCAAGGTGTCCACATCACTGCTAAGAATACGCGAATTGGGAGTAAAGATCGGCACAGCCAAGCGTGAGAAGCACACTGGACGCACACGAAGTCTTCCTAACCAACATATAACTTGTACTATTAACCACACGACGCTGATGAATATGTTGAGAGGAGAATCTGCGCGCCTATAAATGTGTCAGGAGGGCAGTTAGGATAATCTAACTTATAACTGTAGCGAAAGCGTCTTAAAAGAACCTACCAACATAATCACATATTAAAAAAATTATCTTGTTTATTCTAGCATAAAATTCACACATCGCTGCGTTTGAATTTTTATGTTTAGATTTTGTCACTGATGCCTAATTAAACTATTAAACTACGTATGCATGTAACTTTACAACAGGAGTGAGAACATAAGAGCTAATGTTTGACAAGCTGGAGTGTCTTTATCTTAGCACTTTGAAGATAACGTTGATTCGTTTGCTCGTTCACTATTGTTGATTTGTCTTTTACAGGGTACTCCAATTTTAACGAAGGCCTGACGTACTTCGACACAGCAATGACGTTAGTAATACCCGCGATCCTAGTTTTCTCCTTCATGTGTGGAATCTTCGTCTCACTACTTGCCGTCTACAAGAGAAATAAGCGGATGAAGAAACTAGGTAAGACAGTTATTTCCTCTAGGTGTCTGGTGTATGTCTGACAGGAATACGTTTCATATATGTTCCAGTACATATTGGGGTATAAGGAAATAAACGAGCGGGCTGGCTTGCTGGCCGGGCAACAGTAGGTACAGGAAAAGCAATAATCTCGGCTGATATTCTCAGAGTTCCCCGGTAGGCAGGACACAAAGATGATTCAGGAGACTTCGATGAATCAACAACGTTGACACGACAAAAGGTGTTGCTAGACATTAACTGTTTGCAGACAAAGAACCGACACAAAGCTGGAGGTATAAGTCGACACATTCTAAAGAAGTTACTACAGAGGGGATACGAGCTCGTATGGACTTATCCGATGTGCGACATGAATGAGGGGCAATAAATGGGACCGGAAAAGTGGATACGGGGTGGGGGTGGGGGTGGGGGTGGGGGTGGGGGTGTTGGTGGGGGCGGGGGCAGAAGAGATCATGCTGCGGTGGCAAATCATAGTCTGTACAAGGCTATGTGCAATGGTCGCCGACAATGCTAGGCGCTATGGTTGCTGACAAAGCTTGGTGCCGTGGTTGCCGAAAAGGCGCTATAGTTGCTAGTTCCACTGGTCGTTGCGATGGTCGTGAGTCCCATGCCTCCATAAAACACACTTTAACACTTTTAAAAGTATAGTGACAAGAAATCCCAGAAAAATTTATGTGTGGGACAACATAATTACAATACATACATTAATGACTTGACAATCTTTATAACAATTGAAATGGTAAAATAAACACACACACGTACTGAATATATAGCGCTGGACCTAAATTTTTTGAAGACCAATCAGCACTCGGAAGGTGTTGCAGTAGACATCACACCAGCCGACTTTATATATATATATATATATATATATATATATATATATATATATATATATATATGACACCTTTTTATTATATATATATATAAATCTTTATATATATATATATATATATATATATATATATATATATATATATATATATATATATATATATATTGATCATCATCATCATGTAGTAGGTCCTTTGCAGAACTTCGATCTCATCACAGCCTGCCTGAAAGAAACTCGATCTCTCGCCAGTTCTCCCGCCTCATGTACTTTCATACTCAAGGAGTCACTCATATCCTTTGCCCATCTTCGTGTCGGTCGTCCCCAGTCCCCCCTTTCTGGTACCATGCCATCTGCTATAATTGTTTCCAATCCGTCGTAGCGCTTGACATGACAAAAATATTTTAGCTTCCGAGACAGGATGCTGTTTTTTAGCCAATCTTCCTTGATGTTCAGATCTTTCAAGATGTCAATATTTCTCCTCTTCTTTGTCCAAGAGATTCTGAGAATCTTTCTATAGCATTTCAGCTCAAAAGCACCTATTCTCTTTCTTAAGGACTGAGAGATAGTCCAAGACTCACATCCGTATGTGGCCACAGTGAAAATGCATGCTCTCAAAATTTTAATTTTGAACTTCTTCCTGGTGCTCAACCTTAGACTTCAATCTTTGCATTGCTATGACCATCCTCCTTTAAATTTCTGTCAAACAGTCTCCATTGCTGTTTATTATAAAAGTAAAGTAAAGATCCCTTTTCACTCCTTTAGGCGTATCAGGTATATGCGAAGAGCTCCCATATTTTTGCAGACCATCGGCACTAGGTTGGTAATGTGGTCAGCATTACGCCGACCGTCTTTACTTCTCCATGACAGCCATCATGGTACCCATTTTAGGCTGCGTCGACCTGCGACGCGCTGTTTATTATAGAGCCTAGATATTCAAAGTTTGTGATATTTTCAATTTCTTCATCATTTATTCTCATTTCTGGGTGACAGCCAGTTTAATCTGTAGAGTATTTTCGTTTTCTTTAAATTCAAGAACAGATTTTGATCTTCACTGTGCTTTTGGACAGACAATAATAAATTTTATATTCCCTTTACGCTGTTCGAAAGGAGGACTGTGTCATTTGCGTAGCGTAGTTCCGGAGTAGGGTTGCAACCAATTTTGAGCGGATCATAACTGTCACAGGTCTGGTCATTTTTGACATTTCTTATTATATTTCTGCGTGTATATTGAAAAGGTATGGTGAGAGAATGCACCCCTGCCTCACCCCTTTTGCACCTCGATGGTTCACCAGCTGCTCTGATTGCTGCTTGTTGTTCATGATAAAGATTTTCAATTAAATGCACTAAATGTGCTGGAAACCCCATACTTTTCATAATAGTTCACGGTTTGTCGTGTTGGACACAATCAAATGCCTTGCTATAATCAATAAAACAAGCATGAAGATCTACGTTGTATTCTCTTTTTTTTCAAATATTATTGTCATATTAAAGATGTGATCTCTAGTTCCTGTACCCTGTCTGAAACCCACTTGTGCTTCAACTAGCTCATATTGTAATTTCCTTTCAATCCTCTTCATGATAATTCGTGAGAGGATTTTGCTACAATGACTTATTAATGCGATGGTACGGTAGCTGGAGCATAGTTTCAGATTTCCTTTCTTTAGGAGAGGGATATAGATTGTTCTTTTCCACGCTTTTGGCCAAATGCTACTGTTCCAGATCTTGGAGCACAGTGCATGATAGATTCGGACGCTGGCCTCTCCTCTTGCTTGAAGTAGTTCTGCAAGTATTTCGTCGCCGTCTGGTGACTTTCCTTTCTTCAGGTTGTGTATTGCTGACCTACCTCATCCAGTAAAGGCTTTGATTCTTTTTTATAACTTTCACAGGTTGTTTTTGAATTACTTGTCACATCCTCTAACATTTCTCTACAGTATTCTTTCTATCTTTCTATTATGTCTTTGTTTCCCGTTAATGTGTTCCCATTTTTATCACTTATTACATGAAAAGAAGGCCTGAATTTGCCTTTTAATGTTTTTATTTCTTCAAACATGTCTCTGTCTCTTCCTTGCATATGGAGTTGTTCAGTTATATTACAGGCATTTATAATAAACTGTTTTTTTTAAATCTTATATGATAGCTCTTCTGATTTCTTTTGTGTAGTTCCTATATGCAATGATATTTGTTTCTGTCCCTACTTGCTTTAAATTTCTTCTTTCTTCTATCAGCTTGAACGTTTTTTCTGTAATGTAAATCTGTTTCTTGTGTCTCGTGTTCTGACCTGTTGTAATGATGATGTTACTTGCTTCATCAGCCAACTCATCAAGTGTCAGTAAACAAACTTAAAAACACTAACTCGATGAAGAGTTGTGGTTTTTTTTTTTTTTTAGAAGAATGCAAAGAATATCATGCATTATTAATTTTAAAAAAAAGAAGAAATCATAATTCAGACAAATATATATATTGTGATTTATAAGTGATATATAAAAATACATTTAAAGTATTAAAGTGATATCTAGAACCTGTGTTGTTATATGTATGTGAGACATGGACAGTGAGTAAACAAACTTAAACACACGAATTAGAGACAGAGTTGCGGTTTTTAAGAAGAATGCAACGAATATCATGGATTATTAATTGAAAAAAAAAAAAAAAAAAACAGACGAAACAATCATTGAGACAGATACAAGTAGTAAACTTTTTAGAAACATTAGACGTAGAAAATATATATTTTTCTGATATGCTATGAGAAGGATGTGACTCAAGAATTTGTTAACAACAGGTAAGAGGGAGGGGGGGGGGGGGGGGGGGGTGGGTAGTGGGGTAAGGGGTAACTTGGCCCTCTACAGTTTCTAAACACGTGGGGCCCCATGATCTGGCGTCTGTGGAGAGACTTGTTGTAACGATGATGCAGCAATAGCTCACAACAATGGTAATGAAGTTAGCTCGTCGAAATAGCCAAATACTTGCGAATGCCGATGCAGCTGACATATAGTGTATTCACCAAATAAAATGTACACTTGCTCAAGCATAAACGGTTTACCAGAATGAGGACAATTCTGTGCAAATGTATCTTGTTCATTCGAAGAGGGATAGCCACACACATACACACACACACACACAGAGGGGAAGAGAGAGAGAGAGAGAGAGAGAGAGAGAGAGAGAGAGAGAAGGGGGGGGTGGCATGAGTGTTTGATGGTGCTCTTTAGATCTCTATAGAGTTTTATTGTAGGGCGTTAAATCTTGGGCATCGAACAGATCGAAAGAAAGGAGGAGATAGACACACACATATAGATTTGTATATGTACACATACACACATACACATATACACTGGATGTAGGAAGAGAGAAAGAGAGAGAGAGAGAGAGAGAGAGAGAGAGAGAGAGAAAGAAAGAGAGAGAGTATAAGACGCAGACACAAGAACGCAGTTAGAGAGGTAAGCGCTAGATAAGACGTGATTTGCTTCAACCTGATGACATTTTATGACGCATCTGTGTAATCAAATGTAAACACAGAGTGCAACGAATCGATAAGGAGAAATAGAAAAACAAAGATTCACTTGGATAAAGTCACAGTAAAAAACCCCTGTCTTGTTTTAGGAGGTAACAAATATATGGAGCCAACAAAACCATACATTTAGAGAAAAAACAATTGGCTTTAGACTGTCTTTATGCTTAGTATCACGCCAGCCCATTTGCTAATACAAATGTAAAGTAACCTTTTCGTAGACCACGAGGCAGACCAAGAAGATTGTGGAGAGATAATGTCCAGACAGATCTACAAACACTTAGTGTCACCAACTGGAAAAAAGAATTCCAACAGCAGAGATGAATGTAAACGGGCGATGTTTGCAGCAATAAATCTCAGAGACTCGGAATGCAGGGGGAAAAATATATATATATATATATATATATACAGAATAGTCTGTCCAAAATTCCTGGTTTATCAAACGTCTCTCAACAGTGATTCCTCTTCAAAGACATGACCACGAAGCCAACAAACAAACCTGCAAACTGCTTGAAACTGTTCAGAAAACAGGCCTGCAAACAGCCTGAGAACAGTTCGGAAAACAGGCCTGCAAAAGGCTTTGAAACAGTTTCGAAAAGAGACATGCAGAAGGCTTGCAGACAGTTTGGAATACAGACAAGCACAGGGCTTGGAAACAGTTTGGAAAACAGATATGCAAAAGGCTTGGAAACAGTTCGAAAAAAAACAAGGCACGCCAATCGCTTGAAAACAGTTCAGAAAAAAAAAAGAAAAAAAAAACAGACTGCAAAAAGCTTGGAACAAGTTGGAAAAGCAGAAATACAAATTGTTTGAAAACAGGCCTGCAAACAGACTTCAACTATGCCATCTACAGTAAAACCTCGTTAACAAAAGTCGCGTAAGAAAAATCAAACGGCTAACGTGAACAAAATTGTCACCCCAGCATGTTTGTGTTAATATTTAATTGTTAATCTCCTGATGAGCGGCGTCCGTGGCTAAGGCGTTGCGAGTCCGACTCGTAAGCCAGCATACCGCGATCGAAACCTGCGTGGGCTGCGTGGATTTTTATCGTGGTATGGGACGTCGCAGGTCGACCCAGCCTAAAATGGGTACCAGGATGGGCTGTCCTGGGAAAGTAAAGTCAGCCGGCGTAATGTTGACCACATTACCCACAGAGTGCTGATGGTCTGTAAAAATATGGGACACTCTGCCCATATGCCCGATGAGCCGAAAGGCGTGAAAAGGGAACTTTATTTTTTTTTTTTTTTTAAATCTCCTGATGACGATCTGGGAACACCTGTACCACCTGCAGATTCTGCTTGACGAGGCAGTTCTTGAACTACAGTTTCAGTTTCAGTTCAATTCTAGAAAGAGAAAAAAACTCAGCCACGTTCAACGTGCAGCTGGCAGCGACTTGCCAACAAGTTTCCGATTAAATTTGTGGTCTGGTTTATTTGCGCCACTTAAGTGGCTTAAATTGTGATATGTGTGCCAGCTCTTTCATTTGAATATCTAGACCGCTTCTCTTGTCTGTGTTCCAATCTGTTCGTCCTATTCCTATCTTTCTGATGTTTTGCTCTAGGGTCATCCTCCATGTGGTTCTGTGTCATTATTTTGTCTTTTTGTCGTTCTTGATAGTGCTCTTAGTGCTCTTGACATATACGAATGTCACATCTCCCCCCCCCCCCCCCCCCCCCCCACCACTTCAATGAGGTACAAAGTGGAAGAGAAAAAGAAGCAGAAGAAGAAATTCTTGGAACTCCCCTAAACGTCATTTATGTACAGCGATTTGTGTACGGAAGTGAGTTTTCTTTCCAACGTACTCACATTACTTACAGTATCAGATTTGATTAAAAGCACATGAGAGAGAAGACTGTGGATAGACGTGACTATCAAAACCACACGACATGGTCTATAAGAACTGCCTCGTAAGCGCTAACGTCTTTGGACAAAAGCTCTTGATTTCTCAGCCATGTGGAATTCCTATATTTCTAAATAATTACATCTGTTTAATGTCATATCATAGACATGAAACCAATCCCCCTTATATTCAGAATTGAAGTAGCATGTGTAGTTTACTTCTTATGTTTCTGCGCCTTGTAGCATAGTTCTGTAAACATGTGACAGTTTCCTAGTGGAATATGTTAATCCTCTTTTTAGATAGGGAATTTTCAAGATGTTAACAAACCAATTTTCGGACACATAAAAACCGGACACTCCTATAAGCGTAACCGGGGGACTGGATGGGAAGTTGACAGCAAGCGAGCAAGTTGTAGACAGTCATATCTGTGCGAGGACATCTTGAGAGATAGAGAGCCTTGGCGACCTACTAGGACACCACTTATTGTGGAGATGGTACCTTTTTTATTAGAGCGAAACCACGTTAACAAGAAAGAATGCCGTGACCAGTCAAGAGGAACGAACCCACTTCTTTGGGTCGTCATTTGCTTCTTCCTGGACACACCAAACAGGCGACTACTGAGGCTAGTAGAAGCTTTAAGGGTTATAGTAACGTTTGCCTGCCCAAAAAGAGAGTGATTTCCCTTCCCATTCATGCCTCGTCGTGTTTCAGGACTTCTCCGATGTTGCGGGGTGTCACGCTTCGTGACCGGCCCCCAGCACGTAGAAATTTAATTTTTTTTTTCCACTGGCCGGCGATATTGCGTGTTCTGTATTCCACGGTGTGAGCACTTTTAACGTTCCTAGAACATGTAGAACTAGTCCTGACCGAAAGCCCCTACCCCACAACCTCAGCCTACATCCCACGACTGCTTACAACCTAGCTCGCATGACTGTGTGCAGCATATAGTATAGGCTGCATGCAGTCGTGGGACATAGGCTGCACTCTCTTGTGGGACGTAGGCTGGCCTCTCTCTTGGGATATATAAAACACGATATCGCCGACCGCTGACAACAAAGAGTAAAATACTACGTTTTGCTAGAGCCTCACTAAGCGTGATACCCCCGCAACATAGGAGAGGCCCTGCGACATGAATAGGCATGAATGGGAAGGGAAGTCACCCTCTTTCTGAGCCTGAAAACGTTACACGCACCGCTTTATCAACTAAAAATCAACAACCGCCTTCTTTGTAAGCAGACGGAATTTATAGGTAATTTGAAGTTACCATGTTAAGCCAAGTGGCTACAGTGAACTTCCGGTACCTAAAAGAACACGATACATCGAAACAAACTATTCGCATTCTAGTTGCTTTAATTGAGTTTTTGTGTTTCATTTTATGTTGATATACTTCTGTCATAACGCACCTGATGAGATACAGTAAAACATGCCTGCAATAAATTGTGCAATGTATTGTTTGTGTCTGCATTATTTAAATGTTTATTATGCTGCCCCAGTATAGAACACAATGTTTCGTTATTTTAAAGTCCTACTCTGACTGTTTTAGAGGCGCCCTAATATAACCTAACGGTTCAGCGGGGTTTATGCGATTGGCGCCGGGGTGATTCTCACACGAATGGTGGCACTGTGTCACCGAGTGTTTGTCGCTAGTTGTGCAATCCTGGTTATTCATTCGTTAACGGGAAATCTAAATCACTGAAACATCAAAATTATTTGTTAAAAAAAAAAAAACGTGCGAACTAAAAAAAAAAATAATAATAAAACTAAAAATAATAATATTAACATTAATAGCAACAATATGTCGATGTTGGTCAGGTACGTCGCCACGACGCAATTATGGAGGGGAAAAAAAGACCCTTAAAGACCCTTTAACGATGTCGAGAAATTAGATTTCAAGTATTTGTTCACACATTTCATATCAGGTCAAATAAAAGTAAAGGAACCCTTTCCACGGTTTCAGGCGTATCTTTTAAAACCCAAAACTGCACTTGGTGGGTGATGTGGTCAGCATTACGCCGGCTGCCTTTACTTTCTAGGACCTTACCTAGTACCCACTTAAAGCTGGGTCGACCTGGGAGCCAAGGTCATTTTGGGAAAACAATCTGGCGCTCGACAGGAACCGAACCCACGACCTTCCGACCTGCAGGCGAGCATCTAGTCGCTAGAGCTCTCATTACTTCAAATACAGCATTAAATGTATTTGACATTAAAGACATTATTTTTTTTTATTTTTATTTGTAATGTGCAGAATGAACATACATATAATAATATATTTTCCATAATATGAAAGGCATAAACAATGCTCAAAAAATATTTGTATGTATGGTTAAAAGGCGACTGTTAGGATCCTACAAAATGGGCGTTGGGGGAGGGAGGGGTGGGGGGAATGATTTAAGAAGGTTGAGCCTTTTTCAAATATTGTGCGGGCGGAGGGGGAACATCAAGGGACCAGAACTCCTAGGTTAATTTGTGCCTTTGCTTTTGGAGACATTTTTATTTTTAAACGTTAATGAGTTTTCTCAAGTCAGTTGGCGTTAGCCAATATTTTCTATAATTTGCTAGCTCAAAACATTTTTTCTTTCATCCAACTATGCAGGAATTAGAAGATTATTTTAAAAGCGCTCAAACGTATTAGTTTACTCGTGCCCTCATTTTGTAGCTTTTCTTTGTCTGGTTTATTTAACAGATCGTTGAAATTATCAAAGCTAATTTTGTTTAGAATCATTCTAACGAGCAACCTTTGTTTTAAAATCTATCCTGCGTTTGAATAATGTCATTAGAAACAAACAGCAGTGGTAAAAATCAGCCTTTGATAAAAAGCAGACAGTGGCATGTCGAAAAGCATAAATATAGAATTTCGGAAAATTATATTTTCCCATAATAATCTCCTTAACATGAAAACAGACGTTTTATAACAACACAAAAAATACTGTCACGGCTTTGTAATTTATATTTCAGACTCGCTGCTATTTGCTGTCGGCCTCTGTGGCTATGTAATATTGGGGTGCCGGGTTCGATCCCAACTGCCGGTCTTGCACATTGCGTTGGGTTTAAACAGTGGTATCAGGGGGCCGACCGTCCAGAGGCAATGGCAAACTAATGAACGCAAATTTGCTCCAAAAAACCACAACAGTCAAAAAATTGCTGGGGTTAGTTCTGCAATGTCCTGTGAAGGATACGCAACGAACATTAAAAAAACTATCATCTGTTAATTAATTTAAAATGTTTCTTAAACTTGATGTAGCATCTCTTTATGTACCGTAATATTCATTGTAGGTCTGCCCTTTCTACTGCTGCGTATCATCGTTTTTGATCTTCAATGTAGGTCTGCCCTTTCTACTGCTGTGTATCATCAGTACTGATGATCATTGCAGGTCCGCCCTTTCTTCTGCTGTGTATCATTATTTTTTATGTTCATTGCAGGTCTACCCTTTCTACTGCTGTGTATCATCATCATTGATGTTCATTGCAGGTCTACCTTTTCTACTGCTGTGTATCATCATTCTTGATGTTCATTGCAGATCTGCCCTTTCTACTGCCGTGTTTCATCAGTATTGATGTTCATTGCAATTCTACAAATACTAATGCTGTGTATCATCATTTTTGATGTTCATTGCAGATCTGCCCTACTGCTGTGTATCATCATTGTCTGTTAAGTCAGTTCAAATTTGGGTTCCGGTAGTGAAAGGGCTATACTTTTTTTCTTTCATAAATGACATTGGCCGTTAGGTCGACCCAGCCTTGCGTGGACACCAGGTAAAATCCTGGGAAACAAAGGCGGCCACCGTGATGCTGGTTACATCCCCAACCCTGTATAATATAGGTCTAGTCCAATAGGCTTGAAGTCGTGGAAAAGGACTTTTTTTTTGTAAGAAATTGTTGTTTATACTGCACATTTTCAATCAATATCTGAAGACTTTATGTGGTTTCTATGTTTTTTTTTTTTTTTTTTTGGTTTTTTTTTTTTTTTTTTTGCTAAGGAGAGTAAGTACATCTGCACTATAGATGGCAGCGTCACATTGATTTTCAAAAGATATACGCACTAATACTTTACAACAGATATTTGCATCACATCTCTTGTCAACGGTTTACCCTTCTGCATATTTTTTTTTTCTCCAAAGAGTTGTGTCTTTTAAATATGGCCGAAATATTTTGTTGCCTTTATTTCCTCCTAAAAACTGTCTTTAAATTTTCAATATTTTCAGAAACTGGTTACTTGACTGTTTTCGTTTCTATCTCGAACTTCGCTCCAATGCGTGGAGCATTTTTTTTTTAAATATTTTTTTTAAAGGCCCCACCCAGGCTGTAATAGGGGGCCTTTATTGTATAACAAAACGGTTCAACAGGGTTTTAGGGATTTGTACCAGAGTGCTTTTCATCCGAATGGTGACACCTTTGTCACCGCACGTTCATCGCTTGTTGTGCCGTCCTCGTTGGGTTGAACGTCACTGACTCACTCACTGGTTTGTGTTTCCATGAAATACATCTATTCTGCCGCATCCATACATCCAGGCAGTTTGATTGTGTAGATGCTTGTTCGTAGTCCCCGTTTCTGCACCATGCATGGAACTCTAAAAGGGGTTACTATATATTATTTTAATCCTTCTGTTTATAGTTGACACGATTGGCCATTTGACAGCCAAGTAAGTTGGCCGATCCTGTTGTTTGCTATCTAGCGCTGCCCCTAACTCGTTTTTTCTTTTTTTTCTTTTTGATTTTATGTTTTACTTTCTCTCTTTTTGATGTATCGAGTCTATTTAGGACGAATCTTATCTTCATGGTTGTAATTTTTTTTTCTATCTTTGTGTATGGTACTGGAGACACAGCGTTGGTTAACTCTAGGGGGCTGCGTGGTCTCGAGGAATGGTGTACGCCTCAAGTGCTAGAGGTTGAGGGTTGAATCTTCGGTAAGGGCTGGGATTTGTTCATGTGGACATGGACTTTTAGTAATTCCCCCTGGTCTCTGGGTAGTGAGATCGGACGCCGGTGTCCATTGTTGCGCACGTAAAAAATCCCTTGGCAATTGGAAATCACGTTACTGAAACTTCAAGAGGAAATAAGTGCTCTAAACGTCCGGTGGTCTTGGGACAGAGTCCCTCTGTCAGCATGAACAACATGGGTGAAAGCCGAAAGGAAGCCCGTGATGGGAAAACAAGTCTGCTGGATGTCGAAACCAAATTAAGAATTGGCTTCTGGAATGTAAGAACCATGTTTGAAACAGCCAAAACCGCCTAAGTAATTAAAGAAATGCAGAACTATAAACTGCATATTCTTGGAATTAGTGAAAGCTGGTGGACAGGGTTCGGACAATCCACAACAAGTACAGGAGAAACCATAATATACTCTGGAAGTGATGATAACCAACATTCTGCAGGCGTGGCACTTATTTTAAGAAATTTTAGACAGTATGATTACCAAGAGAAGATGGAAATGACTTGGCCACGTTATGAGAATGACTTCTGATATACCTGCCAAAACAGCTCTCACGTGGACACCAGAGAGAAAGAGAAAACAGGGGCGCCCAAAAACAATACGGAGACGAACGATAGAAAGTGACCTGAGTACGGCATCTTTGACATGGAAAAATGGACCGAAGATTGCACAGGACAGGAAAGCATGGAAAGTCCTCTCTGAAGCCTCATGTGCCACTAGGCATAACGAGAACTGATGATGATGATGAATTGGAAATTGAAAAGAGTAGCTTTAAGGCGCTGACCTGGCAAAATTTGGCTTTAAAATTCTACCTAAAGTTTTTCAGGATCTTCGCCGGTGTTACAGAGCCGGTGCACTGTGCTGAGCTTCGTCGGACTCAGACTTAAGTTAGAAGAAGTACGGAGCACTTATGGGTTACTACCCGTGGACCATGATGTTGATCTGTTGTTCAAAAACCTCAAAGTTGGTAACCCTGTTATTAAAGACAAGTGCATATTATGTAGAAATGCGTCCCTATTTAGGTTTCGGAACCCCATTATAGGGAAAGAAATAATAGGATGACTGCCGTCCTAAATTGCATATGGTAAAAGGCGACTAATTAGGTAGACAGAACGCACCTGCCGGAAAGGGAATAAACCAATAAACTGCATACAAATAAGCCATCTTTGTAAAACAAATCTGCTCGCAAAACTCAAGTTCTGGAACAAAACCTAAGTTCAGAAGGCGGCAAAAAGCTAGAATTTCCCACCGGAATTCACGGCCGGTGAACGGGTAGAAGAAAAAGATTAAAGTTCTAGCATGAAAGTAGCCGTAGTGGATGGTATAGTACTGTACTGTAAACTGTTGTTTTATACCCAGTAGTTTTGATAGCTGTTGGGTGCCAGCAGAAATAAACTGAGTTCCTCTATCTGACAGTATAGACAGGGGAAATCTATCCAAAATAAAAGTGAAACAGAATTTCTCCAACAATCTGTACTATACAACGCCAGACTATCCGCCAGGTACCATTTCGGGCACCGCCAAGGGAACTGTCATGGACAGAGTACTAATTGAGCAGGAATCGAATTCACAAAACCGAAAAACACTTTGTGGAAGTCATCGACGTAGTTGACATTGACTTTCTTCTTCGTCTTCTTCTTCTTCTTCTTCTTCTTATTCTTCTTCTTCTTCTTCTTCTTCTTCTTCTTCTTCTTCTTCTTCTTCTTCTTCTTCTTCTTCTTCTTCTTCTTCTTCTTCTTCTTCTTTTTCTTCTTCTTCTTCTTCTTCTTTTTCTTCTTCTTCTTTTTCTTCTTCTTCTTTTTCTTCTTTTTCTTTTTCTTCTTCTTCTTCTTTTTCTTTTCTTCTTCTTCTTCTTCTTCTTCTTCTTCTTCTTCTTCTTCTTCTTCTTCTTCTTCTTCTTCTTCTTCTTCTTCTTCTTCTTCTTCTTCTTCTTCTTCTTCTTCTTCTTCTTCTTCCTTCTTCTTCTTCTTCTTCTTCTTCTTCTTCTTTCTTCTTCTTCTTCTTCTTCTTCTTCGTCTTCCTCTTCTTCTTCTTCTTCTTCTTCTTCTTCTTCTTCTTCTTCTTCTTCTTCTTCTTCTTCTTCTTCTTCTTCTTCTTCTTCTTCTTCTTCTTCTTCTTCTTCTTCTTCTTCTTCCCCTTTTAGCCCCAAATGGAGCCTCTGAGCAACTCGCGCCGGTTTTTCCTTCGCTGTCGCATGCAACTCTTTAAATTTCTTCTCCATTATTTTAGCCTCACTCTCTAGCTCCTTTCTCTGTGTTTGTGTGTGTGTGTGTGTGTCTTCCTTTATTCCTATACCCCTGTGGGTTCCAAAGCAGAGATATTCTAGTTATATTGCTCCTATGTTTTCCTAACGGGTGTCCTATCTAGCGCCAGCGTCTTTTCTTGACCTCTTTGCCTACTGGAACTTGTTTACTTGTTTGCACATGGACGTTATTAGTTGCAAACATCCTTGTAGAACATATGAAACAAAAATTAAGCTACCAGACCTTGCTTGGAAAAAGTCCCTATCTCTATTCATTCATATTTCTCTACCCTGTTCACTTTTTTAGTGGATAGTAATTTTCCAGTTTCGGAGAAACGGAGAAGAAGAATAAAAAGAAAAAGAAGAAGAAGAAGAAGAAGAAGAAGAAGAAGAAGAAGAAGAAGAAGAAGAAGAAGAAGAAGAAGAAGAAGAAGAAGAAGAAGAAGAAGAAGAAGAAGCAGAAGAAGAAGAAGAAGAAGAAGAAGAAGAAGAAGAAGAAGAAGAAGAACGTGTTTAATTAATAGTTATAATTACAATAAAGTGGGCGATATATTATCTCTGGAAGCTCATTCCGTGAACATAATTAGTAGAATAAAGCAGAACAAAAATGTCAGTCACGTTTACAAGTTACGTAATACTTTTGATGTTCTCGCTGTCATGCTGCTCTTCTGCTCTGTTCTTTATAGATGATGACACTTGTTGGGGTTATATCAGGGCACGAATATAATAATAATATTAATAATAATAATAATAATAATAATAATAATAATAATAATAATAATAATTAACACAAAATAATAACCACAGCTGAAAAATCAATAATAATAAAAGCAAATATTTGATACGTCTTTGTTGGACAACTCCTCTAGTGAGACAATTAAATTAACATGTTTTAGCCATACACAACTGTTCATCGAATTTTATTTAATGTTTTTGTTTCTTTTCTAAAGGAATTATGATAGAGTCATGTTGTGGTTTGTTAGAGTCTGCAATAACAGCTTTGATCTCTTGACTGTTTGGGTTATCGAGTGAGTAGTGACCGGGCTAGGAGTGTGTTGAGGGCAGCTTATAGATATTAGGGTGGGGAAGGGGGCGTATGAAGATGAGGACGGAGCATGGATAGGAATTCCCTGAGTGCTGTGATGTCAATGTTTAACTGAACTCAACTCAGGGGACGAATGAATATCGATTTGTTTCACATTTGCAGGATGTGTGGTCAGTCATGCTTGTACTTTTGGGCCGTGGCAGGGTTAGCTGGGGTGTTGTTTGTCTTGGTTTTGGGGAGGGTGTGGGGGGTGGGGGGGGGGGTGGGTTGGGGAAAAGGGCGTAGGAGGGAGTTAGTGAAGATGGGTATTTACTTGTTTCTCATTAGCGGGTTGTGTGTATTGTTTCTATGTTGTTAATGTAAAAAAAGGGGGAGGGGAGGGAGGGAGGGATGTTGTTTTTGTGTGTTGTCAGAATGAACACAGGAAAAAAAGGGCGGGGGGAATAGCCTTTGTATATAAAATGCATAAACGTGTGTGTGTGTGTATATGTATATATATATATATATATATATATATATATATATATCCATACACATACATATACAGCAACTTATTCATACACAACATTAAACGAAATCGTATAATTGTATGAAATTGTTTATTCACATAAAATTATTAGACCTGAGACGGTGCAGGGTCTTGATATGAGTTATGAGTTATGAGTTATGAGTTAGATTATCTTCACAGCACTCAGGACACATCCATAGACGCTCAGATTCCCCTCTCAACTTATTCATCAGCGTCGTGCGGTTAATAGTATCAGTCCTATGTTGGCTAACAAGACTTCGTGTGCCTCCAGTGCGCTTCTCATTCTTGGCTGTGCCGATCTTTACTCCCAATTCGCGTATTCTTAGAAGTGATGTGGACACGTTGCATCCAAAATCCCCAGAACGTCCTATCTCTCTAAGGGCAATGAAAATGTCTGCGTGATCCAGTGACCGGCCATCTTCAGTTAATGCAGTGCCTGCCAGTCTATCAGCTCTCTCATTACCAACAACGCCTGCGTACCCTGGGACGAATACGAAAGTAACTGCACACACAGGAGAATTTTGCAATGACTCAAGCCACTGTCTGCGTAACAAGCCTGCCTCGACCTGCCGGATCATACTCAAAGAATCACTCAGCACACACACGCGGGAACAGTCCTGTGATCCCAGCCACATGAAAGCCTGTGTCACAGCCATCACCTCCATTGTCAAACTGCTGGTGGTCATGAAGAAGGCACCGCTGGCTTTCTCAACTGTTTTGCCCAGTGTTGCCACTTTGGATCTTTTATATCCAAATTTAGATATTTTTCATTGCATTTAGATACTGTTTTTGACGTTTAGATCGTAAATATTTTTCTAGAACTTTTCATATGGAGTTAGAAAGTTTATAGATTTTTCTTTTCTTTCTTTGTCAATTTAATTATTACCGTGTAAAATATTTACTACAATATTTTTGTTTTGGTCTGGCACATACATTGTGACAACTGCCATTACTTGAACTTTGAACTCTCACTGGGGTCAAAGCACAAATATCTGGCAGCCCCGGTACTGATTAATAAAAACGCGCGTAAATCATACTAACTTTGTTTGAACCGTATCCTCACTGTGCTGACTTTGCGTTTCTTTTTCATGTGATTAAAAATAAATTATTGCCCAAATTCTTATGTGGCTTTCACTTTGAAAAAACCTTTCAACATGCCAAAAGTAAAGTATGAGCAAAAAATTTGGCTGCATGATGATAAAATTAAAAACTAGGGATATGACCAAAGCTTGTTGTAAGTACTGCAAGTGTGAAATTAAAGCGAAAATACAAAACTCAAAGAGTCATGCAGAGACTAAAAAAGCATAAAACTGCAGTTTATTTAAAGATATTACACCGCTGACATCTGTTTTCAGAACTATACTGATAAATGAATCATCAAAAGTTGAGGTATCAGTCGCAATGTTTTTAATTTGTCACTGCGCAATTTCAAACTGTAACCATTTGATCGATTTGTAAAAAATCTTGGACTAGTTCAATTTGAAAAGTGTGGTGTAGAAAATATAGTTTAGGAACTGAAGGACCTTTTAATCAGCAAACAGTTTGGCTTGAAGAATTTGGCTGTAATTGGTACTGATAATGCCTCAGTGATGGTTGGTATAAACAATGGCGTTTATGCCAAGTTAAAGGAAGCTAACCCATCGGTAATACTTATAAAATGTATGCGTCATTCATTGCAGCTAGCATTATCACATGCTTTATCTAAATATTCACCATGGAATTTGGAATACCTTATAGCTGAAACACTTTACTGGTTTTCCAAATCATTTGTCAGACAACAGCAATACAATACATTATATACAGCCTTGAATTATGGTTCCACACCACCGAAAATTCTGTCAGATTGCAAAACTAGATGGTTATCAATTTAACCAGCTGTTGAAAGAATTATGAAGCAATGGCTGAAGTTGGAGACACACTTTGAAATAACAAGACAAAGTGAAAAGTGCTACACAGCTGAAATACTATATGGAATGTACAGTGTTGAAAAAAAAAATGTGTCATTCATTCTCTTTTTATAACTTATTCTAATGTAAGTGCAAAAAGTTAATAAAGTGTTCGAATCTAAACTTGTTGATAAAGTTAAATTACTTGATGATCTCACCTTGCTATTTCACTCGGTAAAAGACTGGTGTTGCCAACTTCTAAAGCTGATTTGCTCACTTGCACTATAGAGAACTTTTTGGCTCCTAAGCCACACCTTGGATATTAATTCGAATCAAAAATTGATGATTTAAAAACAAAAGGACTGTTAACAGAGAATAAAGAGAACAACTTAAGAAAACGATGTCAAGATTTCCTTATCTCATTATTGAAGCGATTGAAGCAGAGACTTCCTGAAAATTTATATGTTTTGAAAAATATTTCACCTTTATCTATGAGCAACATACTTCAGCCAATAAAGGACATACCTAAATATTGTAAAGTTATGAAATTTTTAGGGGCTACTGATAATAGTGTCGCGGAAGCAGAATATCAGTTAACCAAAATAAAGTTAGCTGAATGGACAAACAAAACAGAAACTAAAGCGTTTTGGAGTGAAGTGAGACAATTTAAGGATGCCTCATCAAACAGTCCATTCTGTAAGCTCTTTAAAGTGCCATGTCTGCCATGATACTACCCCACTCAAATGCTGACGTAGAAAGAGTTTTCATTGCTAGGAATTATATCAAATCTAACCTAAAAAAACAGGATGAAATTTAACCTCTTAAATGCTATCGTGCCATTAAAATTCGGCCTGATGAGACTAGAGAAAAAAGCCTACTGTTCCACTTATAATGAAATTTGAACAGCTAAAGCATACCAGGGTCATTTGGGATCTGAAGCTTCAACTTCATTATCCAAGCTAAGTTTATCCTGTGGATCTTGTGAGGCAGACATCAGTGATGGTAAGGACATGATTATGTAGGGTAAGTCATAACAAAAGCTATGTAATTTTTGACTTTTTCAATTTGGATGTCTTTTCTAGATCTTTTCCACGCAGATTTAGATCTTTTTAGATATTTGTTGACACCGTTTTGGATATTTTTTGTCAAAGAAAAGTGGCAACACTGGTTCTGCATGAAGAGCGAGCTGTAAATGCCCATGCGCTCTTATATCTTGTTATATTTCTTATCTTTGTTTTTTTTTAATCAATAGATCTGATTCGCAGTCGCTTTTTTCGGTTAAAAATGTTGGCTAGAAAAAATAAATCTGTCTATAATGTAAAATACATATATTTGATTGAGGTTTTGAATGTGTAGGGAAGGAAGATGTCGAAACTGGAGACCAGGAGGCAGGATTCATTAAAGGTTATGAAGTTCGTCTCAGTAAGAAGACTGGATCTTTTAAATGGACAGATGGATAACATTGCTTGTGGCTATATAAATTATTATTGCAGACATTACTTCGAGTGCTAGTGTTAGTATCACTTGGTCTCCACGTCTGTCTGTAGTCTCTCATTATGGTGGCTTTGTTTTCAATATTTTGCTCAACACAGAATGGGTAACAAGAAAAATAACTGATTTTATTTTAACTGAGCGTAATTGTGATCACCGTGATAATAATCATCAGGACATTACCCATCAGGGCATCTCAGTTTTTTTAGAAACTGACGTTTGAGGCAATGAGCATAGCTGAATATCAGTAACACGTAATAAACCCAGTTCCATACGCATAAGATAGTAACGAGATTTTCAAAAAATGTGTGTAGCGTATCTTCTTCTTCTCTTCCACCTTGTAGCTCAGCGAAGTGTTGGTGGGACATGTAACATTCGTTGATGAGCTCTGTCAAGAGCTATTGTTCATTTCTGTAAGGCTGTTCCTAATGCAATCACTCCATATTTTCCGAGGTCTTCCACTTGCTCTATACCAGTTGTAACATTTTTGTGTGGCTCGCTGTGGCAGATGGTACCAGGACATTTTTGTTAGGTGTCCAAACCACTTCATTTGCTTTTCCTTGACGACTTGTGAGCCTGGCTTTTTTCCTAGTATTTGTCTGATTTTGCGATTTCGTATTCTGTCCTTCCTAGAAACTCCCGCAGCTCTTCTAGGGCATTTCATCTCTGTTGTCACAACTTTACGTTTACTGAAGGATTTAAGTGTCCCCGTATGGCACTGATAGCATATTGTTGGGCAAACAATAGTTCTGATAAGATTCACATTAGTACTCCGAGGTATCTGCTTGTGTATCAACAGGGGAGATATTGCCCCATTTCAGGGACAAACAGGCAGACAGAGGAACAGACTGCCATCGGAAAGTTGCTTGCCTTGATTGATAAATTCTCGTGGGTTTGTTGTTGTTTTGTTTTAGAAAATCTTCTAAGTCTGAATTGTATCGATTTTCATGCAAAGACGATACTCGACATCTGCACGCTCACACCAACACCCAAACAGTGCAAGTAATACCCACAAAAACCGCTAATGAGAAAAAAAGGAAATGCCCAGGTTTATCCCTGCTCTGTGTGTCAATGTATCATCACATGATTACAATGTATCCTCACATGTGTCAATGTATCATCACATGTGTACAATGTATTATCACATGTGTACAAAGTATCAACACATGTGTACAATGTACCATCACATTTGAACAATGTCACCTCATCAATATCTAATTTCATGTGAATAAAATCCCTGTGTTGGTTCCGGGGCTCCAGTCTGGGGAAACCAATAATGGGTTCACTGCCTCCTCAAAATCTGGGAGAAAACAAGAAAAGGTCCACTGACTCCCCAAAATAGGGGGGCAAACAAGAAAAGGTCCACTGCCTCCCCAAAATAGGGGGGCAAACAAGAAAAGGTCCACTGACTCCCCAAAATCTAGGGGAAAACATGAATACGTCCACTGCCTCCCCAAAATAGGGGGGCAAACAAGAATAGGTCCACTGCCTCCCCAAAATTTGGGGAGAAACAAGAATAGGTCGACTGGCTCCTCAACAATTATGACTACTGCCATCTTTGATGTATTTTCTCTTTTGAGACTTATACGTTCCTTATCCAATTTCCTTGGGACGAGTTATGCTTTGCTCATATGTCAATGACAGTTATTTTTGGGTGACTGTCAATGAATAATACTACAAGTGACTAGTGATTACATGATGTTGTGAGGATTATTTTATTCCAGGTGGCTATGGCCAGTAAATCTGTGGGATGTATAAAATGAGTTGGGGGAGGATTTGTAGACAATAATTGTTATCTATTGTGTAGTTGCAGGGACGTCAACAAAAATAATGGGCCGACATATAATAGGCTTAAAGACTACTGTTCAGCAGCTCAACGATTTTGATTTAATCCGGCTTAAACAGGAACAGTTTTTAGTATTAGACAGTAAAATGGGGAAAAGTCTGGCCGCTGGATATAAATAGGCAAAACTCATTCAGTATTCTCCTATTTGACTTCCGGACGGACCCTGTGGAAACCTACCCAACTGTTGTAGCTCTGCACTTAGGGCTCGCCAGCATGGGTGTGGGCGACTACAGGGAAAGGCCGGTTGTCTGACTGATTTCCCTGGCTGATCTAACGGTATGTTTCAATTGGTTAGGTGGTGGTAGATTTGATTTATATTGTGTATCCTCGCTAAGAGATAGTTTGATGGCAGGTCGCTATAGGTGATTTGTTGGCCTGCTAGTAGCTGTCAGTATTATGTTATTAATTGGATTACCAGTTGCTTGGTTAGTTTTATGCTGGTCTGCTCATATACCTTCTAGTTGTTCTTTAGTATACTTAGTGTTTGGAGTGTGTCATCAAGTATTATTGTTTTATGTCATCAACTCAATAAAGTTTTTGTATTTGTCAACTTACATTCTCGTTATTTTAGTTAGTGTGCCTAGTGTTACACTATACTAGACCCCAAACAGAAGATTTCCTGTCAGGGTGAGATATTCCTAAAAATTAGTTTTTGCGGTGTTTTCATTTACCCTGTTTAAAAGCCACATTTTTAATGTATTGTATAGCGGGTTACTTTGCCCCTTTTGAACTGGATGGTCACTCGAACAAAGGTTGGGATCTGCCGAAACAGATTATTGCTGCATCTCCCCATGTCACTGTCGTATGGCGGTGATGCTGACTGTTCTTGAAACATATTGGCTGTAGATAGAGTGGTGATTACACAAACTCGAATGTTTGAAACTTTCAACACATCTTGGACATTTTTATTTTTATACAATATCGTCTTTATCATCATCATCATTATCATCATCTCTTGTCCTGTTGATATATCACATGATGCTAATAGTCTGCTTCTCCAGTTAGTTCCACAATGTGTATCGTTTCAAAATCGTTGATGTAATCCAGCCAACCACTTTTAATCCTCCCACCAGCGTTTGTCTAGGATTTCTCGTGGTTCCTCTTGTTTCCTAAATCCACATGTGTCCCCTTTTATTAGCTTTTTCGGGGATTCCCTGTACTCTTCCCTTAAGTAAGTGTAAAATATATCGCTTTCTTCTAAGATTAACAACTGGACAAAGTTCGCAATCTGACATAAGTCGGGATCTTGCAACCCGGGCCTTTTAAACCCAAGTGGATGAATCATAGGTACGAGGCACAATGATAGAGAATCGACCGCCATGCCAGGTCAGGAACCAGAGAACCAGGCCACCAGGGCGACTCAAGGTCCGCTGGGAAATCCACATCCGACTGTCCCCTACTGATAGAGGCCTGGAATGGAACAAAGCCTAAGAGATCACTGCAGATAAAGAAGACTGGTGATCTCTCTGGCAAACCTTTACCTCCAGGATAGAAAAGGATCCATGAAGTACAGTAACATTCTGAGTTTAAAAAATTGGCATCCGATAGAAAGACATTAAATAATAGAGCAGCATGTTGTTCTCAGAGATCCGCCGTTTTATAGCGGTAAAACGCTTGCCTGTGGCTTTTGTTCAGTTATGATCTTGGCTGACTGACATCACCTTAAAATGGGTACCAAGTGACGTCATGGGTATTAGAGGAGGCCGGTCTGATGTTGATCACATCATCCACCGAAGGCAAGGTGGTCTATAAAATGTGTCTAGCCTCATATACCAATGCGTCAATGAGGTGTTAAGAAATTTTTTTAACACTTTGTTTTGCAATGGTATTGTCAGCACCACTTCTTTTCACTATGTTTTTCAATGATATTGTCAACATCACTTCTTTCCACTTTGTTTTACAATGGTATTGTCAACATCTCTTCTTTCAACAAATTTTTACAATAGTATTTTCAACATCACTTCTTTCCACCCTGTTTTTCAATGGTAGTGTCAACATCTCTTCTTTCCACTTTGTTTTTTAATTGTATTGTCAACATCTCTTCTTTATACTTTGTTTTTCAATGGCATTGACAACATCACTTCTTTCCACTTTATTTTTTAATGGTATTGTCAACATCACTTCTTTCCACTTTGTTTTTCAATTTTTTTAACATCATTTTTTTTTCCACTTTGTTTTTTAATGGTACTTTCAACATCACTTCTTTCCACTTTTATGGCCTATTTATTATTGACGCCCTGAGTTGACAAAGAATAATACTATTTCTACTAGAAAAACCAAAGTACAGTTAGCAGATCGAAATTCAAGACAAACTTCAGGATGAAACTAGAAAGACTGAGTAATCGAACTGGTCGGCTTGGGGGACACATAAATAAACACACTGCCGTGTAAAAAATACTTTTAGAAACAATTCTTTTTTTATTTTAAATTTTTTTGTGAACATCAGTTCTTTCTAATCAGATGGCCTAATAATATTTGAAAGCCCGAAATTAAGAAGATTTATACTATTGATATTAGGAAAAACTAAAGTACAGTTGGCAGATCGAAATTCAGTCAACATTCAGGAAGAAGCGAGAATGATAGTGTAATACTAGAAGTAAATAGATTAAATATATAGAACTAAGAGCGCCCCCACACACACACTCACTTACAGAGACAGAAAGATATATATATATATGTATATATATATATATATATATATATATATATATATATATATATATAGAGAGAGAGAGAGAGAGAGAGAGAGGCAGACAGAGAGAGAGAGAGAGAGAGAGAGAGAGAGAGAGAGAGAGACGGAACCCAGTGAAATAAAACCCTGTAAAATGAAGCCAATACCATTGTATTGAACCCCCCCCCCCCCAAAACCATCTCTCTCTATCTACCTAAACACCCTCTCTCTCTCTCTCTCTCTCTCTCTCTCTCTCTCTCTCACACTAACACACACACACACACACACACACAAGCAATCTCTTACATTACGATCCCATGTGGTAATCAGAGTGTATACATCAACTCAGTATTTCGCACTGAAGACCAGTAAAAGCTGTAGCAACAATACAACATGATCTGATGGCAGAAAATGCCTGAAACAACAGGCTGGTTTAATGTTTTCTTTCACAAGACAGGTCATGTCCGATAAACCAACCGTAAGCTCTCTGCAACTTTTCCTCTGTTTCAGCAGGGGCTTTCTTATTAATCATTGTAACTTGTTTCGCGAGAAGCTGTTGGGTCTGCCGCAAATCAGTGAGACTTACTTCGTTTTTCTTCGCTTTTGTTGGCTTTCTTTCTGTGTCTGGATAACAGTGAGTGCAGACATGATGTCCTCCTTGTATTTCGTCATGTCTGTTTCCATCCGCTTCTGTGTTTCAAGAGTCGCCTGCATGATAGCTCTCAGACCTGTTACTTCATCTCTTTCTTCATCTAGTTGGGATTTGGATGCTTCTTTCTCGTCCCTGAGAGCTTGGATGTCACTTCTTGAGTCGAGCTATCTCGTTTTTCAGTTTAGTGGTGTCGTCCAGCTATGTTGACTCATCTAATATATGCTAACGCAGCAAATGTGTAAATAAACTTCCAGTCTCACAGTACCTGTTGCATGATCACACATTTTTTACTTGCCCTGTCAGAGAACACCCTGTTATACGTAAAGCAGGACCAAGTCAAGCCTGAGCTTCATAAATGCAGGTGGGCCCACCCTCTGAGATTGTCTAGGAGCTCGTGGGCCGAAACAAGCGTGGACGAAGGATCACTTCTACTAACGATTGGTAGACTCCTGCTGTACATGCTCCCCCGTGGAGTTACTTCTTATTGCGTAGTTGTTATTGACAAGTGAACGTGGTATAAATGATATGACACGTTGCTGCAAAGTTTGAACTGCGACAGACTGAATGTGTTTGTTACCAGAACTTATGACAGCGTGAGAAGTTTCTTGACAGCCTTTTGTCATGGCATAGACGGGAATGTCAACACACGAAATAATACACGCAGTTGCGGATCGCAGATTGTGAAGAGGCATGATTGCCCACGTCAGTCGGCAAGTTACTTGATGGTGATGATGATAAACTTGTCCGTAGCATAAACACTTCAGATTGTGAGTTCTGCCCTTGCGATCCAACCGCCACCTTTTTTTCCAGCCGTCAAACCTTGCTATCCCCTAGCTCTTTGGGCCTCATTCAGAAGGTGTTCCCGTTCCACTGTGACTTTAAGGTACATTTTCACCTGTCAAACCTTGTATCCTTCATAAACGGATGGCGATTGCAAGCATGTGCCGCATGCACACAATTGGCATGTCTCATGTGCATCCCAAAATGTTTCGCATGGCTTAATTGTGCATGTGTTTTAGCTTTTTTTTTTGTTTTGTTTTTTTTTGTTTTGTTTTTGTTATGTTAGTTAGTTAGTTAGTTAGTTAGTTAGTTAAGTCAAGAATTGACATCACAGAACTCAGGACATTCCAATGCCTGCTCCGTCCTCATCTTCAGCAACCAGCGCAGAGTTCCAATACTGATGGTACCAGTCACAATCTGTTTATAGTTCCGTCTCGCCTTTCCTCTGAGTGTAGCGAGTCGGCCAAACCCTCTGGTTACTTTCAAGTGCCTCATTCTCTCCATGCCATACAAATCCTGTTTCTCTACTGATTCCATTACTTGTTCCCAACGGGCTTTGACAACATCTGCCCTGTCATGCATCAGTTCACCACCCAGTGGTGAAGATCCAACCAATCTGTCTGCCTGTTCATTACCCACCACGACCAGGCGAAAAGATCCAATGTATATTTGGGCATGAGATCATGTTACCAAACCCAGGCAGTATTACATCACCGAGATAACCATTTGCTCAGGCGTGTATAGAGCATTTTCTGATCCATGGTCGCTGATGCTATCGCCTTCAAAGCATCGAGTCTTTTATCTATCGCTAAAATTCTCTTCTACAGGGTATTTGAAATACAGGCACAGGCTGAAAGTGATTTCCCGATATTTTAGTGAATTATGTCTTTATTTTACTGCTGTTCATTGTGATGTCCGGCAACACATTCGACTATTTGATATATTTTCAGGTATTGCGAGTCTGACTCGTAAGCCAGCATACCGCGATCGAAACCCACTGCAGGCTGCGTGGATTTTTCTCGTGGTATGGGACGTCGCAGGGCGACCCAGCCTAAAATGGGTACCAGGATGGGCTGTCCTGGGAAAGTAGAGACAGCCGGCGTAATGCTGACCACATTACCCACAGAGTGCTGATGGTCTGTAAAATATGGGACGCTCTGCCCATATGCCCGATGCGCTGAAAGGCGTGAAAAGGGATCTTTACTTTACTTTACTATATCGCCAAAGGAATTTTGTAACGTAATTGTTCAATAACAGTTCAATTTGGTATGATGTGTATTTGGCTTCAAAGGTTTTATGTTGTAACTATGCAGCCATTTAATTGGAACTGACGCTTTCGCAACTTTGTTGTTTGAAGTTTGAACAACGGATCAACATCATCAAACACGGTGTTGTATACCAAAAGTGCTCCGTTCTTCTTCTAACTCAAGTCTGAGACTGAAGAGGCTCAGCACAGTGCACAGGCTCTCTAGCACCGGCGAGGATGCTGAAATACTTTCGGTTGAATTTTTACTCCAAATTTTGCCCGGACAGCCCCGTTAGGCTCCTCTTTTTCATTTCCAGCTGCCAAGGGATTTTTTTTAAGTGGGCAACAATGCACACGGTCGTCGAATCTCACCACCTAGAGACCATAGAGAATTACTACAAGTTCAAGTCCACCTGAAAAAAAAACAAATCCCATCCTTTACCGAGGATTGAAACCGGAACCTCTAGCACTCTAGACGGACACCATGATTGGAGACCACGCATACCCCTTTCGTTGTTGAAACAGGACAACATTACTGCAAGTGCCTCTTCACTTGAACTTCTTATATGACTGCATCTATCATCATCATCAGGTGCGGGTGCATTGTCTTTTCTTTTCTTTTTTTTTTCATCATATGCTCTATATATGGTTTACTTGCATGATGTTCTCGTTCGTCTTATTTCTGATTTTTCTAGCAAGATCACAAACAACAGCTCTTTGATGATCTAGTCATTCTTATTACCTGTTCTAAAGATCTCGAAATGCCTCCCCTTCTCACTGTCAGTCATCAGAAATTGGCTTTTTTTCACAGTAAATTGTACTAACTGAGGTGGACCGCTGCTTTCTTCTCACCTGCCTATGCAGTCTCCAGACGTATCCATTGTCCTATCTACTCTATTCTCGGCACACAACTTAAACTCGGCAATTTCGGCTCTCTTTTTTTTTCTTCTGCTGCTCTGATCTCCGTTAGCGGAAATAGAGGCAACCTTTGTACTCGCTGCCATTCTTTCATTTCCCTTGCCCCTTTTCCTTCTTTCCACGCTTGCTCCACATGGTGGTTAAATGAATCTACTGGCTCAGTTAGCGACCCTGTCTTGTCATATCTGAAGACTTGACACGCCTTCCTTGCCATTGTCTTGCCCAATTTTGACACAGGACAGATGGTCATTTCCCTGATCACTAAATACACTCAAGTGTCTGCTTCTGCTAATTCGCTTGACAAGTGCCAGATTAGTTGCAGTGTCGGCATCCACTGCCCCCATTGTCATTCCTATGGGTTCGCCATCATTGATTCAGACGAACTTAAGATTTCACTAGAGCGTGTTTCAGGGCTTTTTCTTTTCTTTGTCAATTTTGACCGACTGATCCCATTCATATGTACGTGCGTTAAAATCACCACTTATAAAGACATCATTATCATCATGTAGCAGGTCCTTTGCAGAACGTCGCTCTCATCACAGTCTGCCTGAAAGAAACTCGGTCTCTCGCCAGTTCTCCTGCCTCATATACTGTCATACTCTAGGAGTCACTTATATCCTGTGCCCATTTTCGTGTCGGTCGGCCCCTGCCCCTCCTTTCTGGAACCATGCCTTCTGCTATAGTTTTTTTTCCAATCCGTTGTGGCGCTTGATATGACCAAAATATTTCAGCTCCCTAGAAAGAATGCTGTTTATTAACCAATCTTCCTTGATGTTCAGTCCACAGTCATGCAGTTCTTCGGCACAAAGGACATTAATGAATAAGGACGGTGAAGACTGATACTGTATAACATGACCAAATTGTTATATCAGTTAATGAGTTAACACTAGTTACGTTGATAATAACAGTATATAAATATATTGTGACGCAACGGATGTAGATTTAATGATTTATATGTTGAGTAGGGATTTTTCTCTCCACACATCCTCTCCACCAGATTAACTGAACTAATATCTGAGCTATGTTGCTCTCAGACAAAGTCCTGGATTTCCAAAAAAACAGCCATATTGGCTCGTTAAATACTTTAACAATAGCTGCACTTGGTACCCACAAGAGAAGGAAAGGGGTTTTAGATGTCAATATCATTATATTGAATAAATTATTAGACAGGGCAAATGACCCCTCCGTCCCACCTTCTCCCGGCATTAATAATTAAAGAATTATTATTATTATTTTTTGAGCTCCACCAAATGGTATTTTATCTACCAGTTTAGTTAAACATGTAAGACTGAATACACTTGGAATTTAGCAAACGATGTAGTATAAAATTTGACATACAGCTTTATTTACTAACAATCAGTTAAATGACATTCCTAGTTTGTTGTGTTTACACAAACAGTGACTGGCTAATGTTATGATAGTGATGAGATGCTTCAGCGAGAAAACAGCACCTGGGATTAGAGTGGTGTGATGAGGGTGGTAAAGTACGGACAATGTGTGACACAACGTTGTTTTCATAGAACCTCTGACAGCGTGAAAACTGTCAAGCTCTTCCCCCTCTTCCAGCTTCTTCCCCACCTGTTCTCCGCCTGTTTCAGCTTTTTCTCCACCTGTTTCCAGCCTGCCGGTCTCCAATAACATTGGTTCGTACATGCGACGTTAGTTCTATCAAAGCAGACGTCTTCACCTCGACGGGAGCTGTGAAACAAACAAATATGTTTAGTATCTAGACTTACACTAAAAATACATATATTAATACCCTATATATATATATATATATATATATATATATATATATATATATATATATATATATATATATATGTATATGTATGTATGTATGTATGTATAGACATAACATCTCTCCTCCTTATTCATCCACATTCTTTCCAGTCTAGTCTGAAGGTCTTATGTCTTACATCGACGTCACATATCCTGGCTTCCCTCTCATGTACTGTCATGATATTTGACTTCCTAAGTCTGCTGTCAGTCATCACTCTGACTTCCAACTGGCTGACATTGATTTGACATAAACATGTGGCGCAGGTATTGTGCTGAACACTCAACACCTTTTACACGTGCATGCTGTCCTGAATATTATCTGTCAGTGCCAGTGAATTCTATACACCCATCATTCTTCCCCTGGGGTTAGAAATCCCTTGTGTAGGTGAACACATTTAGTGAGCACATGGTGGGCACACAAAAAGCGTAACCACATGGCTGCGCCTGTTGGCATCTTTCTCCACAATCTAGGCTCATGTTTTGGTTGATGGTTGAAACATTATAATTTCATTATATTTCAGTTTACAAGTCTTATTTTATAAGCATGAAAACATGCACCGAAAAACGTGTGGCACAAACAAACAAGAAATAGAAATGATTTAGCAGTTCCCTAACGGAGGTACTAAATACTCACAAAGAACAATTTCAAGCAGAATGTGTAGACAAATTAGTGAAAGGTAGAATAGGCTTTAGCTAACTCCCTAACCTATGTATACAAGATTAGAAATAATATTTACTCATACCTGGAAACTTTCCAGCAATCGCCAAACCAGAATCAAACAATCAGAATTACCTCTAATGTCGATCTGTGTTTGTGGCTTTGCTGGCGGCACCATGAGGTAAATTTCTGAACTTAGTACTATGAGTATCCATCTATTGTCCAAATTAAACTTCTCCCTTTACTAGATTCTACTGGAGAAGAACTAAGCCACGCCCCAGAAGTACCTTGCAGATAAAATTAGCTAACAAGTGCCTGTCAATCAATTCCGGACTAACATCCCTCTATGAGCAAATATTCTTAAGTGGCCCAATCTAGTTTACAACTAATCTAACTGGCAGGTGTAAAAACTGTCCAGAGGACGCCTTTGGGTCTACCAGTCCACTTAATTCCCCCGATCTAGTCTGTTTAAAAGGCCCCACTTAGTCTGTGTTATGTAACATTTCTGACACTAAGGTTCAGCTCAGGGGAGATAATCTCAGGTGTTATAATTAGTTCCCCGTTTGCTGGGCCTTACAGTCTGTGGCCAGGAGATAACTTTATGACACTGGCATCTGAAAAGACTTTCTAGCTCAGGTAAAGTTAAGTAATATTACACAAGGCTCAGTTGCTCTGTCTGGACTAAGGACTGGTAACAATTAAATTCCTGCGGTTTCAATAATATTTGGGTTAAGGGCATAGTAAATAGATATCTTTGGCTCTCCATAAACAGAAGAAATTATTCCACGTACTAACTTCTGAAACCACTGAGATCGTTTCGTGACATATATACACGCACTTGCACAATAAACATTCATGCGTACATATTACCTATATGCACAAGCACACATACATACTTACTTACATAATATGAATTACTATAATCCTAACTCTGAATATATACATTGTAAACAAGTGTCTAGAACCCCTCCCCCCCCCCCCTTCCTCCAAAAAAAAAAGTAAACACTAGGAACAAAAGCAGTAAAGTTGACTGAATTAAAAAGACCACATACATTTTTGATTTGTCGACGACACAAATGTTTCTAATGACACTGATGTTAGAATATTGTCTTAATGAATTAACAATGAACAGGCGAGACAGTAAGATCATATGCTCTTCCAATCGACAGCGCCAGACACTGAAACATAGGCT
>CAJHNH020001487.1:0-70000 GCA_905116865.2 Candidula unifasciata | reverse complement strand
AAATGGCCGACATCCGTTTGACCACTGACAGCCTGAAAAGTTATCTGTTTGCAGTTTCCGTTTGCTGATGAAAATTTCATATTTCTAGACCGGGAGTCCAAATACTCCATGGCTCAGCAACTGAGCTAAGTGCTTGGTGCGTTATTGTGCGCTGGGGATTTCCATTCACATTGAGTGCTTTAGTTTTTCCAGTCTGGCATGCGACCTTTTGGCGATTTTATAAAATGGCGCGCGGTCGATTACTTTCAGAACGGCGTGTACTTGTGCGTGTGTAATCCAGGCTATCGTGACTGACCACTTCCACCAAAGGTGAGCTGCAATTCTGGTGTTTGACTGTTAGTGTTAGCACATCTAGCAGCTGATACATGCATATTTACTTTGCGCATGCATGCTTCTACGTTTTGTTGAGACATAGGTTTTTGACTAACTTTAAAATGTGACGGTGAAAGAAATGTTCTATGACCTACACTTGCACAGGAACTTAGCAATTGTATGCCGAATCTTCGTCTTCGTCTTCTTCTTTTTCTTCTTCTTCTTCTTCTTCTTCTTCTTCTTCTTCTTCTTCTTCTTCTTCTTCTTCTTCTTCTTCTTCTTCTTCTTCTTCTTCTTCTTCTTCTTCTTCTTCTTCTTCTTCTTCTTCTTCTTCTTCTTCTTCTTCTTCTTCTTCTTCTTCTTCTTCTTCTTCTTCTTCTTCTTCTTCTTCTTTTTCTTGTTCTTCTTCTTCTTCTTTTTCTTCTTCTTCTTCTTCTTCTTCTTCTTCTTCTTCTTCTTCTTCTTCTTCTTCTTCTTCTTCTTCTTCTTCTTCTTCTTCTTCTTCTTCTTCTTCTTCTTCTTCTTCTTCTTCTTCTTCTCTCTACTCCTGGAATGCCTTGCGGCGTCCGGACAGGAAGGTATCTCTGGAACGGGGCCTTCTGTTCACTTCATATAAAATACTTTTTAGTTTTTCAGATATTTCTGCGCTCCATATTTTGCGCGTTTGACCCCTGGCTCTGTTACCGCTGTGTAACCCCGACCCCTTATGTTTTAGGTGGACCCTTTAACCCCTTTCCTACCAACTTCTCATTGATTCTCCATGGAGTCAAAGCGGCCTCCTTAAACTACCTGTAGGGATGATCCTTCTAAAGAATGTGATTACACATTTCACATTTTTTTAGGTGTACACTATTTTTTTTTCTTAGAATAGCCACATTATTTTCACTAATATTATTATTATTATTATTATTATTATTATTATTATTATTATTATTATTATTATTATTATTATTTGGAAACCAGCCACTACCCGTACAATTTCTAAACGTCCCATCTTTAACGTTTTAAAGTGAGCTGAGCGAGAATTTACATATATTAATATGCGTATTCGTAATAGGATTCTCTCTCTCTCTCTCTCTCTCTCTCTCTCTCTCTCTATATATATATATATATATATATATATATATATATATATATATATCTTTATCTCTCTCTCTCTTTATCTCTCTCTTTTTATATATCTCTCTCTTTATCTCTCTCTTTATCTCTCTCTATCTCTCTTTTTATCTCTCTCTCTTTATCTCTCTCTTTATCTCTCTTTCTCTTTATCTCTCTCTCTCTTTATATATACCTCTCTCTATCTCTCTCTCTCTATCTCTCTCTCTCTATCTCTCTCTCTATCTCTCTCTCTTTATCTCTCTCTTTTTATCTCTCTCTCCTTTTCTCTCGCTCTCTTTATCTCTCTCTTTTCTATCTCTTCTCTCTTCTATATTATATCTCTCTCTTTAAATCCCTCTCCTCTTTAAGTTCTATAGAATATATTATTCTCGTGTTTAAAACAAAAGTCTAGATAATCAGTTTTGTTAAAGGGGGATAAATAAGTTCTTATCGTCAGTTGATTTCATCTCAAACAGCATTTGATCTATGCCACTGTTTAATTATATTAACGGGGTTTCTTGTTACCTTTCTCTTGACATCAGAATAACATATTCAAATGTACCTTTCATGATTTTATGATGTCATTTTTTATTATGAGTTCGAATAATTAAAATAATTGCATCTAAATAAGGCGATATGTTACAAAAGCGGAAATCACTGACCGATTCATCATCACTTCCATATTGTTATGTGTTTATTTATTGTACTTTCTTATTTGCGCTGACTTGCACCACACTCGCCGCCTGTAGCGGGAAAGGAGGAGATAGCACATAATAATAATAATAATAATAAGAAGAAGAAGAAGAAGAAGAAGAAGAAGAAGAAGAAGAAGAAGAAGAAGAAGAAGAAGAAGAAGAAGAAGAAGAAGAAGAAGAAGAAGAAGAAGAAGAAGAAGAAGAAGAAGAAGAGCAGCAACAACTGCAAGCAGGAGGAGGTGGAAATAGATGAGAAGGACGAGGAGGAACAACTTTTTACAGTATAAGCATTTTTTGGATGAGATGACACATATAAGAAAGGGCAACAACAAAAGCTGTCAAAAAGGGTAGTTTTAAATGATTTAATAGCGAAAAGTGAGTGCTGTGGGTGCCAAATTTCTTTAATGTGCTTAAAACCTAATTGAACAATGGTCACATAACACTTGACGCGATGATAGGGATTCAAGTTCTTTTCACTGTGACTCAGTCTCCCTCCCAAGAGTCACTGATACCCTGTCGTGGGCTCACTCAAGGCTTGAGCTGCCTAGCTTCAGCAATGATCCCCATAGACCCATGGAAACGACACCAAAATATACTACCGTCTTGCTGTGCTTGTTAAAAAAAAACGATTTAGTAAATTATAAACATAAACTATACACCAAACCACATACACCCCCACCCCATTCCCCCCCCCCCCTCCTCCCTAAAAAAAATTCAACAAAAGAGAAGCAAAAAAAAAAAAAAATTCTACACAAATAATGTCTTTCCCATCCGTTGGCGTGCCCGACTAAAACATCCTTTGCATTTGTGTATTCTTCTTCTTAGCTGTAAATTCTAGTGAAAAGTCCTGGTTATTCGTCTACTTCTGGAATTTGGTAATATCCCAGGACTACAGTGCTCTAGGACTCCAGGGCTTTGTGTGTATGTTTGTGGTGTGTGTATGTCAGTATTTGTGTGTGTGTGCGTGTGAAAGTGTGTGTGCAGACTGTTCCTCGACTCTCATGGAAATGCACGCAAAAATTGCAACGAACTTTGTTCCCGTTTACATTCGCTAGGATCCCAGTTGTGATTCTTATTCTGGGTTGAAAGAGGAATGTTGAATAATTGAATTAACGAATCGACATCACAGCTCTCGGGACATTCCCATAAGCTCCCTGTCCTCATCTTCAGCAGCAAGATAAGAGTTTAAATTTCGATAGCAGCAGTAACTGTCTGGCTGTAAATGAGTCTTGTATTGTAGTGTTGAGCGCCGGATAGATTCCTTGGTAACTGTGCCATTCTCCTCAGACCGTATTGATCTGCTCACTCATTCCGAAAGGGCCCTCACAACATTTAACTTCAATTCACCACCAAGTGGTGCAGAGCCAGCCCGTCTGCCTGCCTGCTCGTTTCCCAACACCTGCATCATTCGGAGAAAATATCCAAAGGACGGTAACTGTCGGATACCTTTAACGCGATGCTTGCCACTCTGAAAGATTGACAGAGGGGAGGTGTAAATAGGTTTTGACCAGTCTTAGCCAAGGTCCTTGAGCATCATCACATGTAATTTAGCCCTTTTGTAACCGCCTCCTTGCATACAAAATTTACTTTTTTCCCCGTGAGGGTTCCAGGCCCCTTTGCGGGGGGGGGGGGGAGGAATAGAAACCCTCCCCAAAAAGCATGCCGTAAGAGTCAACTAATTCGGGGCACCCTTCGAAGTCGCAGTACATCTGTCTAAAAGGGAAGTAACCACCAGTCTACATACACCTAACTTTTGCAACAAGATTATTCTCCAGGGATGGACGAACGCAGAGAATGTTAACCCCCAGAGTTTCTCAGCCGGTGACCGTAAAGAAGAAATGTAGTTATAGAAAAATCACGATTATGAAGTAGACACAGTGAGTTAATCACTCAAGCTTGCACACCCATAATAATCATAGCTATAGTTGTCACTTTTATCACAGATCATCTGCGAGTTCCAAGCTGGATACAAATTATCATCAAACACTCACTTTTTATGTCATGATAATCATAGATATTGCCACTGCTCTTTGATGCAGATTTTTACTGCACAGATGACCTTCTTCAAACCATTAATCTGGAGACTTCGTCTATAAAGATTTATGATACGTCAAAGGTTAAAAAAAACTCGTCATATCTAGGAAAATATGCTTTTAAAACTTTAGAGATCTTCTTGTTCATTACACTAATAATATGGAATGCATTCATATATTCTCTATTACACAGATGTGCTCATAAAGCATTTTTCTAAAAGTGACAAGAAAATTGTGTTGGGATGGGGGTTGGGAGGGGGGAGGGGGGGGGGGGGGTAACACTTCTGTATTTTTACTAATTAGAGAAAATAAGAAGGAATTAAATCTGCAACCAATCTTTGAATACATAACCAAGGGCGGCGTCTGTGGCTAAGACGTTGCGAGTCCGACCAGTAATTCCAACGAACGGCGATCGAAACCCACTGCTGGCTGCGTGGATTTTTATCATGGTACGGGGCGTTGCAGGTCGACTCCTCCTAAAAATGGGTACCCGAATGGCTGTCTTGGGGAAGTAAAGACTGCTAGCGCAATGCTGACCACATTACCCACCTAGTGCCGATTGTTCTATACAAATATGGGTGCGCTTCCCATGTGCCTGATGCCCCTAAGGGCGTGAAAAGGGAACTCAGCTATACATCCAAGAGTCTGACATACTGGCGAAGGTCAGATACTACTCAGACTGATATAAACATAACAGGTGTTGAGGCCAGCATGTTTATAAAATGATCCTTTTTTTACCGACACTTTTTTAGAGATACTATATAAACATACATTTTAACTGTCGGCATGGGTGCTAGAACCGATGAGCTCTGCCACCATGAGCCCACCCCCTACCCACACCACCACATGCGATAATTCTTAGGGGGGACTGAACACCACCCCCAAAGCAGATTTGCAAGTAGACTAAGTTGTCCCCTAACCCCATTAGGCGTTAACTTGTGACGAATATGCTCATGTATTTCTTATCATTTCAAATATTTTTTATTATTTTTTGTTGTTGTTGCCTTCAGCAGAAGGTAGCAATAATTATAATAATCACTATTTATGCCCTCGGTCTATTAAGTCCTTTGTGAACCCTTTAACCTCGCAAATACTAACAAAAATGGGCGTGGGATTATTCAGAAAAATTATCCGTTATAAGATATATTTTACCAGGCCACTGTTAAATTCCTACAAAAAGAAAATAATCTGTTGTATTAAAAAACTATCTGAGGGTATGTAAAATTGATATTAAATAAACACCAATAGAGTGCAGAGTAAGATGGAGTACATTCACCGGGGCCTAACTAATTACAATGTAGCAGGCGACTGATGTCATGACCCCGTGACCTGTATAGATGAGACTTGCGGTGAAAAATGAGCTCACAGTTGCCTTAAAATGTCAGTGAGGTCACAAGTGAACCTTTCTTAATGCTATATTTAGTTGCTATATGATTATCCATATCCCACCCTATCAAACACTGCGGAGGCGCACACAGAACCTATGGAAGATTAACTCTTCTCGATAACTGGCTACTGCTGACAATCCGATATATACGCATTTATCTGACTGTGTCACAACCAGAAAGTTCTATATTTAGTCTTATCGGGGATACAGGGTTAATCAAATACAACCAAGTCGCCCCCTAGCTCCCTAATAGACGACTTCGTCGCCGGTCAGGACAATATTTGGGACTGTCTCTTTTAATCGCATCAAAACAGCACTTGTTCTTTTCATGGCTATTATTGTCGTGCAGTGCTAAACCATTTTATATAGTGCACATAACCAAGTCACAATTATAACCTAAAGCTCCCACTTCGGGGATGCTGGTTGAACGTGACATATTTTTTTTCCACCCAGCAAAGCATCTGCCTACGACAGAGTTGATAATGTTAATTATATTGTCTTTTGCAGGCCGACAGAGACACATCCACTTCTTCTGCCTGTCTCCATACGGACGGGTCACAGGCATGCTGCTAGCAGTATCAATCACTTTCATCGCTCTTCACCTTCCGAGCCACGCCATCAGGATCCGCCTTCTTTTCGCCCAGTTCGTAGAAAGACGCCCAGCGCTCTACCTGAACGAATTCCGACTCCAAAGGATGTTCGAACTACTGTACTACTCTAACTTTGCCACCAACTGTGTCACTTATATGTCCTTCGGCAAAGCCTTTCGGGATCTCTACCGGTTTAAGTACTGCTTCTGCTGCTGCAAAGAGAAGAAACTAACGATTCAGTTGCAGAAGAGTGGATACATCCATTACGTTAGTGAAACCCCACTTCCTGAGGATGTGTTAGGAGGGACGATAACAGAAACTGAGTTAGCCAGTTCTGACGTGATCGTGTTGAAAACCAGCACAAAAGTCTAATCTGCTCATTTGTGTAATTATTGTTCCTCATCAAGATCAGGTTGCATACAATACATGCCTATGTGTTGCTACGTATTCTTTACAATATTATTTCTAAAATAATATAAACCAAAAAAGGTCCCTTGTCAACGCATTTAGGCGTATTGTGAATTTAGAGGTTGACCTAAACTTTTTATAGAACAATCCGCACTTAGTGGGTGATGTGGTCAGCAATACGCCGGTCGCCTTCACTTCCCAGGACTGCACCTGGTACCCACTCAAGGCTTGGTCGACTTGGGAGGTCATTTTAAAAAAAAGTCCACCTCCTTCATTATGCGAACCCACGAGCTTCCGATCAGCTAGCGAGCGTCTAGCCGTCAATGCCACTGCTACTCCCAAAATAAACCATAGCTCATGAAAAGCAATTAAAATTGTATAGAAAGGCGAAGAGATGTAGAAGGGGAAGAAAAAAGAAGAAGAAAAAAAAAGGAGGAGGAGGAGAAGCAGCAGCGAAAGATGGAAAAAAAATGTTATGATGGAGAAAAAACTTGACGTCACTGTGAGAATAATTCCTCTGAATTAACCATAATTACTGTTCAAACCGCCATGATTGAAGATAAGTTCTCAAGTACTGTCTTGATACTCAGCTGGTGAAGTTGGAGAAGAAGAAGAAGAAGAAGTAGAAAAAGAAAAAGAAAGAAAGAAAGAAGAAGAAGAAGAAGAAGAAGAAGAAGAAGAAGAAGAAGAAGAAGAAGAAGAAGAAGAAGAAGAAGAAGAAGAAGAAGAAGAAGAAGAAGAAGAAGAAGAAGAAGAAGAAGAAGAAGAAGAAGAAGAAGAAGAAGAAGAAGAAGAAGAAGAAGAAGAAGAAGAAGTTAGGTAATAATAATAATATTAATAATAATAATAATAAGAAGAAGAAGAAGAAGAAGAGTAAAGAGAGGAGAAGGATGACGATGATGATGATGATGATGAGGAGGAGGAGGAGGAGGAGGAGAAGAAGAAGAAGAAGAAGAAGAAGAAGAAGAAGAAGAAGAAGAAGAAGAAGAAGAAGAAGAAGAAGAAGAAGAAGAAGAAGAAGAAGAAAAAGAAGAAGAAGAAGAAGAAGAAGAGTAAGGAGAGGAGAAGGATGATGATGATGATGAGAAGGATGAGGAAAAGGAGGAGGAGAAGAAGAAGACGAAGAAGAAGAAGAGGAAGAGGAGGAGGAAAAAGATGTAGAAGAGGAAGAATTGTAATGAAGAGGATAATGAAACTCATGACAACAGTGTGTGATATTAGTCATTAGTCCTAAGTTGAGGTTCCACTATGTGAAATTGTTGCAGACAGGTCGTCCCCTGGCTGTTCCGTTCTATTGTCATTACAGATCACACAAAATGTCCCGCACTGTCTCATTTAAAACCTCGTTAAAAACACATTTATCCTAGACAAATCTAGAAGCTGGCACACGTAAAGTAAATATGTCTGAGACGGTTGTGATGTGCTATGAAAACAGGGCAATGAAGTAAATATATACATTAATGTGAAGAGAATTGTGAAATTACAAATAACATGCTGATTCAATTAAAGATTTTGCCTTAAAGAATCTAAAATACAATTGTTCTGTTTTAATTTATATTTATCAAGTGGATGCGACTGTCAAAACTGTAATTCTTTCAGCTTAACTGCTTGTTTTTCTGTCTGCCTTTTTTAATGACTCACTCTGATAATATCAGTTATTCTGTCTTTCTGTCTGTCTGTGCAGGTCATTTGCAGAATGTCGCTCTCGTCAGTCTGTCTGTAAGACACTCTCGTCAACTCTTCCACCTGATGCACATTCCTATCCAAGATGTCACCCTTATCTTGTGTCCATCTTTCTGCTAATCTACTCATACCCCTACTGCCGGACACCATCTCGTCTGCTAATATTATGTCCGTCTGCTAATATTATGTCCAGTTCGCAGTAGCCATTAACTTAGCGACAATATTTCAGTTCCCAGGACAAAATAGAGTTTACTCATACATTCTCCCGAAGGTTACATTTATTGTTCCATCCCTAAATGTATTGTTCTGTTACGGATGGAAAGAGTTTGTGGCTTAGACATTGCGGACACGCTTCGTAATACCAGGCTGCCAGGTTCGTTCCCGCGGACGGCTTGTTTTGCTTAAGTTTTAACAGCGGTACTGAGAGTTGAATGTTGAGCCGGCATTGGCAAACTAATAAATGTGTAATGTGCATAGAAACACCACGAAAGGCAAAAAATGCTAGGGTTGGTTCTGTAACGTCCTGCAAATAACTTCTAAATTTATGGATGGAAAAGCAGGTGGTGGAGAGGAAGGGGAGGGGGTGTAGGACGGGGGAAAGGAGGTAGGGGTAGGTAAAGGTGCCAGGGCCCCAAAGTTCAGATACCCCTACCAAAGCGGCTCTCAGCCTTGGGTGGCGACCCTTGTAGGGGCCGAACAACCCGTTCGCATCAGTGGCCTACGTCCATCGAAAAACATATATTCACTATAATTATGAAGTAGCATTAAAAAATAAATTGATGGTTAGGGGTTACCACAACACGAGGAACTGAATTAAAGGGTCGCGGCTTTATGAAGGTTTAGAATCACAGCCCTAGTTGGACTATTTGTAGACACAGGTTAGTTCCGTATCCTTTACAGGACGTTGCAGAACCAACCCCAACAGTCCCTGGCTGTTGTGTGCTTTTTCTAGGCAAATTTACGTACAGTAGTTTGCTATTGCTCCATGTACGGTCGGCTTTCTTGATACCATTATCGAAACCAACGCAAGGCCTATAGCCCGCAGCTGGGATCGAACCCAGCATCCCGGTGTTACGAAGCGTTCGCATCGACTTAGTCATAGAGCTATACTTTTTGTAGATATAGTAAAACAAAAACAAAACAAAAAAGAGGGAGGGGGTGGAGAAGAGATATCCAGACATTTTGAACATGTCATAGCGACCCAGCTATACCAAAAACAAGTTAGCCATCCCCCTACCCCCCCCCCCCCCCCCCTCTCCAAAAGCCAGACGATGAGAATGAACATTGTTTGGACACGCCATGTTGCAGGAGGCACTCGGAAAATTTGACATTAGGAAAGCTGGGGGGAGAAATGAGACCTGGGACAAGATATCACTTTCTTTGGACATGCCAACTGACGATTACACTTGACAACTGCGTGACAACAGAGAAGATGAGAAATAAGGGAGGAAGGATAGAGCCGGATGCTTAGACACACCATAAATGCGACTTAATGAATTATTCTTTCAATGGTACCAAAAGCAATTAACTATTTGAATCACGAACAGGCTGAATTTTTACAAAATAAAGGACGTTTTAAGAAATGTTTTTTTTTTTTTAAACTGATGCGAGAAAAAGAATTCTTACCAGCCATATAAATCATATCCTGATATACGGAAGTGAATCATGGACAGTTAGTAAATTATTAAAAACTAATTTGGAAACTGAGGAGATGTACTTTTAAAGACCAATGAAGTGAATACCGTTAGCAGATAAAAAGAGTAATACGGATGTTTTAAAAGAAACTCAAGAAGAGAACTCGTTGCCTATATCAGAAGGGGACAATCTTCATTCGTTAGTCATGTGATGAGAAAGAGAAAACTGGAGCACGTCGTGAAAGTAGGAAAGTAGGAGAAGAGGAGAGGGAGAAGGAGACGAAGAGGAAAGATGCTCGACATTCTGACATCATGGCATGGAGGATCATCTGTGTCAGAGTTGACTGAAAGCACATGAGAGAGAAAGTTGTGGGCAGACATGACTACCAACACCACACGGCATGGACTTTGAGAACAAGAAGTCCCAAACAAAACACCCTGTGTGATACACTACTGTCCAAGTGAACCACAAAACGCACGGTGTGATGTGACATACTATTAAAACAGGTAAGTTATTGCAATATGCAAAATGGTCTATGTTTCATAAGGAGTTTTAAGTGTTACTTCTTTTAAAGCCACGCACTCATGGTTTGTTTATTGTGGCTATCGTCTCCGTTGGATATCTTCTGTGAAACCTCGTGGGAATGAAAGAGTTAAAGTAACAGCGATGACGGCTGGTCTAATATAGGAAGTAGTGGGAACGGCTCCATTCGATGTTACAGCACTAACTGGAAGACATAATATGACAACTGTAGAAACCAGAAGGATCAAATTTGCACACATGGCCGAATGAGCTAATGCAGCAAACTTTGTCAGAGGGGGAGAATTAAAGTATCAACTTTGACCTATGTAACTAATAGAGCAACATCTATTGGAAAGAGAAAATTGAGGTATCAACTACAAAAGAGTGGACTAATGCAGCAATATTTGTAAGAATGGCCGAATGAGCTAACTCTGTAATCTTTGTGACAAAAAGCGAAGTAAAGGATCAGCCACGACGAAGTAAACTAATGCAGCAACCTTTGTTGAAAGGGCATAATTATAATATCAACTATGACCCAGTGAACTGAAGCATTAACCTCTGTAGGAAGGGGATAATCAAAGTATCAATAATGATCGAGTGAACGAATGAAGTAACCTTTGTGGAAAGGGCAGAATTAAAGTACAAACCATGATCGAGTGAACTAATGAATTAACCATTTTGGGAAAAAGATAATTAAAGTATCAATCATAATCTAGTAAACTAATGCAGAAACTTTTTTAGAAAGGGAAGAATTAACGTATCCACAATAACTGATTGAACTAATGCAGTAACTTTTGTGGGAAGGGAAGAATTAGATTATCAACTATGACAGGGCTATTAAACTGGCGGCACGCTGGCCAAAACTGGCCCGCAAGGCTAGCAAGTGGCCCGTTGATCGTTGCCAAAACATTGACATGTTTTGTTAAAAACAAAATTCAACCAGTCAATGTTTCTGTATAAATCTTCAAAAACCACTTGTGTCAAATATGTCAATAGGAAATGTTTGTAAGGAATCTGTAAATGTGTAGATATAAGGGAACCGGTGTAGGAACAGCAAAGTAGTTAGTTCCGGGTACAAGTTAGTTTAAACATCTGAACTCTGCTGTTTAGAGCCAACAGTAATAAGATAATATGGAAAGAATCAAGTAACGAGTGACAAAACCACTTCTCCACTGGACAGTCAATGAAGGTGAGAAATTTTTGGACAGGAGGGCGTATGAAAATACCAGCACGGTCCTGGCAGATACTACTGAGATTGCCGAGATGCTCTTCTTAACGGCAGTGCACACAAACAAGTTATATGAGACAGATGTGGTGATCTTCGCAAACGGGTCTGTTAAACGCGGACATTAGAGATCACAGGACTATTCCCGCGTGTGTGTGCTGAGTGATTCTTTGAGCATGATCCGGAGGGTCGAGGCAGGCTGGTTTCGCAGACAGTGGTTTGAGTCGTTGCAAAACTCTCCTGTGTGTGCAGTTACCTTCACATTTATCCCAGGGATGCAGGCGTTGTTGGTAATAAGACAGATTGGCACGTGCTGCATTAATTGAAGATTGATCACGCAGACATTGTCATTGACCTTAGAGAGATTGGACGTTCTGAGGATTTTGGAAGCAACGTGTCCATATCACTGCCAAGAATACACGAACTGGGAGTAAAGATCGGCACAGCCAAGGATAAGAAGCACACCGGACGCATACGAAGTCTTGTTAACTAACATAGGACTGGTACTATTAACCGCACGACGTTGATTCAAATGTGGAGAGGGGAATCTGAGCGCCTATGGATGTGTCTGGAGTGCTGTGAAGATAATCTAACTCATAACTGACACACAAACTAATGACATTGGGTGCAACAGCAAAAAAGTGAGACTGGAAACCGCAGAACACCTGATAATGATCTTGTTATCAGATTATAAACAGATTTTTCGTGAACGTCAAGTCACACACAAGTCACAGCCATGCATAGTTTGCCGGACGCGATTGTGTCGTAACAAACTGAATCAGTAACAATGTTTTAAATTATTTACCTTTAATAATTTATGTAAATACTTATCCCATGACCATTACGGGTAAAAGCGCAAAGTGGGAATGTGAAAATCGTGCATTTAACAATGACTGGCACTTAAATATTTATTAATATCATCAACTCTGCCTAATACGAAGCTAATGTGCTTGCTATGCAATGATTGTGTGTCGGCAGTAAAGGACTGCAACTCAAAGCGTCATTTTTAACAAAACATGAAGATTGGGAATAGACGTATTCACAAGGTTTCGCTGTTGGAAATCAAAGTTTGAGTCGTTGATTGCTGCATTTTCCTAACCTAAAGGATTTCATTTCCTCAACATCGGATTCAGCAGCCATACCCAGATCGAATGATAGAATTACTTAACAATGCTTCAAAATAATTTCAACAACAGTTTTGAATTCTTTAAAATACCACAGAATCTAATGTTATTCGCAGAAAAACCTTTTAAAATCTCTCCTGCGGGCCATTTTTCTTTTAATGCTAAAAAAAAAAAAAAAAACATTGTCATCATCTATTGATGAAGGTTCTCTGCAGTTAGAACTTGTGGATATCCAAAGTTCTTGCGCACTGTATAGAGATTTTTAAGAAAAAGAAGAAGAAGAAGAAGAAGAAGAAGAAGAAGAAGAAGAAGAAGAAGAAGAAGAAGAAGAAGAAGAAGAAGAAGAAGAAGAAGAAGAAGAAGAAGAAGAAGAAGAAGAAGAAGAAGAAGAAGAAGAAGAAGAAGAAGAAGAAGAAGAAGAAGAAGAAGAAGAAGAAGAAGAAGAAGAAGAAGAAGAGGAGGAAGAAGAAGAAGAAGAAGAAATACACATAACATTATACACCATGGGAACTAGCACAAAGGAAGCGTGCAAGCAAGCACATAAATATTTCCAGTTTTTGAGAAAACAAAACAAAAATCATAATTTTTCAATCAGCCACTTCCATGAATCGAGCTTTGGGTTATAATTGTGACTTTATTGCTTACGTTAACAGTTGCTGGCTAAGATTGTGTTTCTTTGCCTTATAAAATGGCTTAGTGTCCACATCTGTTTCTTGGTTTTCTTTTCCCTGGACATTGGTCCTATAATCAATTTTATGGTTTCTTCTATTTGAGCTCCTGTCCTGTTGTTTAACAAACAAGGACTTTCTGCTGGTATACTTTGCGTCGAAGCTTTAGATTTACACGATGAGGTAATTTGAGTATTGTATAGGTTTATCATCGACGTAAGTCTTTGCCATGCCTTTAAACGCAGGCTGTCATGTTTCGTTATCTCACACAATCAGCAAATTATGGAACAGTTCAATATCTCGCCCCATCCATCTGGCCAGGAACTGCAAGTATTTATCTTGCTCTTTCCGTCAGTCTTTCCCTTTTTTACTAAGCTCTCAAATCCATTTGTATTTGTAACGTGCGCCCAAAAAAAATATATATTGACTGTCTTCGTCTCATTGTTCTAATAATTTTGCGAATTTCTTCTGGCACGTTGAGGACTGTTGTTTGTTTTTCTATCCATCCATAACATTCTTTGCATTTCTCTTAGAAACTATACCTCCACTGTATATATTGTTCAGCATGTTTGCTAATTGTCCATGTTTCACATGTATATAACAGCACATGTTCTACTTAGCACATCAGCACTCTTTTTTTCTCTCTCACCGCAATCGACATCTTCTTGTTGGTGAGAATCTCTTGGAACTGCTAAAGGCCACTTTTGGTATGGCGATTCATGCTCTAAATTATGCACGGGATTTTGTATCGGATGCTATGACTGTTCGATGATAGATGCATCTATTGACTTGCTCAAGAATGTTACTGTTTGCACGGGGTCAGCGGGGTTCCGAGTTCAATACCCGGTAATGGCTAGGATTTTTGCACTTGGATTTGGACTTCTAGTAACGCCCCCTGGTCTCTGTGTAGTGAGAACAGACGCCCATGTGCATTGTTGCGCACGTAAAAAAAAAAATTCTTTGGCAGTTGGAAATCGAACAGAGTAGCCTAACGGCGCTGCCCGGGAAAATTTTGAGTTAAAAATCTACCCAAGTATGTGAGGATCCTTGCCTTTGCTACAGAGCCTGTGTTTTCTGCTGAGCGTCTTCGGACTCGGACTTGAGTTAGAAGAAGAACGGAGCACTTATGGGTTACTACCTATCTGTTGTTCAAATCTCAAACCCTAACCAATATTTCTGGCATACTATGTGTAGATCTAATTATATTATTTTACAGCAGAAATTGAATAAATCGAATGAGAGCATTGAACGAATAACATGTAACACATTGAACAGTATAGAACGGTCATAAGAACAATTAAATTGAACCATCCACATGCCACTATCGAAAGACCACAAATATGTATATGGAAGAACTCACTGAGCAGACCAAGAAGACAGTAAAGTAAAGTAAAAATATATGACTCTTTTCCACGCCTTTAGGCATATAGGGCTAGATCTATATTTTTATAGACGAACGACCCAAGATGGGTGATGTGGTCAGCATCACGCCAGCCGCCTCTACTTCCCGGGACTGCACAAGGTACCCACTCAAGGCTGGGTCGACCTGGGAGCCAAGGTCATTTTTGAAGAAAAGTCCGGCTCCACCAGGGAGCCAAGAAGACAGTCGGGTGAAAAATATAGGCAGACCTGTAAACACTTGTAGTGGCCTAATAGAAACGGATAGACAGTCAAGGATATGAATGGAGGCGAGTGGCAGCAGTGGACAATAAGGGCTCCGACAGCTGATGGAGAAGATAAGCCACACTCGTTGCTGTCATTATTGCACTTCAATCGCTACATATAAAATCGTGGCCATTGAACCGAAGGTTTACATTTATTTCATTATCTTAACCTCATTACCAACACATGACGCCTTTTTCCTTTAAGAAGACTCTGTTAACCTTTTCGTGAAAGGAAACTACATTTACATTTCTGTCTACACACATTTCGGCTTAATTTTATTGTAAAGTAAGTAAAGTTCCTTTTTCAACGCCTTTAGGCGCATAGGGCATATAGGGCTAGACCTATATTTTTATAGAAGAATCGGCACAAGATAGGTGATGTGGTCAACATCCCGCCGGCCGCATTTACTTCCTGGAACTCTACCCAATACCCACTCAAGACTGGGTCGACCTTGGTGTCAAGGTCATTTTTGAAAAAAGTCCGGCTCCGCCAGGGAGTGATCCCACGACCTTCCGATCCGCACGGCTATATAATATAATATAACATAATATAATATAATATAATATAATATAATATAATATAATATAATATAATATAATATAATATAATATAATATAATATAATATAATATAATATAATATAATATAATATAATATATTACAATATAATATGTAATATAATATAATATAATATAATATAATATAATATAATATAATATAATATAATATAATATAATATAATATAATATAATATAATATAATATAATATAATATAATATAATATAATATAATATAATATAATATAATATAATATAATATAATATAATATAATATAATATAATATAATATAATATAATATAATATAATATAATATAATATAATATAATAAAATATAATATAATATAATATAATATAATATAATATAATATAATATAATATAATATAATATAATATAATGTACCGTATTGTGTCTTCCAATGACGTACATAAATCCTTATATCTTTAGTTATTGAAATGTTTCTTGTAGCCGAACACAAACTTTTGTATTTTTTTTATATTTAAATGAAAAAGAATGAACAAAGACATTACATATTTATTTTTGACAACATTAGATAAGACTGTTAAAATGAATGTACACTTTTCGCATTCGTCATTAAAGTACACCGTTGAACAACCCTAGGTGAAAACACGTAGGTGCAGATTACATTATGTGTCATCTCATATTGCTTTTATACTTTCCCAAATATATGTTGCTTACCTACTTACTGAGAGACGCCGTGGCGTAGAAGCTGGACGCTCGTGTGCGGATCGGAAGGTCGTGTGTTCGCTCCCTGGCGTAGCCGGACTTTTTTTTTAAAAACGACATTGACTCCAAGGTCGACCAAGCCTTGAGTGGGCACCGGGTGCAGTCCTGGAAAGTGAAGGCAGCCGGTGTGATGCTGACCACATCACCCATCTTGTGCCGATTGGTCTATAAAAATATAGGTCTAGCCCTATATGCCCGATATGCCTAAAGGAGTGGAAGAGGGACCTTTACCTATTTACTTACATACCTTACCATCCTAAGCACTTCCCACCCACCTTCGTCTAATTTCTTTGTTAACCTAGTTGCCAGTGTATCATCTACTTAATACGTGTCTTTCCCGGAGAGCTTGTAGACTAGTATACATTATTTGGAAACTGTAGAGATTTGGTTTTGTAGAAGAACGACGAGGTCACCCCAGACAGATTAGGAAAGAGTAAACTAGATGTCTAGACAGAACCTTTCTTACGAAACAAACGGATTGTCCACATCAGAAAGAGACAATCTATATTCTGTTAACATGTCACGAGAAGGAGAAAACTGGTAGTACAGTAAATCGTGACAGTAGGGAAGTTGGAGGGGAGGAGAGGCGGAGGGAGACCGAGACAACAGATTTGGACAGTCAGACATCCTGTCATGGAATATCATCTGTGTCAAAGTTGGCTGAAAGTACACGAGACAGAAGGTTGTGGATGTTTATGACTACCAACGCCACACGGCATAGACTTTAAGAAAGTAGCCTTGCCTACCTCACCGCCTCCCTAAATGTGTAACATTACTTATATATATATATATATATATATATATATATATATATATATATATATATTTACCTACTTATTATTGAAATATATTTCTAATAATAATTTAAAAAATAATACTTAGTTAACATACGTAACTCTATCCATCCTACCTTTTCCCCTGTTTTTAAATAGAGATAGTTGTCGTATCTTTTACAGGACGTTGCAAAACAAACTCCAAATTTGGTTTTAGCTGTTGTGAGTTTGCTAGGTTGATCTACTTACAGTAGTTTGCTATTGCTCTCTAAACCGTCGACTCCTGATATCACTGTTAAACAAACGCAAGGCGAACTGCTGCCAAATTTCCTGCAGTTGGGATCGAAGCCGACACATCAGCATTACGAAACGTGTTCGCGAAGCCTAAGCCACAGACGCCAGTCGTCTTATCTGCTGATAGGATTAAATATGCGAAAGGCGTTGAAACGAATTCCATTCAGGACACTGAAAAAGTAAGCAGGTGAGAAAAGAGTGGGGGGACAATGTTAGAGCCCTGTGTGTCGCCTAAAAAGCACAACAGGCTGATGATACTCTGTATTTAACTACTAAAACGTACTTAGTACTTACGTTATTATCTCATATTTACCAAATGCCAGTGCACATTGCATGCATTTCTGTATCTTGTGCATATCTGCTACCTGGCCACTTATCTACATAGTTACCTAATATGTATTGTCCAACATCGACCTACCAAAAATATGTGTACCTGTCTACTTATATTATATCTTCTTCTTCTTCTTCTTCTTCTTCTTCTTCTTCTTCTTCTTCTTCTTCTTCTTCTTCTTCTTCTTCTTCTTCTTCTTCTTCTTCTTCTTCTTCTTCTTCTTCTTCTTCTACTTCTTCTTCGTGTGATTCTTCTTTAGCATTCCAAGCCCTTGAGGTTTATTGCTGCAGGTATCACCCGCCTACATTCATCTCTGTGGTTGGCCTTCTATTTTCAGCTGATGACACACAAGTGTCTGTCTGGACATTATCTCTCCATATTCTTCTTGGTCTGCCTCGTTGTCTATGACGATTTATCCCCCTTGTTTTTACTTCTTTGTCATCTGACATTCTTTAAATATGCCCCAACCATTTCAGTCTATTGGCTTTCACGTTGCCAGTGATCAGTAGTTATTTAAACAGATTATGCATTTTGTTATTGCTTCAAAATCTCTATTCCCCGCTCTTTGCATCTTTGGGTACCTACGTTCTATAACATACAAACTACCGAAATATTACTTATCCATTACCAAGACCAATTAACCACACGTGTATCTAATGGGGTCAAACTCACCTAAGGGACAACGTCCAATACAGTTTGTCTAAAATTTCTAAGTTATGACCCTTACCCTCCACACCTTTTTCTAGCTAGTCTTCACTTCCGGCATTCACATATGGCTCAGAGAGTCAACTGACCAGAAAGACATGTGAATCTTTCGTGACGAGTTCAGTTAAGTGTTGTTTGCAAGCGTTACATTGTCTATTTATGTCATGTGCTGATGGACGCTTTTTAGCAGCAACGTTAACATGTCTTTTATATTTATTATAATGTGAATGTAACTACTTCTACTTTTCGTTTGCCTTAAATTCTTTTCATGATAGCTAATAACATACATGTCTGATCACGCCTGCTTGTCTACTGCTGACCTACATATCTGCATTTCTTTATGCTCGAATATCTTCTAAAGAGGGAGCGAATCCACGACCCTCCGATCTGCATGCCAGCGTCTAGCTGCTATGCCACGGCGACTCCTTACATTATTACAGTGTTAGTATATATTCACAGTTTTTTCGTCATTCTTCTAAAAAACTTAATTTACCCAGCGTCCGCATATTGTTGTCGCTGATCCATAATTAAAGGAACATTGCGAGGATGCCGACCAAAAGTTAGGCAACATTACCTATAGAAAGCTAAAATCAAGAAAATGGCGAACTTAGGTCTGTCAGAGTATTCAACCAGCAAATAAGACATCGAATGTCACAGATTCGTTAGAAACAGCCTTGATCGCATAGCTATTAGATTGATTGTTGGATAAACTGGCTCCAATTTACACCTGTTATCTAATTGATTTTCAGGTTGAGACTCAATTTCAACTGTATAATTGCGATCTAATAGTTCATTAATGTTAATACTCTCTTAGAGTGGCAGTGCCCGACTGGTTGTACTTGCTGGCAGTATAATCCTTACGAAAAGTGTCGATTGCATTAAAGGTGGGAGGAAAATTAAAAGCTGATTTAATGGAAGTAATATCACAGAACATTGGTTCTCACAGGGTTTGAGTATAGAAGATACGGTAGATATCTATATTGGGCACATTCTGAGGAGAAGATAATGCAGAAAAACCAACAGGCCATTAAATGGTAAACAGAAGGTACCTGACTGGATCCCTCCTACGGTATTGAAAAAATGTGCACAATATAGAAAATTATAGAACAACACAGAACAGTATACAACAACATATAACAGTACAGAACAACAGAGAACAATATAGAACAGTATAGAACAATATAGAAAAGTAAAATACGATATATAACAATATAGAACAGTATAAACGACACAGAACAATATATAACAATATAGAACTGTATAGAACAGAGCATTAAAGAAAGAAATAGAATAGTATAGAGCAATACAGAACAATACAGAACAATATAGAACATTATAGAGCTACATAGAATAATATAGAACAATATAGAGCAGTATAGAACAATACAGAACAGTACAGAAGAATATGCTGCGATCCATAGGTGACATACAACGGCATAACATGGTGATGATGGTGATGATACACATATGATGAACAAGTGGAGAAGTGTCACACTGCTATCAGTGTTAGTAAAATGTCGAGTCGTATTATTCTTAGGAGAATGTCCCAAGTGCTAGATAATAAATTAGACAAGAATAATCAGGTTTCAGAAACAGAAAAATCATGAACTGAATAATTTCCACACAAATAACAGTCACATAAACACAAATAACAGAAAAGTAACGAACGAAATATAGCTGTTTATATGGTCTTCCTGAATCTGAAAAGAGCTATTACTGATAGTCCGTCTGCCCAAGAATTCACCATATACATTGTTAGGTCGCAATGGCCTACCATATAAAATACTAAATATCATTAAAGTAATTCTCGTTAAATATCAATGCAAAGTAGTTTAGGATAATCATCAAACAAATTAGTCTTTGTCAACACAAATGTTGGACAGGAATTAATTATGTCATCCTATTTGTTCACGTGGCTAGAGAGTCGTTAATCAAAGATGTTGCATGAAGTGGAGCCGAGGTATCAAAGGATCACTTAACATCTGTCTTAGAGGATGACTTCCCAAACTGAAATACATGGTTCTAGGGCAATTTTCCTGAACCTGCGTTTGCGAACCTGTGCCGCCGGTGGACATTTGCTAGCGGTATCTCATAAATATATGTCTTTTAGAAACGTTTCAATCAGGTAAAGTAAAAGTAAAGTACCCTTTTCTAAGCCTTTCAGGCGTATTGAGTTTATAGGGCTAGAGGTATATTTTATAGACCAAACAACACTTGGTGGGTGATGTGGTCAGCATCACGCCGGCTGCTTTTACTTCCTAGCAACTGTACATGGTACCAACATAAAGCTGGGTCGACCTAGGAGCCAAGGTCATTTTGTTTTAATCATGTATTAATTGCTATTATGGTCATTGATGACGATTCTGGTCGAAACGTTCGGTTGTATCCGTGAGCATCGTTTTCTTTACCTCCGTTGACCTTGGTACCTTATTTTTTTTTTCTTCTTTACGTCCTCTTTTACCTCTACAGGTGTCGGTGGAAATAAAAGGCCCTGCTTCATGTTTTTATCGCTGCTTCGACCAAAAACACATCGTGGTACTGTAGAGTTTCTCTGATGTTAACCTTTCAAATTGTTCTTGGCCTACCTCTTGCTCTACGTCGCTCTCCTATTTTTATGTATACCTTGAATGTTACAGGATCAGAAGGCATTCTCTCCTAGTAGACAAATCATTTGATTTGCTGTCTTTCTATGTAATTTGGAATTGGTTTTGTGCCTACTTTATCTTGTACCTTATTAGTCACTTACATATAGGTTAAGCCAGTGTTCTTTTGACAAAATTAACCAACACAATCTTATTACACAAGACTTTGTTATATCTCATAATCTTTTTGTGTGTGTGTGTGTCTGTTTTTGTTGTTGTTGTTGTTTCATTTCAAAGCAGGAAAATTCCTTCACCAGTGTTATCAAACCGCTTGCTTCCGTTTTTTATATCCTTCAAGTCCGAGCTATTTAAGGGTACTTAATTTTAGAACCTGCTGGGTTGTTATTATGTTGTTTCATTATTGTATGTAATGTAATAGCCAGTAGCTTTAATGTCTTTGCAAGAGTTTTTTTTTTTTTTTCCTTAATTTTACAATCTCTCGATCAGACATTTTGGCATGCTTTCCTTCTTCATTTATTCACTAACATGTGGCTTTAATTTGTTTTGTTTTTAAATTTTTGGTGTTGTTGTCAGACTTCTTATTTAACTTCCTCTTTTACAACTGTAGGTGTTGGTGGAGAGAAATGGTTATGTTTTTATGGAAAGCATTTCAGAATCCTCACCGGTGCTACAGAGACTGTGCACTGTGCTGAACTTCTTCGGACTCTGACTTGAGTTAGAAGAAGAACGGATCAAATATGGGTTACTACATGCGTTCAATGATGTTGATCCGTTGTTCAAAGTTCAAAGATATGGTTCTGTTTCTGTCTGGCTCTTTTGACAATCACTTAAACATTTAATGTACTTTTTTTTTCTTTAATTTTACAATCTCTCGATCGGGCAATTTGGCATGCTTTCCTTCTTCATTTATTCACTAACATGTGGCTTTAATTTGTTTTCTTTTTAAATTTGTGTTGTTGTTGTCAGACTTCTTATTTAACTTCCTCTTTTACAACTGTAGGTGTCGGTGGAGAGAAATGGTTATGTTTTTATCCAAAGCATTTCAGGATCCTCAGCGGTGCTACAGAGACTGTGCACTGTGCTGAACTTCTTCGGACTCTGACTTGAGTTAGAAGAAGAACGGATCAAATATGGGTTACTACATGCGTTCAATGATGTTGATCCGTTGTTCAAAGTTCAAAGATATGGTTCTGTTTCTGTCTGGCTCTTTTGACAATCACTTAAACATTTAATGTACTTTATTTTTTGAAACCATCCGTTGTGGAAATTCTACCCTAGAACTCGGTTACAGACGGTTACTGGTACCATCAGAATTAGAACTCTTCGCTTGCTGCTGAAGATGGGGATTGAGCACTTACGGAAGTGTCCTGATTGCTGTGATGTCGATTCCTAATTTAACATTCAACAACATTCAAGATTTTACCCTTGAACTCGAGGTTTGTTTTGTTTTTAATGAAGGCTCCCCCCCCCCCCCCCCCCCCCCCCAAATGTTATGAAAATGTGTACTAGATCATGAAGAAATGACCTCTGAATAAAGAAGCAAAGAATAAAGTGAAATTAAAGCTATCAAAGGTAGTATCCATACGAAAGAATACATTGCCTGAGTAAGATTCTGCAATAGTTGAGATATGTCTCTCGCATGGAGAACGGCCGCATTTCTAATAATCACATGTATTGTAAACTGGCAACTGATTTGCAGTAAGGTCAATGTTCCTCTGTAAGAACACATGAAAACGCAATCTAAAACATTATAACATTGACACAGACACTTAGGAAAGATTCGCTACAGACAAATAGAGGAATATCTTGATAAGGGACAAGGGACTGTCGCCGTTTAGAAAAGACTAGTTACAGACCAACTCCAATAGAGGTAGTCCATTAAACACAGGCCTGTCGCAGGTAAGAAAAGACTAGCTACAGACCGACTTCGATAAAGATTCACCGTAAAACAAGGGACTGTCGCATTTAACAAAAGACTGTCTACAGACCGACTCCAATAGAGATTGACTGTGAAACAAGGAATTGTCGCAGTTGACAAAAAAATATCTACAGACCGACTTCAATAAAGAGTGACCGTGAAACAGGGGACTGTCGCAGTTTACACAAGATTATCTACAGACCGACTCTAATAGAGATTGACTGTGAAACAAGGGACTGTCTTCTTCCTCTTCTTCTTCACTTCCTCTTTTACCGCTGTGGGTGTCGAGGGAGATATAAGGTTCTGTTTCTGGCTCTTCTGGCCGCCTCGACCATAGGCACATCGTGCTGTTGTAGAGCTTCTCTGATGTTATCCTTCCATATCGTTCTTGGTCTACCTCTTGCCCTACGTCCTTCTTCTCTTTCCATGTATGCTTTGTATGGTATGGTGTTACAAGGCATTCTCTCTAAGCGGGCAAACATGGACCCTAGAGACCTACTATCCACTACATATGGTGCATTTAATAATTGACAAATCTCCGTGTGGGTTTTGAGGACACATTGTGGGGAAAACAAAAACAGACCAACTGCCTCCCCAACAATCATGTCGTAGGTGTCGACTAATTGGGGGCTTCCTTCGAAGTCGGAGTGCATCTGTCAGAGCGGCAAGGAAGAACCAACTGCATTTAAAAAAAAACATGAAGTAAAACGGATGTACATGAAAAACTCAGGCCTTGACACAAAGCCTCAGTCAAAATGGGCGAACAATCACGACTTTCCACCACATCTTACAGCCGACCAAAAAAAAAGATAAGTCGCAAATATCAAACACATGTTCTGTAGAGATTTGAAACGAGAGAGGTGATTAAAAAGGAAATGAAGAAAACAAAAACCTAATATTATTTTAAAAATGAAAAGACATGACACACTTTTAACAAACCATATCAGAATAATAATTAAAAAAAAAAAACCGTGAACAATAAGTAGACATCTATACAAGTGGGAAGATGCAGTCTGCGAGAGTGTACTGCGAGAGAAAGAAACAGAACACCTAAAATCTATGGTAGCTAGCCTACAGAAGTCCACACTGTGGATGTGGCTTATGTTTGATTGATTGACCGAATTGTGTTAAGTATTTTATTTGTTTCGAACTATTCTCGGGGAAATTAGATTCCATTATAAACCACAAATAAGCACGAAGGAAGACAGCCCTTCGAGAATTAAAAGAGAATCGTTATAATTAATGAAACAACAAACGAAAACAGATACACTCAAAGAATTTAACGAATCTGATTTGTTTCTCCAAACAGTGTATCAATTAATTACGTCACATTTCAACAACTGACAATAAAGCCTGGAAGTTACCAGAGACGTTTGCCAAATCATGTAATCGGCTGTTTTTAACAAGTATTTGCCTCGTTGGGACGTATGCTTTTAACACTGTTTACTGAAAAATACACTCAACCTCTGTGGACATTACGGCACTGCAACAACGCACGGGTTAGTAAATAAACATCCTTGTAAATTACGTGGGCGTTTTAGTATTCCTATGCTAATGTGTAGAAATCAAAACTTAATACGTATTCTTCCCCCCCCCCCCTTTTCCCTTTAGATCGATCAAGCCATCTAAGTGTAATATACATAAATTTACTGACGGGGAACACTTGCAGCTAAAGAAACAGTGTACAATAAACATATAGACTTGTACTGACTAGCACACATAGAATGAAGTAGAAAGATAGAAGGACACATGCGACAGAATAATAATCGACATTCTAAGTTACTAGACAAATATTTTATCTTTTCTTTTTTTAAACTTTACTGTTTTATTCCATTTTTCCTGTGCTTTTGGTCTGTGTTATTTGCATGTTGTCTTATGTAACCTTCGGTTATTTATAATAAGTGGAAAAAAAAGACTATTTCTATGTCTTCTGGCATTTTCGACATTAAGGGCCAGACCTGTTTTTTAAAGAACAATCAGAATTGGGTGAGAGATGTGGTTAACACCAATATTCCCTAAGTGGAAGCTTTAGGGTGTAAGTGTGACATGGTTATATGTGCCGTATAAAATGACTTAAAATTGCACGCCATCAAGAAACATTACAAGGACACCTGTAGTGTTGACGCGATTGAAGGAGAGGGACCCACATACTGTTCCGACCGACGACGAAGTCGTCTACCAGTGAGCCAATGGGCGACCCGGTTGTCGATAGACAGATTGTTGTAGCCGCGTGCAATAACAAGCCCGAGAATGTTAAGGGCCGTGACTCGGGGATTTTAGGCACATAAGAGGATGAGAGGAAAATATAACACTCGGTAATCTAACCTCATAATCTCTACAATCTTTTTTTCTTCCCACCTCGCCAAGTTCTCACTCTCACGTCTTACTTTCGCGCTCTGTTTACTTAACTTCTAATCGGTTTTTTTTTTTTTTTTTTGCCAATCTCACAATCTGACAGTTTTCCTACTCCTTCACTTTTTTTCCGCAGCCGTTCTTTACTTTATATTCAATGTACAGGAATGTAATGCTATGTACAGCTGGACTAATGTCTCTCACATGATATTCCCCCTCTCTCTTTCTTTCTCCCACTCCCATATTCGCTCTATCACGCCTCCACGTTTCTCCTCTCTGTCTCAATCTTTCTTGTTCCTGACATCGTCTTGTTGAGTGTGTTGACAGTAAACTGCCAGCAAATAGCGCATCCATTACAGAACAACAAAAGACATGAACGTTTTCGCGAAACTATTTTAGGAAAATGCATTAATTATAGAGGAAATATGCCGATTACAGTGAGGCACATACATCGTCTATATTAGGAAAACACAAATTATTGAAGGAAAATAAAAGTGGTTGAATTTGTACTGTGATTTCCTGAGGCCGCCACTATTAATTACTTCTGTCCAGATTTGTGTTCACAGTAAGACATGGTAGTGAATTGCGCTTACAGGGGTGGTTAGTTTTTGAGATTGATTGCATGCTATTTAAGCTGCAAAGGGTTCACTTAACTTCGTCATTATATTTAAATGTTTCTGCAGTAGGCTACTGACGAGATACAGTGTAATATAACAGGCAAACAAATGTGCAGGCTGTTAATTGTGTCTCTAACGTCAACAAAAATTCTGTTTTTTTTTTTTAAGACGGAGGAGATGAGAAGAACACGATAACGTCACTTAATCAGTGGTTTTCAACCTCTGTCAGGTGCCCCACCATTTTTTTTTCTAGAATATATTCCAAGACCCTAAGCCCGACCCCTCCCCCTCGCCCCCCCCCCCCCCCCCCCCCCACACTCCCATCCAAATTTATATTTGAAAAGAATTATTAAAACGAGAAGGAGAAATAAAGTAACATCCCAAGCACTAATAACATGGATTTGAAACAATTTATCAATCTAAATCAAAGTGTCAAATAACATAAAAGGACAAATCACACAAATAAAAATATAAACGACATTTAGTGTTCAAATACTCGTACATGCATCGGTGATGACATTATTTTGTCTTGATGGTACAAATGCACTCAATTTTAAAATAACTTGATGCCCTTATTAAACTTCCTCGTGCCTCCTGAATGTCCCCCACCCCAATGGGCTGAATGGCTAGAATTCAAATCCGTACCACAGAAAATTTTTTTTGTTTTTATATGTATTTAATGCTATTCCTCCAAGACTTAATCGATGACTCGGACCGTCTTTACTTCCTAGGACTGAACCTGGTACCCAGTCAAGGCTAGATCTACCTGGGAGCCAAGGTCACTTTTGAAAAACATCTGGCCCTTGTCAGGAATAGAACCCACGACCTTCCGATTTGCAGCCGAGCGTCAAGCCGCTTGACTACTGTGGCTCCCGTGTGTATGTATAGATATTTATGTGTATGTGTGAATGTGTGTTTGTTTGTGTGTGAGTGTGTGTTCCAGTTTAAGTCGTCAATTATTATAATCAAGTAAGTGGTGACGAGGGAAGTCGCCGTGGTGAAGCGGTTTCGAAAGTCGTGGGTTCGGGTAAAATTGATCTTGAAACCCAGGTCGACCCAGCCTTGAATTTTTACCAGGTACAGTCCTGTGGTGGGCTCTGTGGCTAAGTCGACGCGAACGCTTCGTAATGCCGGGGTACCGGGTTCGATCCCAGCTGCAGGCTATACGCCTTGCGTTGGTTTCGACAGTGGTATCAGAGGGCCGACCGTCCAGTGAGCAATGGCAAACTACTGGACGTAATTTCCCTACTGAAACCACTCAACAGCTAGGGGCTGATGGGTTTGGTTCTGCAAAGTCCTGTAAAGGATACGCAACTAACCTAACAGTCCAGTGAAGTAAAGGATGCCGGCGAGATGCTGACCACATCCCCCAGTAAGTGCCGATTGGTCTACAAAATAGAGGTCTAGCCCTGTATGCGCGGAGAAGGGTCTTTTACTTCTATTTTACTTTATGTGGTCATGATAGCACTTGCAAAAAAGGTCAGCCAAAATGTCCAGTGAATGTAATATCAACTCTGTCGTTGTTTGCGTGGGTGACCCAGGACACTATTTCCTGGTGCGCCTAAATACAACAACAGTTTGTGGAAAAACGCTATGTGATAATCTTATTACATAATACTATCTGTTTTATGAAACCCCTACGGGTATCTGGATATTATTACATCCCTTTGGCATCTGCAAGATTACACATCGGTGACACTGTTTCTTTTGCAGTTATTTTATATTTGTTTGCATGTAATTCCCACTCAGTACTTTTCATGTGGTGCATCTTCTTCTTTATTTTTTCTTCTTCAGCATCCAGAGCCCTTGAGGTTCAATGCTGCAGATATCACCCGCCTCCACTGATCTCTCCGGTGGGACTTCTCCCTCTAGTTGGTGATGCTAAGTGTTTTCAGGTCCGTCTGGATATTATCTATCCATTGTGTCCTTGGTCGGCCTCGTGGTCTACACAAATTCGACAACCTTCTATATACAGTTTTTACCCCTATGTGCATGTAGCGAATAAGCTTTTTGTATTACGTTGAATGAACTTTATTCAAAATTAATGATCCAGTTAAAATAAAATCAATTACGAATATCTGTCTTCCATGTAAATTTCATCTTTGCCCCGTTGGTTTACCTGCTGCATATCTATAAATAAAGCGCAAGATGTTGTGAAACGTCATGATGGTGTGTCTTCGTGTGTTGCTGCTGTTCCACAACCGATGTTTTTTGTTTTTAATATAGTTGGTGGTAGCAAATTAGGCTCCTACCTGCTCACCCAGAGGGATAAATGAGTTGTTGTTTCAGGCCACATTCATGTGAATGCTGATTTGATTACAGAAAGTCAGGTAAAACAACATGTATAAGATTGCATGATTGTGGATGTTAATCAATTATAACAACAAGAAGAAGCGTATAAGAAAATCATTTCGATGTGTATACAACTAGTGTGCTACTGGAACAGTCAACATCTACACTTTAAGACATTTGTTGATGGAGAAGAAGGATCTACGGTTATGCCTAGTGTGCCATTATCACTCTGGTTGAGTAGGAAGGTGCTTAACGTGCTACTATGGCGGCGATGTATAACGCAATAACCTCAGTGCTTATTGCAAGTCACCATAACGTTATGTCTGATTGTCAGATAAGCACAGCAGGGGAAGACTGAGGCCTGGGAGTTAGGAGTTTTATCAGTTGCTAGAGACTTTGGTTCTTATACTGACTCAATCAGAAACATAGGTACCAGATAAAAGCAGGGAAAGTAAAGACGATCAGCGTGATACTGACCACCCATTGAGTCTCATATAGTCAAACAAATATGAGTCCAATATCATATATCATAATTAAAAGTGGGATACCTCCTGAAGATGGGTAGACTCCTGCTGTGTTTGCTCCCGTTGAGGAGTTTTCATTATTGGTCTTCAGAATGCCCACATTATCCACACTTAGATAAACTACCGCAGCCGCTTCCCCACAAAGATAACAAGGGGGGGGGGGGCGTTCAAGAGATCTGCGCCCCGAGGTTCCAACGCCTATGTTCGTCCCGGCTTACAGTGTCCAGGACAGGATATTCACGCGTGACCACTAATCTTGACCTGTTGATACTGCGTGTCCACTCATTCCACACATGTCCAACTACATGAAGATACCTGGTGAGATCCACGATAATCTCCTCAGCCATACTAGGTCACGTTCCACTGATACATTTTTTAGACAAGTCTGCTGTCCAGTGGGTTACGGCTATACTGTCCTTCCTAGCTTGTCTTGCATATACGTTTTTCTTCTGAGAAAGAGAATGCCTGTGACATAGGTTCCAGTACTCTCTAGGGAGGTTGTGGATTACAGTTTGTAAATGTTCTGTAGTGTTGAAATCGCTGGTGCGCTTAAATATGCAACACACGATACCAACGCATCGCAGAACACCCCCCCCCCCTCCCCCACCCTAGCAGTGTGCGAAGGTCGGGTGACTGGAGGTCGACCAATTAGGAGTGAGCTAGTGTGTAACGCGGGGAGATTATCGTGGATCATACCACATACCTTTTATATTGAGCAAGGAAAAAGACAAATGGTATCTTGTAAAAGGTCACAATGTGAGGGAAAAAGACATCAACTAAAATATTGCCCGTCTAATCTTGAAAGTTCATATTAACAGAAAGTAACGTTAGTTAGAGATAATGCTTCTCACGCAGGACAGTCGATACCAGATAATGGCAGGTTAACAGAAATGCAAACAGTTTAATAGATTATAAGAGTTACGTCAAATACCGATTTGCTAATGGCGTGAGAGGGTCATCCAACTCTAGGTTCACTGTAATTTTTAGAGTTATCTCTCATAGTTCTGCATTAGTGATTACGTCAGTTGAAAAGTTAAGTGGATGCTTTGTTGGAAAAAACTTTTGTCAAGTTCAACCTACATTCCTAAAGGGGGAAGGGCGGGGGGGGGGGGGGGTGAGGGGTGTTGAGTTATAATTGTGACTGGGTTATGTGCACCACATTAAATTGCTTAACATTGTACACTACCAAAAGCTCTGGAAAACAAATACCTGTAGTGTTGATGAGGTCAAAGGAGGCACTCAAATACCGTCCCGACCAGCGACGAGATCGTCTACCGGCAAGCCAAAGGGCGAAATTGAAAAGCAACTACTTTCTTGTTATTTGCGTTAAACGGCAATACCCTCGCGGTAGGTTCTAGTTGTTTGTCCACTTCTGGACTTGTTTTAGTTCCAGAACTAGAGTTTTGCACGCACATTCGTTTTACAGATCTGGCTTATGTGTATGCGGACTGGTGGTTCACCGTCTCTCATGCAGACAGACTTTGACATCAAAGGAAACTCTCTTCCTCTTTTCTTCCTTTTGTTCTATCTGCCAGGTCTGTAAATGAAATTACTACATGGTTTGATGAAGTCTATGGTGTGATGCATGGTTCTATGAAGTCTATGGTGTGATGCATGGTTCTATGAAGTCTATGGTGTGATGCATGGTTCTATGAAGTCTATGGTGTGATGCATGGTTCTATGAAGTCTATGGTGTGATGCATGGTTCAGTGTCGTCTATGGTGTGATGCATGGTTCGATGACGTCTGTGATGTGATGCATGGTTCGATGACGTCTATGGTGCGATGCATGGTTCTATGACGTCGATGATGTGATGAATGGTTCTATGACGTCTGTGATGTGATGCATGGTTCTATGACGTCTGTGATGTGATGCAGGGTTTGATGACGTCTGTGATGTGATGCATGGTTCTATGACGTCTGTGATGTGATGCAGGGTTTGATGACGTCTGTGATGTGATGCATGGTTCAGTGTCGTCTATGGTGTGATGCATGGTTCTATCACGTCTATGGTGTGATGCATGGTTCGATGACGTCTGTGATGTGATGCATGGTTCGATGACGTCTATGGTGCGATGCATGGTTCTATGACGTCTGTGATGTGATGCATGGTTCGATGACGTCTATGGTGTGATGCGTGGTTCGATGATGTCTATAGTGTGATGCGTGGTTCGATGACGTCTACGTTGTGATGCGTGGTTCGATGATGTCTATAGTGTGATGCGTGGTTCGATGATGTCTATAGTGTGATGCGTGGTTCGATGATGTCTATAGTGTGATGCGTGGTTCGATGAAGTCTATAGTGTGATGCGTGGTTCGATGACGTCTATAGTGTGATGCGTGGTTCGATGATGTCTATAGTGTGATGCGTGGTTCGATGATGTCTATAGTGTGATGCGTGGTTCGATGATGTCTATAGTGTGATGCGTGGTTCGATGAAGTCTATAGTGTGATGCGTGGTTCGATGACGTCTATGGTGTGATGCGTGGTTCGATGATGTCTATAGTGTGATGCGTGGTTCGATGATGTCTATAGAGTGATGCATATCTTTAGCTGTTCCAGACAGCCTGGTTTCCATTGGAATGCCAACAGGTCAAACTTGGGATTTTCCTACTGCATGTAGAGAGCATAAATGTTGCACATGTTTAGGATTCCGTGATGCTTATCCACATAGGCAGGTTCTGAATCTCCAGACTTGACTATCTCGCACACATAGCTGAAAGAGTTGTGTCCAGTACGCATTCTAAACATAATGGTCTGTATCTTTCGTGCGAAGTGGCTGAGTCTTTGCATTATTTCCTGGTTGGAATGTGTTACAACTGGTTCTTATCGCTGCTTTGGTCTGAGATTTAACTTCCTCATAAGTCTATATTTACTTGTTCTATATGACTTCCAGTTTTTGCTGCTTTGTCCGCCTCAATGTTGCAATAGTCGGGGATACACTAGAGCTAAGTCTGCCTAGTAAGCTGACCCATTTGATTTAGCGAGACACTCCTAACTAGTCGTCTTTTATCACATGCTTGTTGGGGGGAAGGGGGAGTGGACGGGGCAAGAGTCTATTCTTTTTCCCTAAAAAAAATATATGACCCCTCGATAGGAAACTCGCGTTGAAATCCAGCTGCGACTCGCTGCAGTACACGGCTGGTGTTCGGAACCGGGCAGTTCGCGGGGTTCACCTAGCCTCTAGGAAATGGGTACCAGAGTTACCAATTTGTGGTAAATGGAAGAACGTCGCTGTAGCTTCGGAGTTTCGTGCGGACGGCGATACAGGCGGACAGTTTCTTATCAGCTGGCCGTACTAGTGGCAGAGCACTTATGGTTTAAAGCCGTGTGCAACGACGCTGGTTCACATCCCCCGACTTTACCTTTTTTTTTTTTTTTTAGCTTACTGTAGAAAAAATACCGTCAGCTTGTAATTCATGATTACAAATTACATGTGGCCATTCTCTGTGTTTCAGCACGGTTGACACATAATGGTTTAAGACTAGAACTAAATCGTCCAGCGTTGGTACCAATTTTTGTAGTTCACAGTAAAGGGCAATAAACAGATATGCGTTCAAAGCGACAACGTGTTTTTGTTTGTGTGTGGTAAACATACACTGGGTTTCCTGTTATGATTTCCTTTAGGAGTTCTTAAGGATTCTTTTTCTTCTTCTTCTTCTTCTTCTTCTTCTTCTTCTTCTTCTTCTTCTTCTTCTTCTTCTTCTTCTTCTTCTTCTTCTTCTTCTTCTTCTTCTTCTTCTTTTTCTTCTTCTTCTTCTTCTTCTTCTCCTTCTCCTTCTTCTTCTTTTCTTCGCCTGGAGTTAGTTGTCTATTATAGCAATTTTGCTCTAGTATAAATTTCAGAGTTTTTTTTCTCAGGTAATTATGTCCCCAGTTAAGCTTAAGATGTGTCGGCGTCAGTGGTTAAGGCGTTGAGAACGCTCTTTCTAATGCAGGGGTGCCGGGTTCGATCCCAGCTGCGGGCCCTGCGCCTTGCGTTGGGTTCGAAATCGGTATCGAGAAGCCGACCGTCCAGAGCAATGGCAAACTAGTGGAGGTAAATTTGCCTAGAAAAACCACAACAGCCCAAAAAATACTAGGGTTGGTTCTGCAAAGTCCTGTAAAGGATACGCAACTAACTTTAACTTCAGAGTTAACGTTCCACTGTTGTTTTTACTTACCAAAACGTTTACCTTAGTGTGTCATATTCAGTGCAGTCCTGGGTATATGTTCTGATGTCCTGGGCAACTTTCGACATGTACACATGGCTGATAGGCCTTTCTATGTGTGCGTGTGGTTGTGCCCTGTTCTGAGGCAACGGATAATGAATTGTTCTGATCTTTCCACAATAGAATAGTAGTTCTGGGCTAGGGCTGGTGGTACATCATCATGGGGTGCCTCTTTACAATCTGCGATCTTCTGCAGCATGTATCAGTTCGTGTGCCGACACACCTCCATGCCATGCAGCAAGACTGTCAAGAACCTTCTCTTGTTGTCTTTCTCTATCTCTCTTTTCACAGATATTTCCAGTGGTCACAATATGTTCTTTTTTCCCCTCTTCTCATAAGATAGCCTAAAAATGATGACAGTCTCCTTCTGATGTCTGTGATAAGTTATCTTCGAGCTCACGCTTCTTTCAAAACCTCTTGGTGGTTTCCTGATCAATTTAATGATCCAATTCTTTTGGTGGTGTGTAAGTGGAACATCCGGCTGCTGTTTTCTTGCACCTTTCCCTGCCAATCGATCGTCTCTCTCATTTCCAGGCACTCAACAATATGACATTATTCACTGCATTGTCACACTGCGCTAACAGATGTTGTCAGCAGTGTTCTCAAATCTAGAAGTTTCCTAGACTGGACTGCTTCAAGTACAGATTCTAAAGCATTGTTATACCACATCTTAGGTAAAGGAAAAGGTGAGATGATAGACTTCATTGTGCAGGGTTTTATGCCATATGACTCAGTCCCTCTCCGCATAACAGCTAGCTGCCTGCAGAGAGTGTTCCACAGAGAACGAACTCCTTAGTTCTGGCAAGGGATCTCCGTAAAATAGCACTCCTGAATTGAACCGCGCCACCGCAAAACGAATCCATGACCTCCACAGCGGGAAGCAAACGGCTTGACCACTAAGCCACCAAGATCCACCCTCAAATCACATCTTACAAAATATGACAACATACTGTGTGTTCTTTGGAATCCACGGGAAGTAAGTTAATACTCATGGTGCCTTGTTGCGCTGTCAGAAAGGTTAATCTAACGTGTGTCACCTTTAACCTTTAGGTTGACTGTACTGAATAAATGCACACACATAAGTTTTTGGGAACTCTCCGTGGCGTAGCGGTTAGACTCTCGCCTGCAGATCGGACGGTAGTGGGTTCGCTCCTTGGCGGGGGTCAAACTTTTTTTTTTCAAACATGACCTTGGTTCTAAGGTCGACCCAGCCAGGCGTGGGTGTCGGGTGCAGTACTGGGAAGTAAAGGGGCCGGCGTGATCCTGACCATATCATCCATCTTGTGCCGTTGGTCTATACAATATAAGTCTAGCCCTGTATACATAATACGCCTGAAAGGAGTGGGAAGGGTTCTTAACTTACTTTTACAGGTGTTTTTGGGCACGTTACATTGCGAGGTCATAACTTCTTCCACAGTATGACTCTCGAGCTGTTTCCGAAGGTCATGCGTGTTCTACCCTCATCGAAATTCAAACCCCACTATTCAGCAAATTCAAACCAGATGTGTAATCTCTGTGTAAAAGAGCTGTAATCTAGTTTTTATACTCTGAAGAAATTAAAATTTAACGCTTGATTGAGTTTTACGTTATAGTTCTGTAATAGGGTGGAAGCGACGAAGACTATAGTACAGCAGATTAAAGATCTTAGATTTATTCTGGTTTTAAAATGGTTAAGAGGCCACCGGAACTAACTAATAGAGTTGACCGGAAGATGGAGAAAAATCAGCCCACGGGATATTTAAACGGCCGACTGGCAAACTGAAGGACGCAGCCGTGAAACGAACCTACGACCTTAGGAGCGCGAGGCACACGGCTTGACCATTTCGCCGCCGAGATCCCCTAAGTTGTATCTAAAAGACTGACATTAAAAGTACATAGCATAAAAAAAAAAATTTTATTTCAAAGGCGCCAGAAACTGGGAGCCAGTAGCATCTTGAGAGCAGGGGGAGGGGGGGGGGGCAGCCCCCCCCCCCCAAGTCTTATTTTGAGCCGACTCGCCTACACCACCCCTTACCACAAATAAATGTTCTCCTTTAAGTTATGTTAAATATTATTTAAATATATTGTTCCTTGTCATTTAGCACATGATAATAAAATAAAAAGATTATTATTATTATTATAGCATTAAAAAAAACACACTTAAACACCATGAAGTCCCTACCAAATAGTTTTCTACGAACAGAGTGGTCCGTGATCAACGGCACAGTAATAATAATAACTGTTATTATTATTATTATTATTGCACAATTAAACAAGGCTTGAGCCTCTCCCCTGCTCCAGACAATTATTGGAGAGAGGCTTTAGCCCCCTCCCCTATTTTTTTCTTGGCGATGCCCCTGACCAACTTTGATTTTGTCTGAGAGCTTTCCTGGGATTTGACAAACGCTGCAGTTTCTATCAACTCCGCACAATGTCTGTGATTAGTGAGTGTAGTCATAAACAGTCTGGTTATCGTCTACGCTTGGCTAGCTTCTTACACATTTCATCAGTTAATTTATCTGTCTGCTTCGGGGAATTCCAATTGCAACGTAAGAGTACAGAATGTTTGTTTCAATTTCTTTGTTTCAAAACTTTCCGCTGTTCCTGTTGATGCATGCAGAGACGGGTTGTCTAGGATTATGACGCTTTGTTTGTTTTTGTTTTAATTTAAACTTAGCATTAAGTTTGTGCAAGTAATCAGGTTAGACGATAAAATAGAAGAGATGCGGAGAAGGAAGATAATGGTGTGGATGAAAAGAATGAGATAGAGGAGTGGTGAAAGGGTGATGGATGAGCACGAGTAGAAGAAAAAGACGTATAGGAGTGAGAAAGGAGAAAGAAGGAGCAGAAGGGGGTAAAACAGAAGAGGTAGAGGATGAGGGGAGAGGGGTTGAGGACCATGAACAAGAAGAGGAGGGAGAGGGGCGGAGGAGGAGCAGCAGTAGCAGAAGTGAAAAAGAAGAAGAAGAAAAAGAAGAAGAAGAAGAAGAAGAAAAAGAGTAAGGGAAGAAGAAGAAGAAGAAGAAATGATGATAATGGTGATGATAATGCTGCTGATGATGATGGTGGTGATGAAATAAAATATGACATGAAAGAGGAAGAAGAAGTTGTTGATTATGGTGATAAAACAAGTAGGAATGAAGAAGAATGAAGAAACGGATACGCTCCGATTTAATAGTTGTTAAATTCTGCTATATTTTTTTCTTAAATAAGAAGGCAACATTAAACGATCCCTATGAGAGTTATTTTCTGGAAACGGTTTCCTCATATTAGTGTCAGATTTCAACACAAGTTTGTATCTCCAAGGAAGACGTTTACTTTGTTAAAAGCCTTACCATTCATATTGTTTCGTATCGTGCTCTCCGTGCATGTTCCCTGTTTTGCGTCTCAGCTTCCAAGAGCATCCTCTTTGTGGTTTCATTACAGTTACTGCAATATTCGAATAAGCATCATCATACAACAGGTTTAGCTAACCGGTAGGTAATCAATTTGTTCAACTGATGGTGCTAAAAAATTACCCAGGAAATGAAAAGCCAGATTCTATCAGCACTGTTAAGAACGGAAGCATATACAACTAATCGAAAATGAAGAGCGAACAACAGCTGCAACCAAATACTAACGTCAGCGGACTATGAAGTCAAGAACTAGAACTAACTGAATTCATGAAGAAATCAGAGATCAGATATATCAATCAATCAGGTGCCGTCTCCACAATGAAGGTTGGCTGCAATGGATCTCCAACAAGCCCTGTCTCTTGCCTTTGATGTACACTCACTCATACTGCTGTTCGTCCATCTCTTGATGTTATCCTCCCACTTGTAACGCTGTCTGCCTTTTGCTCGCCTACCATGAACCTTTCCCTCTAGGATGATCTTTACAATACTGTTATGTCTTTTAATGTGGCCAAAATATTTCACTTGTCTCTTTTTTTATTTCACCTAGCAACTCTCTTTTCATTTCCAATTTCCTCAGCACCTCTGTATTTGATAGCTTTTGTTTATATAAGGATATAAGGATTAGCTAAACTATGCAGCAAATTAGCAGAGAAACAGAAGATAAAATGCTTTGGTCATCCAGTAAGAATGCATTCAGAAGAACTACCAACACAGGCGTTAAACACGAAAAGATCTAAGTGAAAGCAAGAGACCGCCCTAGAAGACGAGGGATAGATGATGTTAGGGAGTTTCTCCATGGACACCATATGATATGAATCTTCAAATGTGGCAACGGAAACTGGCCCTATGGGGCTAATGTTAAAAACCAAAGAGCTGCGTGGTTTCGAGGCATGGCGTCCGCCTCAAGTGCTAGAGGTCCCAGGTTCAGGCTCCGGTGAAGGCTGGGAGTTTTTTAAGTGGACTTATAATAAGTTCTCACCCGTGTGTATTGTTGCGCGTGTGAAAAATCCCTTGGCAGTTGGAAATCGAAAAGAGTGCCTAACAGCGCTGCCCGGGTGAAATTTCGAGTTAAAAATGTACCCAAAAGTATTTCAGGATCCTCGCTGGTGCTACGGAGTTCGTGCACTGCGCTGAGACTATTTTGACTCAGGCTTTAGTCAGAAGTAGAACGGAGCACTTATGGATTACCCTTTGTGCCATGATGCTGATCCGTCGTCTAAACCTAAACCTAATGTTAAAAGCCTTGGACAGTTATAGTAGTTTACAAAGGAATTGAAGGGCAATCATTATATCCATTGTCCGCGTCTGAGGCTTAGGTGTTGCGAACACGTTTCGTAATGCCGGCGTGATGTGTTCAATCCCAAACGAAGGCTATTTGGCAGCAGAAGGTCATGCGTTGGTTGGTTTCGACAGTGATGGTACCGTTGGGAGAGAGTGGGGGTGTTCTAAATTTACATAAGCCATAAGGAACATATGAACAAAATCGCAATTTTTTTAGATCTCTGTTGATATGTTCTACATTGTGGCCTGTTCTGGGCCACACAAAACAGTAAACAAATTAAAATTAATCAGCTTTACTCTGACATCTTCTGCAGCAAGAGTGAACATCAAGTAGTCTTACACCGCTGTTACCACTTCCCCACTGCATCAAATGCCTGGGGATATCTCTGCAAAACAAAATTATTATTATTTATCTTAAAGTACAGTTGTATAATTTTACGCTATAGCATAAACATTGAGGGAAGCCTTATGGAGCTTTGGGATAATACAACATACCGCAAAAAAGCTTAAAAGGAAAACTAAAAAGTTTTTTTTTTTTTTTTACAATTTAATAAAAAAAATTATTACAAGGACATTTTTTATTATCAGGTTGCGTGCCACATTGAAAAAAATCACACTGAAAGTTGACAAAGTTACTGATTTCTGAATTACGGCATGGCTAGTGAACAGACTATGGGAGTCGTCATGGCCTAGTGGCTAGACGCTCGCGTGCGGATCGGAAGATAGCAGGTTCGCTCCCTTGCGGAGCCGGACTTTTTCAAAAATGACATTGACTCCTCAGGTCGACCCAGCCTTAAGTGGGTACCGGGTGCAGTCGCAGGAAGTAAAGGCGGCCGGCGTGAAGCTGAATACATCATCCATCTTATGCCGTTTGGTCTTTAAAAATATAGGTGAAGCCATATATGCCCAAATGCTTAAAAGCGTGGAAAGGAGACTTTTTTTTCAATTTTACTAGTGAGCAGACTATAGGAGACATCAAGAACATTATATTATGTTTGGAATGAGTAGTTTCGTTGTGAAAGAATTCATACAACTACAAATTTAAAACAGTGAATGTTGGAAACCCACTGAATACACGGAACAAAGTTTGAATGCACTCGAAAATAAATTCAAGGGAAAACTGAAAGCATTAAGCAACAGGTGGGATGAAATCCAGAAATGTGAAGAAATAAGAGATGCATCTGAACAACCACTGTTTTTAACATTTATGAGACAATGAATATGTTGCTATTTTGGATACAGCATGAAAAGTAGCCAGCGTCGAATCGCCATGCAAGGGCCAAATTTGGAAACAGACTAAAAAACACAAGCGTTTAAGATAAAGCCTAAAACGAACGTTGTTGAGAAAGACCAAATGTGCTGGACAGGATAGCAATCAGTGTATCGAAGGATCTATAGGACCGCACAATGAAGAACGGAATGGAGAATGAGACTGTACGCCTGATGTGATGTATAAGTGGCACATCATGTTGATGATGATAATGATGCAATAGACAATGACTCCCATGAATGACTCACATGCACGCTTAGAAAAATAAAAAGACACACAGTGAGTCCCTAAGAAAATGCCCGTTCTAACGCTAGTGGACCTAACTGTTTTTTTGGGGGGACCACACTGTGTGAGGGGGGGGGGCGCTTGGTAGTGGTGGGGAAAAGGGGGGCGGGGGCAGAATAAACCCATTGCTACGTTGAAATAATATCGTAAGAATCGACTAAATACGGTCTCCTTCGAAGTCGGAGGGCATCTACCCGCGAGGAACAGAACGAACAGTCTGTGTACAAATAAGCAAGATCTGTAAGACAGACATGCACACAAACTCAACTTCTGGAACATGAATAAAGTCTACAAGTGGGCGAACAAACAGAACATTCCGCGAGAGATTACACCATTTGAATGCGAAGAAGAAGAATACGATACACCCAAGGGCGCTCGTTAGGCGATATGGTCATCAGCACACTAGCTGCAATCGCTTCCTAAGACCGTTCCTGGTACCCTCTCTAGGCTGGCTCTGGCCGGTGTGTTTTTCAAATTCTAGACCTTCGGACCAGCAGCCAGGCGTTTTGGCATTATGCTGCGGCAGATGCCAAGCTGTCTGGTAGATAAATAATTAACGGCATCAGTCCGTTCGTCTTAACCCGCTCCATTGCACCCATTGTGGAGACAACAAGAATAAACTTACTGCCTTACTTACACACACACACACAAACACACACAAACACATCTTGTTGGAGGCGACTAAATGTGGCACCCTTTAAAGTCGGAATACATCTGCCTGAGATGCAAGAAACCAACATAAATAATACAGATATGTAAAACGGATGTGCAGCCAACACGCAGGTTCTGGAACAAGTCTAAAGTCCGGAGGTGGATGCGGAACCAGAATTTGCCGGTAGTGTTCACTGCCGCTGAACGCGATGAAGACGAAAGAAGATGTATATTTTCTTTTAAGGCGCCCTCATGCTTTAATGTGAATTCTTTTCCGAAGTAGCGATGAAGATGTCTTGAAAGAAACGATTCACGAAGATTGCCCACTTCACAAGAAGATGAAAGAAACGATTCACGAAGATTGCCCACTTCACAAGAAGATAATCTTCTTGTGAAGTGGGCAATCTTCGTGAATCGTTTCTTTCAAGACATCTTCATCGCTACTTCGGAGAAGAATTCACATTAAAGCATGAGGGCGCCTTAAAAGAAGGCCCCATTGTGGGGAAAACAAGAATAGACCCACTGCCTCCCCAAAAGCATGTCGTAAGAGTCGACTAATTGGGGAGCTTCCTTTGAAGTCGGAGTGCATCTGCCGGAGAGGCAAGGAACCAACAGTCTGTATTCAAGAGAATGAGATCTGTAAAACTGATGCACACGCAACACTCAGGTTCTGGAGCGGGACTGCAGTTCAGTAGTGGACGATCAACCAGAACTTTCCGCCAGAGTGTACAGCTGGTGAACGCGAAGAAGAAGAAGAAGAAGACAAGAAGATAATCTACATCCTTTGCTCATGTCATGGGAGTCGCCGTGACAGAGCGGCTAGACGCGCGCCTCGGATCGGAAAGTTGTTGGTTTGCTCCCTGGCGGAACCGGACTTTTCTTCAAAAATGACCTTGGCCTCCAGGTCGACCCAGCCTTGAGTCGGTACCGTGTGCAGTCCCGGGAAGTAGAGGCGGCCGGCGTGATGCTGACCACACTTACCCATCTTGTGCCGTTGATCTATAAAATATAGGTCTAGCCCTATATGCCTTATATTCATAAAGGGGTGGAAAAGGGTACCTTACCTTTACTTTACTTTGGTCATGTCTCCCCTCTCTCTACCGTTGTCTTTTTTTTTTTTTTTTAAATTCAGTGCCAATTTACACGAAGCTGCTACCATCCACTTTGAAAAACACTTATCTAGACCGTATAGACATTTAGAATTGGTCTACTTCCATGAATTTTTATTTGAAATACTGTCTCTATTATCCGTGTTTGCCTACCAGGGGCCCCTTTTAAGGGACCGGTGGGGAGGGGGGATAGATGTTTGCCTTCCAGGGGCCCCACTTTGGGGGATGGAGGGAGCAGAGAGAATAGACACAATACCCTCCTTTTCTAAATATCTTAGCTATGTTTCCTTCGAAGTCGCAGTGCATCTGCCTAAGAGGCGAGGAATCGACACTTTGCATACAGTAAGCCAAATCTATAAAAGAGACGTGCATGCAAAACTCAGGTTCAAAACTCAACGAATACAGTTCAGAAGCGAACGAGCAAGCATAGCTTTCCCCAGGTGTTACAGCTAGGAACTGCTAAGTAAAAGAAGATATTCTCCATGGCAGCGTTCTTCAAATCATTTGACATCCACAGACCCAAACAAATTTTTAACAGAAGCAGCAGCAGGTTAAGCTGGGAACATTTATAAATGCTGATATATAAACATATATATTTATATTTGTGTAATAAATCCTTGTCTATGAAAGTCTATGTAACAAATACCGTTCTGTGAAAGTCTATGAAACAAATTCCGGTCTATGAAAATCTATGTAACAAATCCCGTTCTGTGAAAGTCTATGTAACAAATCCCGTTCTGTGAAAGTCTATGTAACATTCCCGTTCTGTGATAGTCTATGTAACAAATCCCGTTCTGTGAAAGTCTATGTAACAAATCCCATTCTGTGAAAGTCTATGTAACAAATCCCGTTCTATGAAAGTCTATGTAACAAATTCCGTTCTGTGAATGTCTATGTAACAAATCCCGTTCTGTGAAAGTCTTTGTAACAAATGACGTTCTGTGAAAGTCTATGTAAGAAATCCCGTTCTGTGAAAGTAAATGTAATAAATCCCGTTCTGTGAAAGTCTATGTAACAAATCCCGTTCTGTGAAAGTCTATGTAACGGATCCCATTATGTGAAAGTCTATGTAACAAATCCCGTTCTGTGAAAGTCTATGTAACAAATCCCATTCTGTGAAAGTCTATATAACAAATCCCGTTCTGTGAAAGACTATGTAACAAATCCCGTTCTGTGAATGTCTATGTAACAAATCCCGTTCTGTGAAAGTCTTTGTAACAAATGACGTTCTGTGAAAGTCTATGAAAGAAATCCCGTTCTGTAAAAGTCTATGTAACGGATCCCTTTCTATGAAAGCCTGGGTCGACCTGGTAGACATGGCTATTTAAAAAATAATATCCAGCGCTGTCCGGACTTGATCCCACGACTTTCTTACCCGCACACCAGTGTCTAGCCGCTACACCACGACAGCTAGGTATTATTTTTGTATTTTTTTTCTTCTATGGACAGATTTATACCTAGACAATGTTCCTCTGATTGTAAGTAAATGACCCTTTTGTCACGACTTCAGGGGCATTGGGTAAATAGGGCTAGACCTATATTTAATAAAGCAAACGGTACTTGGTGGGAGATTTGGTCAGCATTACCTTTGAAGCCTTTGCTTCACAGGACTGTACCTGGTACCCACTCAAATCTGAGTCGTCCTGGGTGCCAAGAATATTTTGGAAAGCGAAAATCCGACCCGAACCCACGACCTTCCGACCCGCAGGCGAGCGTCTAGCCGCTACACCACAGCGGCTCCCTTCCGTTACTTGTGTATCTCTATTTATTAAAATAAACGCAACTCTACCCTATCTAACCTTTACAAAACTACCTGATAAATACCTTTGCAAATTCACTTCCCCTGTTGTTAATTGACATTGGAGACATACTCATCGATTTCTGTTTGTAGGTTATTTCGTCATGCTGTCGATTACAGTAATTTTCACGAAAGTCTTCCATATCTTTGTGTCAACGCTAATAGCAATTGTAATTTTACGCTCCAGTTTCCAATAATTTGTCAATCTGGCGTTAATTTAAAAAACAAATTTAAAAAAAAAAATACGCACTTACTGTCATTTCCTTAAAAAAAAAAGATTTGCCAGGAAAGGAAAAAGTTGTAAATGCGTGTTATTAGCGTTGATGTATATGTTTAAACATCATATCTACGCCCTCGTGGAAAATTTGTTTTAACATTTATGTCAACCTGTTTCCACTAGTGAGAAAGTAGATGACTATTTCTTTTAAAGTCTGTGTAACAGATCACATCATATGAAGGTCTATGCAACAGATCCCTTTCTATGAGAGTCTACGTAACAGATCCCTTTCAATGAAAATCTATGTAACAGACCCCTTTCAGTGAAAGTCTATGTAACAGACCAATTTCTTGTAATCTACGAACTTACTGTGGAGCTAGAGCAAAAACAAGAAGTAGTCTAGGCTGGAGCATGTAGGTCTTTTATGGTGTACACTTTAGTCTCATGGTTTAAATCAGCAAAAACTAACTTGTGAAGTCTATTCGAGGTTCAAAATGTGGGCGCTAACGAATTACACACGGAGGAATGAGAAGCCTCCGTTGAAGAAACAGGCGAGTGTCTGCGTGAGAGAGAGAGAGAGAAAGAGAGAGAGAGAGAGAGAGAGAGAGAGAGAGAGAGAGCGAGAGAGAGGTAGAGAGAGAGAGAGAACAAATTGTTCGTTAAGCCCTTGGGATCTCGTAGCAATACACTTCTCTAACTTAGTTTTAGAAGATTAAGAGTATTCCAAACCATCTGCTGAATAGTAGATTTCAAAAAGAAAAAGATGTCAAGAAAAAAAAAAGTATAATTCACTTTGCAAGAGACGCTTTGACACAGTCTGCAAATATACAAACCGACATAATGATGTGTGAAGCTTTCACAACAGAATTATAGTTTAGCTATTTATTTGTATTCAGTACAGGTCTGGAATTTCCAGAATTTGTCTTCAAAGGGAGAGGGGAAACTAAGAGCATTGTGACTTTATATAGTCAGATTTTCAGTATCCGTCCAGTATTTAGACACGTATGGTCACAGACTGTTGGGGTTGGGTGGCTACAAAAATGAAATGGGTGAATCTACCGTACACGCCATGATTGCAACATCGTGACACAGTTAATAGCAGTGTGGGAAGCTTGCTTTTTTCAGATCGTAGGCAGCTTTTGAACTGTGCAGACTCCAAATAACATCGTTCTTTTTTTTTTTTTTTTAATCAGTCACATTCACATAATTAAAAATAGTCCTCCAAGCCATCGAATGCACCAAACAAGACAGCACCAGAAAAAAAAAAAAAAAACATCCAAACGCTGTCTACAAGAAAAGAACTAGACCCGAAGCCTAATATGGATCCATAGAAATGTAAAGGCCGGTGACCTTATGAAGACTAGAGGCAACCTCATGCAGCTCTCTCTGTCTCAGAGCTTTAAAACGTCAAAATCACTCTGAAAACAGTCTATGAAGTTAAAACATCTATGAACTTGAACTGGAGAGAAGACCATAACATTTACAGACCAGAGCATGTTGTAAGGTGTGGAAAGAAAGATGATACAGAACATAAATGCCATTATATCATTATTTTTGTTCGATTACAGAAGGTAAAGTTCAGTATAAGGAGCAGAACTTAATAACTATTGGCTATATTTATAGAAAAAGGGCAAAGGGAAAGGAAATATATAAATATCTTGATGTCTTGCGTTGGGCGGTACAAGAGCGCCACCCGATTCAGGATTGTTTGTTCGTGTAGAATGGCGGAAGATGAACGCCTATGATTTTCGGCCTGATACATGATGCTAGTAATAATTCCATGGAGAGGAAGGTATTGGGCGAATTTGTTCACTGAAAAGGTGGCGATAGGAAACACGGGTTTGGAAAACACTGGTCACGATGATGCGGAACACTTTAATCTGTTAATGTAACGTAAATTATTTTCACACCAGAGGAGTATCGTACATATGGTGCTACAGCCGTGGTTTGCAGCCTTGGAAGGGTACCTAGGTAGTGTGTCGTTTAACCCCGTCAGGGCCGCATAACGAGCGATAAGCACCCGGTGACACAAAGTGCCACTATTTGGTTAAGATTCACCCGGGTAGAATTCACAGAAACCAAGTTCAACCGTTAGGTTATATTAGGGCACTCGACTACAGCCGGGGGGGGGGGGGGGGGGCTTCAAAATAAGGAAACATTGCTTCCCATTTTGGAAAGTTTCAAAGCGGGCATCAAGTAGTTGTGAAAATGAGTACCTGTGAACTTGTTATAAACTTGTTTGCTAACAATGTACTTCCCTCCCCCCCCCCCCCCCCCCTGTTTAACTACGTATAAAATATTTTGTTCTAAAATATTTAATAAAAAAAAAAAAAGGCAAGGACGATTCTGTTTTCGTTAGCAGCTTATACAACCGATATTAGCAAAACACAACAGTGTCTGCCATCACATTGATATTTAAAAAATAAATTACCAGCTGTTGAGGTATTGTTTCTTTCAGGTTAATTGACACTAGATTTATGTGGATGTTTTTCTCTAAGCTCTTATTCATAGGGCTTGGCATTTTCCTCTTTGTCTTCCTCTTCTTGATCAGATTTTTTTTTTTTGTAAAGTTGCAAAAGTAAAAAGGGTGTGTGTGTGTGGGGGGGGAGGGGGGGGGGAGTACCTGGGCTGTAAGGTCTATATTCAAGGGGGCGCCACCTAATACAGTTTGAAAACCACTGCGCCTAAACCATATATTTATCAATCAAAAAACACTAGAAGGGTGATGTGGTGAATATCACACACGCCTCAATGCATACCACGTTCTCATTTTAGGCTTGGTGGAACTGGGAACAAAGGTCAATCAATATAATGCGGATTCGAACCAAAGATCTTTGTGTTGACAGACCAGCATCTAGCTACCTCGTTACTCCAGTCTGTCAATGCACTTTAAAAATATATTAAAGATGACTTTCGTTTCTAGTCAATATGCGCTGGGTTGTTGTTATCATCATCATTATCATCAACATCATCGCCATCATCATTATCATCGTCATCGTCACCATCATGATCATGATTATCATGATTATCATTAGTATCATCATCACCATCGTCGTCATTATCATCATCATGATCATCATCGTGATTATTATCGTCATCACCATCATCATCATCATCATTATCATCGCGTTTACCATCGTGATCATTATCATCATCATCACCATTGTCGTGATAAAAATCATCATCATTATCATCTCCATAACCAAAGTCATAGTCAACATCATCATCATCACCATCATCATCACCATCATCATTATCATTAGTATCATCATCATCATCGTCGTTTTAATCATCATCTTCATTATCATCAGCAGCAGCACCAGCATTTTCCTCCTCATCATCACGGTAAACATCATCGACAACTTCCATATATAAGTAGGGTTGCACTTGTGTAGTTCAGTGCTCGATGGGTGGCTCTGGCCACTGTCATTTCATAAAGATTTATAACATAGTTATTGTACCAGTGCATTTTCTCCCTTGGAGAATTTTTACTCTGTGTCAGAACTTTTGAAATGTAGTACAGTAAGTGCAGGCAAGTGTATTTGTAATTGCTGTAGCTGCTTTCTAGCGAGATTACCAAATTATTTTATTTTTCTGCTTTTCGATGAATGAAGTTCAAGGTGTTGTTCCTACACCACGTCTTTGGTTCCGCATTTTTTATTTATACTTGAAAATTATGTTTTCTTCTTCCTTGTCATCCCTTTGTGGGATGCAATTTTTCGTTATTTGAAGCCCTACTCTGGCTATTGCCAGGGATCGCAATATAGCACGGCCATCAATATGGTCTAATATCTGAACGCGGTTTCTGGGACCTTTCCATGGTGATCCTCATTCACAAGGTGGTACTTTTTGTCATAGGGTGTTCATCGCTTGTGTTATGTCCTAGTGGGGTAAAAGAAGACAGAGATCATGTTTTCAAAAATAAGTGAAGACAACTCTAAGCAGACACATTTTTTAAATACTTACATTCGAGAGTATCAAGTTCATTGGTTTTATCCCATCTTTCTGCAGAATGAATACACCCTGCACTGAGAGCGTTGCACAAAGCACTAACTTAGTAGTTCCACTTACGATCCACGTAAGTCCCCACAAAAACTGCAATCGGGTACATAACGATGATGTCCGCCAAACGATCCGTGATATTCAGAGTTCAAGGCCATTTAGCAACGGGGACTCCATAACGAGGTAGATGACATGCAAATATTGACATGTATAACATTATCACAGAAGAGAGCGTACAAAAAAGTGTACGATTTTCAGTGTCTGAGTTCGCCACTGACAAGTGATGCCTATGAAATGACACAAATTAACAGGAAAGCAAACATTGCCATGCAAAAACCATAGCAATTACAATATTCATGGATCGAAACAGACTGATCAACAAAGGTTCAGAGTACTAGGAGCATGCAATTTTCCCGTGACAACATCTGGAAGTGTAAATTGAACATGTAACAGATAAGTTGTAAAGTAAATATATGTCTTTGATTATACATGCACAGAAAACTCAGACATGTGTATTAGACCGAAAATAGAGTAAGCTGATTTACTGACTATCAACTAATTATTCAAGAAGATCGAACAATACCAAACAAGGCATATCAAGGAAATGGCTTTTTCATGAGTTCTCTGAGAATTTTAAGTTTAGTCACATACACTAAAGATATATGTCTCAATTGGTGACAATTTCCGCTTCATTGTGAATTCACAGAACTGCCAGAAATATGACTGTTTTTGACAGTAAACGACCAGACTAAAAATCCACACACAGCAAGTCAAAGCGACTGATGCCAGAAAAGATCGCAGTGCAGGAAGTCAAAGAAAGAATTTTTTGTGGACATCTTACTTGAATGTTTTGTGGACAGATTACTTGGATATTTCCTGGTCATATTACCTGGATGTTTTGTGGACATCTTACTTGGATGTTTAGTGGACCTCTTACTTAGATGTTTGTTGACATCTTACTTGGATGTTTAGTGGACCTCTTACTTAGATGTTTTGTGGACCTCTTACTTAGATGTTTTGTGGACATCTTATTTGGATGTTTAGTGGACCTCTTACTTAGATGTTTTGTGGACATCTTACTTGGATGTTTAGTGGACCTCTTAGTTAGATGTTTTGTGGACATCTTACTTGGATGTTTAGTGGACCCCTTACCTAGATGTTTTGTGGACCTCTTACTTAAATGTTTTGTGGACATCTTACTTGGATGTTTAGTGGACTTCTTACTTACAAGTTTTGTTGACATATTACTTGGATGTTTAGTGGACCTCTTACTTAGATGTTTTGTGGACATCTTACTTGGATGTTTAGTGGACCTCTTACTTAGATGTTTTGTGGACCTCTTACTTAGATGTTTTGTTAACATCTTACTTGGATGTTTAGTGGACCTCTTACATAGATGTTTTGTGGACATCTTACTTGGATGTTTAGTGGACCTTTTACTTAGATGTTTGTGGACATCTTACTTGGATGTTTAGTGGACCTCTTACTTAGATGTTTTGTGGACCTCTTACTTAGATGTTTTGTGTACATCTTACTTAGATGTTTTGCGGACCTCTTGTTAAGATTTTTGTGGACATCTTATTTGGATGTTTAGTGGACCTCTTACTTAGATGTTTGTGGACATCTTACTTGGATGTTTGGTGGACCTCTTACTTAGATGTTTTGTGGACCTCTTTCTTAGATGTTTTGTGGACATCTTACTTGGATGTTTAGTGGACCTCTTAATTAGATGTTTGTGGACGTCTTACTTGGATGTTTAGTGGACCCCTTACCTAGATGTTTTGTGGACCTCTTACCTGGATGTTTTGTTGACATCTTACTTGAATGTTTTGTAGACATCTTACTTGAATTTTTGTGGACATTATACTTGGATGTTTTGTGGACATCTTACTAGGATGTTTTGCGGACATCTTTCAAGGACTTTTACTTGGTACTCATGGAAGGCCGGGCCTACCTGTTAGCCAAGGTCATTTTTGAAAAAAATGTCTAGCACTGTCCAGGTTTGAATTCGTAGATAAGATCCGGTCTTGCAATAATTTTCGTTTCAGACTTTTCATAATTTTAAAAGGAACGGCTATGGCTTTAATAGAGAAAATCGACTTTTATGCGGTCATTTTAAAAACAATAATAATAATATTCATTTTTAATTTGTTATAACTCTTCACATACTCATTACTTTGTAAGTCAATACGCATGTCGTGGGTTTCATGCTAATGAGCAGCTAGACGCTCACCTGCGGATCGGAAGGTCGTGGGTTCGATTCCTGGCGGGCCGGCCACTCTTTTTTTTTCCAAAATAACCTTAGCTTTCAGGTGGACCAAACCTAGAGTGAGTACCAGGTGCAATCCAGGGAAGTAAAGTCGCCCGGCGTAATGCTGACCACATCACACACCAAGTTCTGTTTGGTTTATAAAATATAGGTTTAGCCCTTTATACCTAAACACGCCTGAAGGGTGTGAAAAATGGACCTTTACTTTTACTTTTACCATGTTAACGACCTCTACTAGAAATTAGGTTTGGGTATGGCTTATATTATGACCATGCTGTAACATCACCTTAGTGCTTACTGTCAGGTTAGGTCTAATATATAGGGAAACAGGATAACTGCAGTAGAAGACAAGGGAGTTGTCCTGGTGTAGCGGATAGTTATTCGACTGCAGATCCGAAGGTCGTGATTTCAGGTCCTGACGTAGCTAGATTATTTTTTTTTTAAATATTAAAACTAATCTGGGTTCCCAGCTGGACCCAGCTTTAAATGGATACCAGGTAAAGTTCTGCGAAGTAAAGGCAGCCGGTACAATGGTTGACTACATCCCCCCACCAAGTACCGATTGGTCTATAAAATATAGGCTTGACTCTAAATGCCCAGCAGGCTTGGATGCGTGAAAAAGGTTCCTTTATATAGAAGTGGAGCTGGTGCTAAAAGAGTCGAATAGACGAAGAAAGAGGTATCTAGCCGCACAAGACCTTGTACACAAATCTATGCTCAATAGGCAAGACAGGATCGATGAAGTCAAAGAAGGCAAGTTGTGACCGCATAAGCGACTATACGCACACGCAATTATACAATGTCTGGGAAGTAGGTTTACTAGCGGAGAGTAATAGGTAATGGAGTTGTATGTTAAATAGAATAAATACAGTAAGGATAGAGTAACACAGAGAAATATGAATGGGGAATAAAAAGAAATAAAGCAAAACAGAAAAATTAGTGAATGAATGAACTGAAACAAAAATAAATATGCAAAGCAAAACAGAAAGGACAAAAGAAAGAAAGAAAGGAAAAAGGAAAGAAAGAAAGAAAGAAAGAAAGAAAGAAAGAAAGAAAGAAAGAAAGAAAGAAAGAAAGAAAGAAAGAAAGAAAGAAAGAAAGAAAGAAAGAAAGAAAAGAAAGAAAGAAAAAGAAAAGAAAGAAAGAGAAAAGAAAGAAAGAAAGAAAGAAAGAAAGAAAGAAAGAAAGAAAGAAAGAAAGAAAGAAAGAAAGAAAGAAAGAAAGAAAGAAAGAAAGAAAGAAAGAAAGAAAGAAAGAAAGATACAAAGTAAGAAAGAAAGAAAGATACAAAGTAAGAAAACAAAACGGAAGTAAGAAAATAAAATAGCTAAACGAAAGATAACACAAAGAATAACGTGGCTGTGGTCTTCTGAAAAGGGCTTATAATCATTACGTCTCAATATAGAATGGAAAATATAGGAAAGACCAAAATCTGCTTTACTGTTTCTTAACTACTCATTCATCTCGACTTACCACCTACACTGCGTACCACCATTCGCACATACGACAGGGGGAACAAAGTTATAGAAATAACTACCTTGGTATAGACAAACAATTAAAGAAACTTACGCAAATTTGTACATACTTCATGATTTCACACTATGCACAGTAATCTACATAGTTGCACCCTTCTGAATGAAAATAGTTTTGAAACATAAACTAGTCTTGCGACCAGTTCGACTTACTAACTGTTAGTCGGAACGGAACTAGTTCGTAAGTCGAAGAGACCCTCTGCTTAGTTATATATTCTTCCCCTGTCTCTTTTTTTCCTGTCCATTTTTCTTCTCTGCTTCTTGCTCCGTTGCCCATTCCTTGACGCCTTTGAACGTTCTTTCCCCTTTCTCCTGCATTTTGGCATTGCATCTGCTTCTTTTTCATTTTTTTAATGCTTTCATTCATACATTTCCGTTCTTCCTCCTCCTCAATTCTATTCTTCGTCTTCTTCTTCTTCTTCTTCTTCTTCTTCTTCTTCTTCTTCTTCTTCTTCTTCTTCTTCTTCTTCTTCTTCTTCTTCTTCTTCTTCTTCTTCTTCTTCTTCTTTCTTCTTCTTCTTCTTCTTCTTCTTCTTCTTCTTCTTCTTCTTCTTCTTCTTCTTCTTCTTCTTCTTCTTCTTCTTCTTCTTCTTCTTCTTCTTCTTCTTCTTCTTCTTCTTCTTCTTCTTCTTCTTCTTCTTCTTCTTCTTCTCTTCTTCTTCTTCTTTTTCTTATTCTTGTTCTTCTTCTTCTTTTTCTTCTTCTCCTCCTTTTCTTTCTTCTTCTTCTTTTTTCTACTTCTTATAATGGACTTACAACCCAGAGACATGAAGTTCATTCTATCCCCTTTGAACAACCTGTCCTCGCAGAGTTTGTATGATTAGATAAAGAAACTAAAATTGTTTCCCACCGCATACAAAGTTTACTTTGTCTCTTCTAGTGGTATGAACACTAATGTTGTAATGTTGTTTTTAGCTGTTCTTACCTCACGTGTCTGGGTTGCACACCAGTGCAAAACAATTAAGTAACACTACAATCAGGGAGACAATCGCTCAATTTTTTAAAAAAATAATAATAGGGTGAATTACATAATTATGTCCCTTATACATTTGACTTTTTTTTTTTTTTTTAAACACTTGATTATGTTCAATCGTGTGATCTCTTGGAAGTGTCAAGAAAATTAAATCGATAAAAGCATACCCACTAATTGGTATTCGTGAGTGTCACGAGAGAAGGAGAATGTGCTAACATACGAAGAAAATTATCAAATGTTTTTACAGCAAAAGAATTGATTTCATGGCAGCTGAATTTACCACATACGGTTTTTAAGTATGAAGTGTCAAGTTTGTTCAACGGATCAACAACATGACACACGGGTAGTTACACATAAGTGCACAGATCTTCTTCTAGCTCAAGTGTGAGTCAGAGGAAGCTCAGCATAGTGCACAGGCTCTGTAGCACCGGCGAGGTCCAAAAATACTTTGGTTTTCAAAGGGGTAGAAATTTAAAGAAAAGAGAAAAAGTGCGTAAGAAAAAAGAAATAGTTTATTTTAGCCTTACAAAATCGATCTCAATAAACATACAAAGGACGTTGCGGCGATTAGCCTTCATCAGCACATAAAGAGCAACACAGTACACATACACAAATATGCTCTAACTATGAAGTGACTACATAGGACTCTAATGTGAAAAATAAATGATACTCGTCTGTGTCCCTGGCGAAAACGTCGTTTAAGAGGGTGACTAGGACAGCTGCTAGCCATCACACATATCACAAATGCACGGACAGGAAGCGAAAACGGGATCAGAATACCTGGGAAATGGGCGGAGTAGACGCCAACAGATACAGCAGCGTACACTGAGTGTCTAAAGTTAATCGTTAGGCTACACTTTTCGATTTGTTACTGCCGAGGGATTTTTTACGTGCGCAACAATGCACACGGGCGTAAAATCTCAATACACAGAGCCCAGGGGAAATTACTAGAAGTCAAAGTCTACGTGAAAAAATCCCAGCCGAAACTTCTAGCATTCGAGGCGGACACCATGCCTTGAGACCACGCAGCCACCCCTGCCCCTTCCCTTATACAGTTATTAAGATCCGCCAACACTGGATAACAGATAACAGTTTACTTATAATCCTTCTGTTCAAAATGGAGATCAGTCAGGCTCACTGGGTTTTTTGTTTTTGTTTTTTGTTTTTGTTTTATGGACTCCTCCCTCATTTAATACACACATATACATAATATCTAAAGAAGCCAGATTCAAAGCAGTTGACACAGAAAACCTAGAAAATTAGGAAATTTACATTCCAATAAAAAAGAAAAAAAAAATCCTTGATTATTATTTGAGGACGTTCAGTACCTCTTAGTCTGTGATGGATGTAGGCTATAAGAACTTTTCAGCTGGCGAAGTTAAGGGGTCACTACACCAAACAAATTAATTTTTTTATTTACAGAGTTAGAGCAGTTATTTTATAATGGTCATTTGTAGGGATACGTGTTATTACATTTGTATACTTTAAGTGTTAAAAAATTCATAGTTGTCATGGCAATAGCCGCCATCTTGTGAAAAAAACAATATGTACTTAGGATCCTAAAATTTTAACAACAAACATAGGTATTCAACAATAGATGATGGATTCATAATCTTTTATCCTATTTACAGGTACAGGTCTAGTTTATTTACTTTAAACATGTTTTTAAATATTTTTCGTAGAATTTTAAAATGTAGGTTTATTGAAAAAGTCAAAAAAATCTAGCATCATCGGACAATAATCAAATTTAAAAAAACATAAACTTTCTCAAATCTACTTTTAGATAGACCAGTCCCTATAATATTGTTTACGGAGTATGCATAAAAAATTTCATGTTTCTACTCTTTATATTAGCTTAGATTTTAGGATTTCACATACACAGCAAACTGAAATACAGAGATTTGAGAAAACTGACTTTTAAACTTTTTTTTCTCTTAAAAAAGTGCACGAGGAGGTGTCGTTAGTATTAACTTTTCTATGCTAAATTGTTTACAAATGACATAAATTTTGTGTGTCATCTGTTCTACTAATGCCGAACTTTACAAAAACGAACACATTGAAAAAGTGATATTTTTGTCATAAATTGGAAAAAATGCTGTGTAATGACCCCTTAAATATACAGAAGATCTAACATGAAAGTGTTTACAACTAAACTGAAATGATGCAGGTCAGTAGCATTCATAATCCTCTATATACAGCGTCGAACAGCGCTTGTCTGAAGCAAGTTTAATGATGGAGGGTGACACCTGCAAGAAGAGTTATATAGATTTTATTTTTCGCGTTGCCTTGGATAATTTGAATTTAGGATAGGCTTCCCGCGCTTCAACTACACTGAAAATAAAGTAATCAGATGTAAAGTAGGTAAAGGTGGACCGTGGCTGGAGGAGAAACTGCACCGCATCTAAGGGTCGAAAATGGACACGGTGAAAGGTCATTTTAATCTTGAGAGCAAGGATGACCAGACGACACAAACACAAAAACCGAAAATTCCGGTAGCATCTCTGGCTGGTCAAATCCCCCCCCCCCCCCCCCAACCCAACCCCGCCCCCCCCCCTCTCCACCTTTTAACAATAAAATTGCCTACCTCCCACTTTAACAATCAAATTGCTTCCTTTGACAATCACATTGCACCCCACCCCGCCCCCGCCCCCCCCCCCCCCAAACCTCCGTGGGGCGCGGGCCACACGTCAGGAAACATTTTTCTAGAGACACTAGCGAGGAATAAGCCCTGTGTGTTGGAAATAAATAGTGACATATGCTAAATGGAATAAAATATTTTAAATAAATTGGACGGTTATTCGTTACATGCGACGTACTTCTTACCTCAGTCTTGCCTTTCCTCTAAGCATCGATCATCGGCCAGAACCCCTCGTCACTCCCAACTGCATTTCACCAGACTGTGGTGATCCGTTTGCTCCTCTGAATTGTTAACACTCCCACACGGCCCTAACCACGTCTGCCTCATCATGTGTCAATATTCCACCATTTCCCAATACACCGGCACATACCAAAGAAAAGATCCAGACAATACACCTCACCGGTGACCTCCGCTGCGAAGCATGCCTGTTCAGACCTTCCTCAGCAGGCTTTCTGAGTCAGTTACAAACACGATGTGTGTGTCGTGTTCTCTAACCAGCGGAACGCTGCTAAGAAACCCCAAGAACTTTTTTTGCCTCCTGACACCGACCCATCTGTATAAAATAATAATATCCCCAGAGCGAGCATTATGGTGAATTATTGCTGCATTTCCACCTCCGTGGCACCTGTTGACCACTCTCTGCACTCTTGGCTAAATGTGATAATGACTACTCAAATCTGACTCTTCACCTAGCACCGTGAAACACTTCTCTCCTTGCCTATTGTTATAAAGGATGCAAACCTGTCTGATTGTGTCTTCTGCCTGAGCCAAGCATGTCCTCCCTCGTATCAGCCGCTGGCCCTTAGCTGCATCCAGAGCTTCGTGCAAAGGCTGCAGCTACAGCAACAGCTACAGCTACCTGCAACAGTCGGCAAACCAAGGATGTACCATATACACACCACTGGGGTGTCTCTGGTACAACCCAGAATGACCCGCAAAGCTGCTTTCTGTAAGCGCTCTAGTTTGTCAATATATATATTTGCAAAAGTCAGTATTCCTCCAAATCCTGTGTAGTGAATCTCATTTTCTCCTAGATAAAGTATGTCTTAGACTGAATGACGTCAGTAATAAATGTGAGTGGAATATTTTCAGTCTAACTGGGACAGCACGTAGTTGTAGAGAAAGGCTAACAGTCAAACTTCACGTGAAGTATAATTATTCACGTGTAGAGAAATGCCAGATAGAAGAGAATAGAGATTCATTGCATGAAATGGAAGCTACGTCCAAACAATAGAGGATAGGAAATTTTTTTCGGACAGTGAATTCGTAAACAGAAGAACTGAGATTAGCTATCAGCCTGACATCGGGTAGCACCAGTTCGAAAGGAAAGTAAGCGGGGAAGATTGAAGGCGAAGTAGCGATACCCAAGGTCGCATTGTTTACAGAGTGAACAACGTTTAAACAAATTCCAGGCTATACTTTCTGGTAGAGAAAAGTCCATGATTCATGTTTTCTTCCACTCAAAAACAGAAAGCAACAGAAATATTGTAGATAGTGACAGTGGCAGAAACAGTCATCTTTGGTAGCAAAGGAATATTAATTGTAAGTCTACCCATGGATAACGTAAGACTAGGGCTGTCCCTCTACAATAGTTCTTAAGCCCTGTTGATTATTCAAAATTTGATGTCGACTACAGTGTGGTGAAGTGCAGTGGGTTATCTGCACCAAGCAACACAAGAAAGTGTCGACACCAGATCCTTCCAATCAGATCTGCTTTCAAAAAGTATAAAGACAGTTACAACACAGGGTAGTGTGTTGAACGGAAACCTAGATCAAAAGCAAGCTCTGGCACTGGGTATGTGTGTCATAGCTCAACACTATCAAGCGTGGCAAAACATTCGATAGACAACTACAGTATGAGAAGCCTACAATACCTCAAGTTCAACACTCATTGATATCTCAAGTTCAACACGCATTGATACCTCAAGATCATCGTATAATAATCGTTCCGAAACACAAGAATGCAATAATAATAAAGCATTCCAACGACCTAAACACTATCAGTCAACAGGAGAACAATTTAAATAGTCTGTGCTAATTCAAGTGTTTATAAAAATCATTTGTTAAGTGTATTCAGTGTATAGTTTAGCAGTGAACAGTGCCATGAACAGTATCCAGTTTCTGCAATCATTATTACACTGAACATTACCAGGAACAATATCCAGTTTGTGCACTAAGTACTTCACTGAACATCTCCGTGATCAGTATCAATTTGGTACAATAATTACTACTGTGTACAATTAAAATGTGCGGTCAAAATTAGGCCCAGCAAACTAACATCATTTCTCATATAATCTTTTAAAAGTAGCAGTAGAAGGTTCAACTGACAAGTTTCCTCTGAACAACCGTCAAGAAGGCAAGTCATCGCAGAACCAGCTTCAGGACAGCTATCAAGAAGGCAACTAGAACAGAACATCAAGATACAGCATCGATTATTATTTCTAATTTTTGATTAATTTTTCTGGTGCTTATAGATTATTATTATCAATGTTTTATTTGTTATTTATATTTTTCATTATCGCAGTCATTGACAGGTAATTTATTTACTAATAATATTGTTACATTAGTGGATTTATTTTTATTGTGCAATAGTCGACAATTATTTACATTATTTTTTAAGAATAATTACAAATTAAATAAAAAAAAAATTTTGTTCTTTTTGATTAGAGTGCTCCAAGAATAGTGGGTATTATCATAGTACACAAAATTTAAAAACCATCATCATCATCGAGTGCCATAATTAGTCGTACCTGAATAATCTATCTATTGTCTTCTTCACTTTTACCGGGTTGCAGCAAAGTGTCGTGGTTTAAAATGTTTGTTTTGTGCCTCTCGCGTGATTTGAGTGACAGTTTTCTGGATCTTCTGGCCGTATTCAGCTACTCCATCTATCCATTATTTCCTGGGTCTTCCTCTGGCCTTTCTTCCCGATGTTCTACTGTAAAAGGCCTTATAGGCAATCTGATCCGGTTGCATTCTTACTAAATGGCCGAACCACTTCATTCTGTGTCTTTCAATATGTTCCATGCATGCTCTTGTTCCAACTTTGTCTCTATTGCTGACGTTTGTGACTCTGTCTCTTCGTGTATTGTTGGTAACTCTTCGGAGAAATCGCATTTCACACATAGTTATTCTTTGCATTTGTGATTAGTTCATTGTCCACGTTTGGCACTGATAACATAACGTAGGATGAAAATGCTGTTGATCATCCGTTGTTTGGCTAGTAACGAGATCTTTAGATGACGAAGAATTGGGGCCAGTTGATAGTTGACTGCATTGGCTTTTTTTAACTCTAGCCTATATCTCTTTATCGAGTCTTCCATCTTCTGTAAATATGCATCCTAAGTACTTGAATTCTTGAACTTGTTCTAATTGTATGTCATTGATCTTTATGTTTACATTACTGTGTTTCTTTCCTATGGTCATTACTTCAGTTTTTGAAATGTTTATTTTCATGTCAAATTTTGTACAGTTAGTGAGCAATGAATCAACATGTTGTTGTAGCTTTTGTTCTTCTTCTTGTAACAAACATTGGTCATCTGCAAAGAGAAGTTCATTTATAATATTTGTGTTTTGGTTTGTTTCCTGTGCAATTTTATCCATATATGTTATGAAGAGTTAAGGTTATAGGACACATCCTTGTCGTACTCCTGATGTAATGGGGAATCAGTCTGCCATACCTTCCGTTGTTCTTACAGCGCTCTGGCTATTTTGATAGAGAGCCATTATGTTTCCCAATAATTGACCCGGTACACCATATTCTTCAAGAATGTTCCATAATTTATTTATGTTAACCCTGTCAAAAGCCTTCTCTTGATCAATGAATATAAGATTCTGGTGTTTATTATATTCGATTGTCTGTTCACAAATTTGACGAAGAGTAAATACTGCATCAGTGCAGCTCTTTCTTTTTCTAAATCCAAACTCGTTGTTTCTTAATTTAGGTTCTAATATCACCCTCGCTCTTCGTTCTAAAATTTTTGCAAACATCTTTCCTGCATGGCTTTGTAAAGAGATACCTCTGTATGTTTCACAATCTCGTTTATCACTTTTCTTCTTCCATATGGGAACTATAATTGCTCTCTGCCAGTCAACGGGAACTTTCATTTCCTCCCAGGTCATATTGAATAATCTTGTCAGCCATTTTACTGCCGTTGCCTTACATGCAAATATTATGTCTGTTGTAATACCATCTGTTCCGGCCGCTTTGTTTCCTTTGCTTTGCTCTAGGATCTTTTCAACTTCAGATTCTAATATATTAGGTTCTTGTTCTTGTCCACATTTTATTTTATTAGACACTGGTTCTTGTGGTCCACTACTCAGTAATTCAGAAAAATATTATTGCCATCATCTTTTAACATCTTGGGATTTGGTGAGTGTTTTTTTAGCCTTGCTGTTTATGATCTTTGATGGGTTAAATTTCTCTTCTCTCAGTCTCATAGCCTTGATGCTTCGGTAGAACTGACCTGGTGAATCAGTGCATAGCCTTGCTAATGGTTCTCCGTAGTTTGCCCATGCGTATGATTTCGTCGAATTTACTTTCCTCTTGCTCTTTGCTCTTGCTTTTCTATATTTAATGTAGTCCTCATCTAATTTGGACTTTTGCCACTGATGAAAATATTTCTTCTTTTCTTTGATATAAATTTTAACTTCTTCATTCCAGATTGCTGTTTGTTTCATGTGCCTTCTTGGCTTTCGCAGTCCGCACTTTTCGGCCATTGCATTCAGGATGCAGGTTTTAAAAATTTGCCACTCTTCTTCTATGTCATTTCCTCTCTCTATAGTACTAAAGGTGTTTTTAACTGTTTCCCCAACTTGAATTGCCACATCTTTGTCTTTTAGTTTCTCTATGGCTATCTGATCCATTAGATGTGGTGTTTTATCAATGCAAATTCTTGTTGGTTTATAGAGCTAAAGTACTACAGGTCTATGGTACCTGAATAATACTACCAAAATATTACTTAAACTACTAGCATCTAGTGTTTAAATAATTATTAAATTCCATCTATATCCCTTAACAAAATAGCAATTATTAATTATTTTATTAACATAACATGATATATACATCGGCGTGATGCTGACCACATCACCCATCTTGTGCCATTGGTCTTTAAAAATATAGGTCTAGCCCTATATGCCCGATACGCCTGAAGGCGTGGAAAGGGTCCTTTACTTTACTTTACTTTACTATATATACATCACCATCAAGTGTTAAAAATTTACTTTAAGTTTACATTTTATATTTTGTCACATTTGATATATCTTATCCACAATTCAACATCATTTTTTGTAGTCACTATAACAAAGGTACAGCTGTGGTTAATATAAATTTTGTTTTTGATACCAAGAAAATAATTATTTAATAATTGGTGATTTAATAGTTGATTTGGTGAAAGGTCATCGTATGATTGCTTATTAGTACACTCTTTCATTGAACATCAGATCTGTATTTACACTGAATTGAATATTATTGTTACTAATTACTAGTACTGAGTACATTTGTTGGTATATAGGAATTTTTTTTTCACCATCCCATGAACTCACGTGTTGCAAGTTGACTTCATATACATTGTAACTGATTTTTTTCATTTGAAAGTAAGTGTTGTAGACATACGGATAGTATCCAAAAAACGGCGATACTACACATACTGTTAATTTAATTCAAAACAGTACCATCCTATTAGTATCACATTGAATAATTTTATTTATTACCTGTCGATACTACTTATTAAGTGAATTATTTAATTTTTTGAAGTTATTACTTTTTGGTGATTATTCTGCCATAGCCAACTATCGAGGCAAAGTGAATCAAGTATTATTTCAAACAATTGAAACAATTTGAAAATGTATTTCCTTTAAGGACTATTTAATTATACTCAGTCTATACGCAGTCATAAAAAAGAATGGAATGAGAAAGAAAAGAAAATGCAAGACGACGCGAGAGAAGAACGGCGCTCACTCCGAGCACACGAACTGGAGATTTAAAAAAAAAAATTGGAACAAGAAAAAGAGATGAAGAGACAAGAAATGGAATTAAAAAATAAACAACTTGAACAAGAAAAATATTAAAAGAAAAGCAATTAGAACAGGAGAGAATATTAAAAGAGCAGGAAATACAAACGAATGCACAACTGGAACGTAAAAAGCTAGCTGCTTCAATTCAGACTGAAAAAGAAAAAGCAGAGGCGCAAAAAATTACTAAAGAAATGGAAAATTATTTCAGAAGAGAAGTTGCTTTTCAAAAAGAGAGAATAAGAGAATAAAAAAATAAATTCAAAAAGTATGCAGGCATAGTTAGAAATTTCTCTGAGAAAGATTACATTGGAAGTTATATATCTAGTTTCCTTTTGCAAATGCACTTTCATGATGTTCCAAAAGACCAGTGGGCTATTATATTTCAAAAACACTTAGCATTTGAATCATTAAAGATCTTGGAAACAGTTCCTGAACATCTAAGATTAGACTTTGACTATATTAAAGATCGCATCATGCGACACTATGATTTGCACGAAGCAGGGTAGAGGAAACAATTTCTTGATTTAAAGCCAAAGTCTGATCAAACGTTCATGGATTATCTTTCAAAAGATTGGAACATTTTTGACAAATGGATTGATTCGGCCAATGTTATGGATAACTATAAAATATTAGTAGATTGATTACTAAGGAATAAAATGTTGGAATCTTTGCCTACACCAATGTCAACATTCTTAAGAGAAAATAAACCAACCTCATTAAAAGAGTTAGAAATTTAGGTGAAAATTATTTTTCGGCCCATCTTGAAATTTTCATTTCTAACCCTGTGCCAGACATTAAAACTAGAGCTAGTGCCAGGTATGACAGAGGCAGATACAAGCAAGGTGCAACCCCATACAGAAACAAAACCACGTTCAACAAAAAGTGGCAAAATGTGTACTGCAAATATTGTAAAAAATCTCACCCAAATGATAAAATGTGTGACAGAAATCAAGGGAATGAAAACTATATACAAAAACTGGTTGATAGAAGAACACAGAAGTTAAAACTATATTAAGATGCTATTAAATGTTTCAACTGTGGCTGTTATAACCATTTTAAACGGTATTGTTTATTTAGGAAAAAGTTTAAGGAAGCTAACATATAACAAGAAATGTCCGATTCTGATTCAGACAGTGAAACATTTGTTACCAACGCAGTAAAATTTGAAAGTTGTGAAACATGTCAAACTTGACAATTATTTCGTGAGAAAGATAATCTACCTTATGGACATGAAATATTGGTACATGATGCAAATTGTGTTATCACCTCTCAGGGAACACTTAAGATGTAATGTGGTATTGTTAACAACAAGACAATTTCTTTTTTAAGAGATTCCGGTTCTAACATTTCATGTATTCACAAAGGTTTTATCAAACCGAAAGATATTATTAACAAATAAATTAGATGCCGAACGTTTGGAAGCACCATTGGGAAATATAAAGTAGCCTTTGTCAATGTTAACACTCCATTTTGAATAGGAATAGATTATTGGCCTTCCGCACTAAACGGGGAGTACTTGGAATGAGGATCCTATTAAGGTATTCACAATCGTGAAAAAAACCTATTAGATGGGATTTTGGATTGTTTGAATTGTAAACCAAATGGAAAAAAGGGAACTTGGTTAGAAATGAACTTGTCGAAAATGATTCACTACAAAGGTCTAACATTATGATATTCAAAGAAGACTTCAATATAATGATCACACCTATTTAGATTTAAAATGCAAAACTTTTTTTGGGGTGGGGGAGAGTGTAGTGAATCTCATTTTCTTCTAGATAAATTATGTTTTAGACGCAATGACGTCAGTAATAAATATGAGAGGAATATTTTGAGTCTAACTCGAACAGCACGTAGTTGTAGAGAAAAGCTGACAGTCACAATTCACGTGAAGTATAATTATTCACGTGTAGATAAATTCTGACAGTCAAACTTCCGGTGAAGTATAATTATTCACGGGGTCACACAAAAACTGCTGGCCAAATGTAATTTGTGAAAATAGGAGAACACGAATTCAGAAGCACGATGAGGGCATTAGAAGGTTATATAATGCATTAGAAAGGGCTGGTAGTCAGTCTCGTTTGAGCCCAGGAACGGAGTGCATGGACATCGGTGGAAGGTGTGTGGATCCAGCATGTGTTTGAGAGTGAACGTCGTTCCAACGTGCTACTTGGCCATCGGGTCAGGCAGGCGACAAGAAGTTTGCCGGCTTTGTTAGTCAGCGTCGGTCAGCTGTTGTGTTTTCGTTCATTATGCTTGTGGTAGGTCGATTGTGATTTCGGCTTAAAGATGAAAATGATACCTATCTATTTTGAGTTTCAGAGTATGCTTGAACAGTAGTCTATTTTATGTTCCGGCTGAGTAAGCCGCGAGTGAAAGAATAAAGTGCAGAAACAGTCTCGTGTTGTTTACTAGTCGTCCATTTTCTGCTCGTCGTGTGATGTCGGTGTGTGAAATAGGAATCTTGCAATGACGAGAGCCAGATAGAAGAGAACAGAGAGTCATTTCATCCTGGTGCTTCTAGACTTGCAATCTTGCTCGTATACACGTTAAAGAGCACAGGCGAAATGGCGGATCCCTGTGGCAGTTCTGGGACAAAGCCATCAATGCAACCATGGATATAAAGAGATTAAAAAATATGATGAGTATTGCCAGATAGAGAGTGGGAATAAAACTAAAAAACAAATTCATTGCGAAACAGAAGATCAAATGGTTAAGTCATCTCGTAAGAATACAGTGACAACGCCCACATTGTAAGCGTGTATTTAGTGATTTTATTATTTTTAATGAATGTTCAAATCATTTTTAAATGCGGTTAAAGACTAAACATAAATGATGCACTTAAATTCAGCTGAATCGTATCGAGTACGAAGAATAATTTCTGCATCAAGTGATGAATAACCTGAGTCAAGCGTGCAAGTTGCCTGGAAGTGTGCCACATGAAAAAACGCATGAAAGCGTGTATTCGAGAACCCGAGAGGGAAACATATTATTTAAACTTGGAACAAATGAGAAGATTCAGTCTTGTTTTTGATGTTGGGAAAGCCGGGTCGTACGTCGCTTCAAGAATGGGAAATAGTGAATCTTCAGAGTAAGTGAATATTAGATGAAGCCGCCGACCTGCTCATAAAAACCTGATGTCGTAAAACAGCATCAACTCTCCTACCACAATATACCTGCCCACAGTCTGGACACTCCTATACTAATTGGGGTATCTATATCTCGGATAATCCGTCCGTAGATATATAGTTCTTTTGTGATTGGGGAGTCCAAATGGGAGAAACATATATTTTTTTTTTTTTTTTTAATCGATCACCGGCTGTGAATTCCAGTGGAAGGTCCCGGTTAATCGTCCGCTTGGACTTTTGGCTTTCACCTGGACCTGATTTTTGCGTGTACAACCGTTTTTCATATCCCTGCCTCGTGGGCAGCTGTACTCCGACTTCGAAGGAAGACGTCAGGCCTATTTCTAGGTTGACTGTGGCCATTGTTTTGTGTGGGTCGAGACGTTGCCTGGTTTGTGTGGTGTCCACTTTGTCTCCTTCTCCGCAGGTATTGCCCTCGGAGTACCCCTTTGGGGCAGCCCCCTGTGGAACAGTTAGCCCTCAAGGGAAGGCAGGGGCAGATCATGGGCATTCCCCGCCATCCAAGGAGGCTTCCATGCATGCAGAGCCGGCACATGGCGCTCTGGTTCTGGGCTCACCCAAGGAATCGTCACGTCCTGCACATGCCTGCTTAACCTCACAACCGTAACAGGCCTCCCGCTCGACAGGGGCTGCGCCCTCTGGAAGTCAGCGGGGTCAACCCGTGGGTTTTGGACTTTTGTGACCACACAGATAGTTACATTCTTTTTTCTTCGCACGTTAGATTTCTTTGACGAGCCGTTAGCCCGACAGAATTTTACCTCCTGCATCAGGCATATCGTTATCAGTTTTGTCCCAACACTCGGGCGAGTGGGGTCTTTTGGTGTGGACATTCGGTCTTTTCCAGTTCAATACAAATTTTGATGGTCAGATTTTGATCCGTATGATCTAGTTTTGTCGGACAATTAGGCTTGGCCGTCCGATGGATGGTTGCTGTTGTGGAGTACCTCAGCGCGGTGACGACGACACTGAGGGTTAACAGAGGAAGTGCAGTGAACAATGTTCTCTTTACTCCGCAGTCTTTTAACCAAGGTTTGTAATTTTGGCTGTACGTTTGGCAAACCTACTCATGTTCCTAATGAGTTTTGATAACATTTTTTCACCCAAGCGTTTGGGGGCGGGCTGATGAGAGCCACAAGGACACATCACCTCTGGGGGCCGCCGAACTCCGAGATCCCCTAACAGCTCTGTTAATGCTCTTTTGAGACATTATCCTTGGCGCACGACGAGGACGTGCTGTAGGGGTCTTGCGTGAGGTTCCGTACAACCAGGATAGTTAAGGACTGGCGCCCGAGTGACGTACGGAGTATCTCCTTATACACATCATGTTGGACTTAACTTCCCCTCACGCCTGTGACATAAATCACTGCGCCACAGAAACATATATAAATCACACCTAAATTTATTCTTCTTGGCGTATAGTGTCAATATGTTTGATACGACACGTTTTCTGCACCTGTTCAAGCCTAATAGCTTGACCGCCTCACTGCAAGCGCGAGCCATATCATTGCCCAACGGCTGTAGTTAGGGACTATAATCCTGTACGTCACTACTACTTCGTCCGTTCAAGTGAACATCTCTCTTCACTCTCCAGTCAATGATGAGTCCGGCAATTGCAGTGGCGATCTAGGTAGACCCGTTCTCTAGTCTTAACTCTTTGAGAACATTATGAACTATCGTTCTGTTTCTCTTTGTTCCGCATTTCGTCTTCCTTTACCACAGTGAATTTATTACGTCATGTTTCTTATTCACGAGATTTCTTATTCTTGGAAGAAAGTTGTCTTAGTGGAATCATTTGTCACAGTCAGAAGTGCATTCATGTCTTGTCAGACCTACTGTTGTTTACACATTCGACTGTGTTAACGTTGTTTACCTATCTGAAGGCATAATTAGTAATGGGGATGTCTTGCTGAGTTGTACCCAAGAGTTTGTATTAACCCTGAGGAATCAGAGCTCGAGTCACCCCATTCCTGAGATAGGCTGAATGTATGTTTGAACCGAGAACTTGGCCTCTTGACAAACGAGAGCCAACATTCAGAATACCCCTATCTCAGAGTACCAAAGGATTTTGGGAAAATAATCCTGAAGTAAAGGTACCGGACGAAACTACCATACGACACCTGACCACCCAGTTCCGTACAAATGGCAGAATTGGCGTCTGTTGTGAAATGAGTGTTTTGCTCATCTGTTCGTTTTCTTAACCTGCCTACGTTTAGAATTTATGTGTTGGGTCATCATGTGAAGCTAACGTCAACATCACTGATGCACCGATCTTGTTTCCCCTAGACGTTGATACCTCTAGTGATTTGACAGAGAAACAGTTGTTATAACCAATAAACCATTTGTATCTGATCAATGGAGTGGCGATTCCAACGTTTCTTGTTTCACGTTCAAAAATATGTTGACCCATCCGTCGGTGTGCCTGAGAAGTCTAGACTAGAACCTGAAGGAGGTTCATTGAAAATCGCTAAACACGAAAATATACGATGTGAAAGCAATAGGTTGCCCTATCAAAATATAGACTGGTGTTCTACAATCTACATCAGTAAAGAATAACAGTAACCATTTCTACTCACGAGGCTTGATGGCAACAACGGAAATTAGTGAGATGATTACGATGTTACAGTTCCAAATTTTAAAGAAACGTTTAGAACAACTGCGAATGGTATTATATTCTCTAATTTTATTTCCCATAAACCTTTCTGGTACTCATTTGAGACTTTACTACTGGGTGTGCCCAAGTTAGTTAAAACATCCCGCTGTCTGAAAGGATTTTGAAACATATGACCACGACATGAGCACGATCTCAGCACAAGATTACTGCATTACCACTTGTCCCAGCTAATCACCGCTTCCACTGTAGTTATCTCCACTCACTGCCTGCCCATTATTGTCAAAGAAATTGAATAACATATCCAGGATTGACTTAACTGCACGTGGTGATACCACATTGTCACTTACATCTCGTGTCGCGTGCCTGATTTAACGATTTCTCCTTAAGAACCAACAAAACTCCGAAATAATAATGTTGAGGCGTCGGCTCGTATTGGTCCAAGGAATATCCCGTGGCTAAAATACTCTCAACTTATTTCAGGAATAGGACTACTCAAGTTCTGGCACTACAGAATATCTAATATTCCTAGGAACACTTGGCTTGACACCCCCACTACTATAAAAAGATAGCACTCAGGCTATGATAGTATACTATCATAGCCATGTTAACAAATATTACACTTGCTAATCACACAAGCATAAAAGCTAGACAGTTAGAATAGTGAAACAGGGACACCCAAGTCAGCCATGAAACTTTATGAATGGATGTAATAATTATATATATATATATATATATATATATATATATATATATATATATATATATATATATATATATATATATATATATATATATCAAGACAATCAAGAAGGTTCCCAGTGAGTGGATTTCGGGACACAACGTCGAAGCGATGATGTTGAAACAGCCAGACAAATTTCAGAGAGTTTATGAATAATCACAGTGCCTATGGGTAGACATGTAAAAAGAGCATGTGGTATGTCATCTCAGATGTTACTTATCCAATTTGGTAGGTCACTGCTCCCCTCAGTCCATAGTGATTTGAACTGGCAGACTCAATCGATCGCTTTTCCTCTGGTTGATCTGGTAAACACTGATCGTCTCACGTATGAGGACAAAAGAACTGCGCTGGAGCCCAACGAAGCTTCTGAAGAAAGCGTCCTTGGAGTGATGACACAAGTGGCCTGCAATACTGTCTCTCAGCTCCTGGAACTCACACACAAGCTCGTGCCATTTTGAAGTTGTGGCAACAATAGGTAGGATTTTGGGTAGGTTTGGTGATAGGGATGGCATTGGTTGATGATTGTTGGCTGGACTGTGACTCGTTTGCCTGACTTCTAAGGAAAGAACTCAGAATTAGTATTTATCTTAAGATTCACACACCAAGCTCAATTTATCTCCCTCTACCCTTCTCAGTCACTCAGAGGATAACTTTCAAGACCAGGTGACAATTTTCCCTTCATTTATCTGTCTGTAAGTCAGTACAACAGATAGAAGACCAGGTACATAGTGGAGATAGATAGACACTAATACACATAGAGCATCCTCTCTCCACATTCCTATCTGCACCCGCAGACATACATTCTATCCCGTTCGTACATGCATATTGTATACCTCCACAATCTGCCCACTGCACACCCAATATTGTTGTGCTAAAAATAACCTCTGACTCAGAGCACCTAGTTTGCTGACGTGCGACCAAGTTACATATGTTTGCTAATCGACACAAACTCTGTTGGCTGGTTAGAGAATAATTAACTTGCTGAGTTTAATATCTTTATCATGGTGTGGGTCATGTAGAGCACAAACTATTAGCATGCGAGGGGAAATGTTTGATTTTAGGGGCTTGAGTGTCTGGACACAAAGAACGGCCTAGTTCTGTGCGGTCACACAGCTAAACCTTCCCTCCCTGCAGCAGTGGCTAACTTACTAGAGACATATTTTATGGTACTCGTAAACTTTAATTAACTTACCCAAGCTTAGGAATCCTTCAAAGATAAACTGGTATTTTAAATGCGTCAAGGTTTAATGAGAGAGTTGAAATGCGTCTCGACACCACAGAGGTCTGGCGAAGAATGGGCGCGCCAGATTCCGCTTGGCGTCTCTAGAAAAGAAGTCCTGTATTAGAGCCCAAGGAGTAAAAGGGCTTTCAGGAATTTCGGAATAATATTCCAGAAATAATCTATCCCACAGTTGCAAGTTTGAAAATGTAGACTTCTCAAAACAACTAGAGGGTCTAGAAATGTTTATTCCACCAGATAGAGGTATATATCAATATGAGGGACTATATAAACCCACCGGACGGGTTTAAATTTGATATTTGACCTGCCTGCTAGGGGTGTCAACGTCACGAATAGTCCAAAGTGTAGGGTTGGTTGTTCACTCCGTGACACACATGTGGTTCGCCGTCTCTCTCCAATCGGCTAGGCAGTTGCCAAGAGGGCAGCACAAATCAAGAATTCTGCAGCTCAAACAACATTCCTCCTGGATCTGCGTCAAAACTGTAATCGTAAACTAAATTCGTAGTCTGTGAAACAAAACCGTAACCATAATAGCCCAAAGCAAAAAACCCATATACATTTTATCCATAGAGATCTCCCGTTGTTGAATAAAACCATTTTGCTATCTGTCACTCTTGGAGTAAGTTCAGTATTCGATTTAACCTGGTCTAAACCTGACAGGGTCTATTATATTTTAAGCACAGGTGTATTCGTTATCAATCACTGGAAGATAACTTTATACAAGCCTGCAGATTGTAAGCCAGTCTCATTGGTACTAGTTCAAGGGCGTTGTTTGCTTAAGTTAATTAAATGGTTTCTATAAATGTAAAAAAAAAAAACAACATATAAACAGATATTTAAAGGTTTAGCAAATCAGTGAGAAATTTGAAAATAAAACCTTTTTTTCCCCCTCTTTTAATTAACTTTTGCGGGCCGTAACTTCTCACGGCTAAAGGAAAATTAGTCAAACCATGATGGGTGATATGCTCAAAACCACGAGGGATTTCACTTCCTAGGAATACACCTGGTACCTGGTACTCACTTAAGACTAGGTCGACCTGGAAGCCAAGGTCATTTTGATAAATAATCCAGCACCGTGCGGATCTGAACCCACAATCTTCGGATCCGCAGGCAAACGACTGCCCGCTACAACACGACGTCTGCCATTTATTTATACACCAGGAAGTGAAACCTAGTGAAGCACATCCATACCGCCATTGAGGTGGAGAAATAAAGCATTATGACGTTCAGAGCACGACCTGTTCCAGCTGACGGGCCGTGCAGCTGACATCACCGTGTCGGGCTAACAATGCATTAACGCAGCGGTTCTCAAACTGGGTGCCGAGGCACCCAAGGTGCCATGAGCGTATGCCAGGGGTACCGCGGCAATAATCTAGAAAAGTCGGCTAAGAATTGTGAAATTATTATTGAAGGTATGTAGATATTTAAAAGTTAAAATTTAAGTTGACTTTCCTCGCCACTGTCGAAAACAGTTTATTTCTTGTTTGAGAACTGATGCTCTAACGCATCGTTAGACAGACCCGGTGACGTCAGCAGCACGGCCCGTCAGCTAGAGACGGTCGAGTTCAAAGGGGACACACTGTCAAGGTATCTTGGAGTGCTGCTGCTGCACTGGAGGACGGAGGTGGTGTCGAAATGCGAATGTGCAGTGAATTCCATTTGCGATAACATATCAATGTATCGTCTCTTGATAAGATTGCAATTTAATTAAGTTGATTCAAGAACCGAAACCAAAGCATTCGGGGCATTCTCATAAGCATTCCGTCCCCATCTACACCCACAGCAAAGTTCCAATATCAATGGCGGCAGTAGCTGTTTGATCATATCTATGTCTTGATTTTCCTCTGAGCATCGAGTATCGGCCAGATTTTTTAGTTACTCTTC
>CAJHNH020001486.1:75000-165079 GCA_905116865.2 Candidula unifasciata | reverse complement strand
ATTTAAGTGTGTCACAGATGTGTTTCTGACTCATTTGTTTTATTCTCATTGACCATCTGGGCAAAAATTATACCTGCTGCAACCTTACAAAATTGTAACTGATTTGAAATCATGTGTGCTGCCCTTTACTTTGAGCTTAATCTATGCATATGGTAACTATTTGTGCAGTTTCATTCTTAAATGTGTATTTATTGTTCTTGCAGTTGCGTAAACTGGGGAGTTCTATTATTCACCAGACATAGGGTGAGGAGTGTCACTGGAACCAAACATTTATCAAGCTCACAATTATTACATTATAAAATAAGTTACAAACTTCTTGACACCTTGAACAATTCTGTGCTGTCATTTGGTAGAGAATAAGCTGGCTCTTTTGGAGCTGATGCTTGTCATCTGGTGCTGATGAGAAGCATTTGAACAAACAATGTCCTGACTTGTCGCCGGCAACTTATATTCACTCTGTAAGAATATAAATATTTATGTATAAAGCTATAAAACTCACACAAGCAATAGTTTAAGTTCAAAGTGAAATAACTGAAGAAATATACTGAGTGGAAAAGACAAGGAAAGAACAAAGAAAAGAAAAAAGATTAAGAAAAGGAATTTTTCATATGGAAATACAGATAGAATGACTAGATAAAAATAACTAATAACTCATAAATGTTGAACAACTACTGTGCCATTCAAGTAATCCATGTAATCATTTTACTCTTCATGTGAACCCCTTTCTATTCCAACTATTAGTTACCAAACTAACAAAATGCCTACATAATGTTATGAGTGTGTGTTTAAGTTGTGGCCAGTTGAATGCCTAACTGCATACACACTTGCTGGTCCTTTATCAACCAGTGAAAACAGTTCACTGTTCTGCAGCCATTACCAAGATGTCACCAAGGGAGGAAACCAAGATTACATTTGTATACCCATATTTTTTTAAAAACAAAATGAGGGGTACCCAGCCCAGCATCTCGCCCATCGAGATCATTGTCTTCTACTGAAAGAAGAAACTACAGATCTATATCTGTGAGACTATGGCCAGTAACCAACTACCACAAGGATGCACAGATTGCCTTCTCTGCACTAAGGACATCAGCTTTTAACTACATGCCCGACCTAACTCCTCATCCCAACCTTTATCCTTACCATAACCATAAGCGGAGGAAACCAGCTCGGACCCCAAGCCCCAAAGTATGAGGGCGATCATACCTTGCTTAGTGAACTGGACCTTGGACCTCAAAGAGGCATTTAAGTTATGTACAGACAGCAGTCAGACAGCAATATAACATCACCAAGAGGTCACCAAGAGAGGCAACTAAGATTAAATTTGTAAATATATACCCGTATTTTTTTAAAAAAAAAATGGGTACCCAGCCCTTGTCATGAATCAATTCACCATCCAGCGGTGCAGATTCAGCCAGCCAGTCTGCCTCTTCATTCCCTACCATGCCATCATGAGAAGCAACTAAGGAACACTGGTTAAGGTTCCATGGAGGTAGCTTTCATTCTTCCCTCGTCGGCAGCATTTACATTTAACAATAGGACAGGCTGTGATCAAACTCTCTGAATCATCACCTTCATGTTCACTGGCTGTAAACTCCAGCAAAAAAAGGTTCTGCTTGTTCATCCACTTCTGGTTTGTCTTGTTCCAGAGCTAGTTTTGCATGAACATCAATTCTATAGATCCATCTTTTTTTTGTATGCAGACTGTCAGTACTTTACCTTTCTAACAGGTGCACTACGACTTTGAAGAAATCTCTAATTAGTCAACTCCTACGATAAGCTTGTTAGGGAGCAGTGGGTTTATTCTTGACCCCCCCCCCCCACAAAGAGGCTCCAGAGGATAGAAACATTTGAATTATGAACAGACAAAATACTCTGTCCCCGTCTTCAGCAGCCAGAATTCCAATGCCATTGGCACACCATCCGCAGTCTGATCCTCCTTGCCTTTCTCTAGAAGCTGCCATCAGCTGCTATCAAATAACTAACATATTTTAATTCAATACGGCTCTCTATTTCTGCCCCCTTTGGATATAGGCCTGGCAGGCCTACCCAACGTTACTGTTATATCTTCTTCTTCTTCTTCTTCTTCACGTTCACCAGCTGTAAACTCTGGCAGAAAGTTCTGGTTGTTCTGGAGTGTTGCGTTTAACAGTTATGACTTAATTGCATGCAGATTTTTTGTTTCTTGCCTGCCAGGCAGATGCACTCCGACTTCAAAGGAAGCAACAAATTAGAAGACTAATGACATGCTTGCTGGGAGGTGCTGTGTCTATTCTTGTTTTCCCCAACCCACACAGGGATTCCCAGAATTCATAAACTAGCTAAAGAAAGTGCAAATGAAGAGCAACCTGACATACCAGTCTCTTAGCAGAATAAGGGAATAATTAATCAGAAAGCTGCCACAAACAGCACAAGATTACCATATTATGGACAGACTAAAGCAAGTCTTTATTCTATGCCTTAGAATAGGCACGATAAACTTTGCAGACATATGTACGAAAAATTTAAAATCAACGAAGCAGCCATGTGCAGATGTGGATTGGCACCTGCAACAACAGATTCACATCCTTAAAGACAGTCTCAAACAATATATCAAGGCAAAACCTCTGGCCAAGAGAGACACAGGTGCAAGCCAAACTTCATGGGTCATTGAGTGAATTACATAAGATAATGAAGGTCATACTAGAGACAACATTGCAGTTATAGATATATTTCAAGTGAACCAAAAACAAATTGACATTTAGTCAGAAAATACTGAAGAAAGTAAGCGTCTCCCAGTGGCCACTGCAACTATGTAGACTGCCACTTTAGAAGTAGAGCATTCACAATACCACATGATTATTTCTTCACTTTGGCATCTCCTGTAAAACCTTCTGGTACTGCAAGAATGAACTGAAATGGTCTGTTGACATCACTGAACGTTTAAATCTGGATTTTGTTCCTACAAAACAAATGTGATGGTACTCTCTTCTTCTTCTTCTTTTGTTGTCTCATTGATACCAGGCTGTAGTGATGGATTTGTTGTTCTTTTTTGCAGATTTCTGCTACCCCATTTATTCATCTCTCTTTTGGTCTTCCTTTCACCTTCCTCCCAGATGTTTTGCTGTAAAAAGTCTTACATGCAGTTTGGTCTGGCTGCATTCTCACTAGATGGCAAAACCAATGCAATCATTGTGTTGTTAGTGACCTTGCGGAGACAGCGTATTTCACATGTAATCATTTTCTGTTCTAGTGCCCTATTCATTGTCCATCTTTGGCACTGATAACATAAATAGGGATAAAGACGCCACTGATCATTGCTGGAAGGGAGACAGAAAAGTTTCAGTACTCACCCAAAAGTGTCGGTTACAGTAGTAATCATCATCATCTTCCCAAAACATTATGTCGCTGGGTCCCCAGTTGCTATTGACTGTCTGATCAGCTCCCTCCATATCTTACGGTCAGATGCGATGGACTTCATGGCTGCATGGCTAAGGTCTGTCCAGTCAGCCGATTTCTGTATCCAGGTCTTTCTTGGTCTGCTCCACTTCCCCTCTACTGTGCCCTGCAGTATTATAGTTGTAATTTTTTTACATTTAGTGTATTGTTGCTACCGCCCCAAAAAGCCCTAGTTTAAACAATTACTTAAGGCATGTTCCTCCTATTCCTCCACTTACCACAGTGAAAAGTGGGGAAAAGGGGATGGGGATGGGGGTGGAGGTAGATGTTAAGGATATTTCATCTGCACCTGTAAGCCTGTTTCCTAAATGCAGTTTGTGATGGTGTCACTGTTTTTTTTTAATGGTCCTAATCTGCGCTATGGGACTGCGACTAGACGCTCACCTGTGGATCCAAAGGTCGTAGGTTCTAATCCGAATAGATCCAGATTTGATCAAACATGACCTTGGGTCCAAGGTCCACCCAGTCTTAAACAGGTACCAGGTAACGTCCTAGGAAGTAAAGGTGGCTCATGTGATGTTGACCCGTGACCGGCTGAGGGCTGAGTGGTCTATAAAAATACGAGTCTGAATAAAGCTGGGGCAACCATCCCCAACCCAGCGCGTCCATTGGTGGCAGATTGTGGAATGGCCTCTAGGTATAGAGGTTAGCTGTGAATACTCAATAAGCAGCCGGGGACCAACTGGCAATGGGCACAGAGGGCGAGGCAGGATTTCAGGGTGGGATCTGAAATCCTTATAAAATACCTCATATGCTCAGAGACGTGCCTGCCAAGCGGGTCGGGGCGCTATAACCCCTTTCCCCGGGTAGGTGGAACCCGTTAGCTTTAGGCAGCAGGCCATCTAGGAGACTGCAGACTTTGAAAATAAACCCCCAAGTTCAAGGTGGGCCAACTTGCTGAAGAACTGGATGGCCACTGGTGAGCTGGTCGTGAACGTAGGATGTCTGGCGGCCATGCAGGCCGGCTATGGACTCCTACGGGACATCCATTGCCCCTTCCCTAGCAGGCTTCTAGGGTGACCGGTTACTTCCTGCAGTACTCTTTTTTCACATTTTTAAAATTTGAATTTTTAAAATATACATATACAAAGCATGTGCTCTGCACTTGACACATTGAGGAGGAGATGAGGGAATGGGGAGAGAAGGCATAGAAAAAGGAGGGCATGTGCTAGGAGAACAAGACGAAAAGTGGAGAGATTGGGCTTTAATAATGTAAGAGTAGGATACTGGAACTATCGGAGTTCTAGGCAGAGAGGTCCTGCACTGGAGAGGCTGGTTTTTGATTTTGATATCATGCTCCAGGAGCTAAATACAGATATCATTGCCCTGGGTATGTCAGCTATATAAACCTTGTTGGACAGGAGAGACATGGACAAGGTCTGGTGGTAAAGGAAGGAGTGAAGCATGTGTTGCTTGACTTGAGCCAGTGGAACCACAGTGGAAGAGAGGTTCAATGGATACAGGTGGAGATTAGTGGTTTAAGTTGGAACCTCATAAATATATATGCCACGGCAGACTGTTTTGTCAGAAGGGAACAATGGGGAACTGGAATAATAACCAGGTGATAGGTTACTCCTATGTGGGGATTTTAACGTGAGGAACAGAGAATGGGACAGTAGTGGAGAAAACCGACAGGGAATTGCTCTTGCAGAGGCCATGGCTGTCTCCAGTATGATCTGCATCAATGATGGAAGGCCGACTAGGATGGCAATGCAGACACACAATTGACTTGACATTTGTCTCTCAGTCGTCGGTTTTAGATGTTAAATGGAGATACTGAATGACCATAGGAGTGATCACCTACCATGTTCAGTCCTGATTTCTAAACCCAGTAAGGTTAAGGCTGGGAGAGCATACAAGACCTTCCGGTATAAGTGGACCAACAACCTACTTGGATGCCTCAGACAGGGAGCATGCAACAGAACTGCCAGAACTAATTTTCTATAGCCTCCATGGTGGACTTCAGAAATAGAAAAGGCGTGGAAGGCAAAGAGAGCAGCAGTGAAGCAGCTAAAGAAAGTACGACAGACACCCTCAAGCTCACGAGAGTAAGTGGAGATGGCGGAGAATATGAAAAAAGATAAGGTGGAGGTTTTCAAGCGCTGTGCAGCAGAGGCCTAAAGAGCAAAGTGGGAAACTTTTGTGAATGATATGGGAGGCGATAAAACATTGGGGAAATTCTGGAAACTGCAAAGGCAGATGCAAAGAAAAGATCGGCCTTTGACAGTGGGAACAATTTATAGAGACGCTGGTATGCGTATGACAACAGACAAGGAAAAAGGAGAGGCTTTTCTCCATAGGTTTATAGCTCAGACAGATCATAACGATGTAGACATGAGGAATGCTGTTAGAAAGGAGTTAGCTGGCACCTTAAAGACTATACATTATGAAGACATGACACAATTAGAAGATAAAACAAATTTTGAAAAAGGCAAAAGACACTGCACCAAGGCCTGATGGGGTCAGGTATTTCCACATGAAGGCTTTGAGTGATGTGGACCTGGCTGACTGTTTTAACCAGAGCATTAAGACAGCAACAGTACCGCAGGATTGGGTGCACAGCTATATAATCCCACTACAAAAACCTTTTAAAGATAATTCAAAGCTCAGTGGCTTTAGAATCATCACCTTACAAAACACATTTGGGAAAGTCTTGGAAAAATATAACAGAGTAAGATATGACATCTTGATGACATCACTGAAGGAGAAGGAGGTCAGTCCATGGATGGAGAATTGGGTTGCAGCTGTCCTGTATTGTTAGTCAGGTTTCTCTTCAACTGGGCTCATGGACCTCAAAACCATGCAGTTTGGCCCCAGGATTGTCACAGGGATCCGCCATCTCGCCTGTGCTCTTTAACGTGTATATGAGCTAGATTGCAAGCCTAAAAGCACCAGGAGTTGGAAGGATACTGACTTTTGCAAATGATATACTTGCAAATAAGCAGGGGAAGAGAGGGAACAAACAGCCTGGGAGCTACAAGCGACAGTAGACAAAGTGACTGAGTGGTGTACAGAAATGTGGGCTGTCATCCATCCGGAAAAGGGGTCTGTTTTGTGGTGTTCTCTGGACAACAGGATCGTTAAAGCTTATGTCCCAAGTCTCACGATAGATGGTAGAAACATCAACAGAGAGAGCAAACTGAAGTATCTGGGAATTACATTTGATAGAAGCCTGTTCTTTAAGGATCATGTGGAGAGTGTTTTGGCGAGATGCCAAAAAGGACTTAGTGCACTTAAGACTATGGCTGCAATTGTCATAGAGCAGAGAATGCTTTTCACACTATATCAACACCTGATCCTGTCAGTGGTTGATTATGGCCTGGGAATGCTTACCGTCTCAAGAGATGGACAAACTAGAGCACATACAGAATGCAGCTATGCGGGTCATTCTGGATTGCACCAGAGACAACCCAGTGATGTGTATGTGATACATCCTTGGTTTGCAGACGGTTGAAGGTAGGCACAAGGTGCTGCAGGCTAAGTCAAATCTCAGGGTAGCTGCAGACACAGACCCCCCATTTGCACGAAGCTCTGGGTGCAGGAGAGAATAGCATTTGATACCACAACATCCAGCTTAAGGATGGAGGTGGTCAGAGTGGTCACTGCAGCTTTCTGCTGGCTAGAGAACACAACACGACACACACAAACACACACACCACGCGCACGCACACACACACACACACACACACTCACACAATGTGATTGCAACTGACTCAGAAAGCATGCTGAGGAAGATCAGGACAGGCATGCTTCGTGCAGAGTGGCATGCCTCGCTGCGGAGGACATGGGTAAAGATTATTGTCTGGATTTTTTCACCAGATCATGCCGGTGTGTTGGGAAAAGAACAGGCGGATAGACTGGCTGGCTCTGCACAGCTTGGTGGAATACTGATGCATGATAAGGCAGACATGGTTAGTGCCTTGTGGGAGAGCATGTACAGTTCAGAGAAACATGATGGATCACCAGTCTGGTGAGAATGATGCAGGGGGGAGTGACGAGAGGTTCTGGCAGATACTTAAGGCTCAGAGGAAAGGCAAGATGGACGTTTAATCAGAATGTTACTGGCACCATTAGTATTGAAACTTTTCACTGGCTGCTGATGATGGGGATGGAGTGCTTATGGGAATACCCTGAATGCTGTGATATCGGTTCTTGAATCAAATCAAATCCTTAAAAATACGAGTCTAGCCTCATATGCCTGATGTGCCACTGGCTTGTAAAGGAACCTTTACTTTACTTACTCTGTGCTAATTTCTTCAACACATTCCATGACAGTTGGCAGGTAAAGGGACCTTTACTTACACTGTGCTCATTTCTTCAACACATACCGAAAGCAGTTGATACCTGAACATTCTTATTAAATGGTCAAAATCATCTGTTTTGTTTTAGTGAGGTACTTTAATATTTGAAATATACAGAAGCCAACATTGATACTACTACTATAATTAAACTATTTTACTCCCCGTGTAACAAATTAGGAAGCAACAGAGATGTGGTTTCTCAGACGAATGTTATGAATACCTTGGACGGCCAGAGTAACTAACAACGGTTGCTTGAAAGAAGCTAATTAAAGTAGATTTCCAAATACAACAATATGAAAGAGACAAACACTGATCTTTGGCTACGTAATGAGAAGAGAGACACTGGAGAACATTGTGACAACTGGAAAGATCAGTGGGAAAAGGGGTAGAAGCAGACCAAGAGTGACGAAGCTGGATGGGCTGAAACAATGGCATGGAGAGATATCATCAAGAGAGCCATTCCAGGCAACCAGGGATCGTGATCTGTGGAGACGCATGAGCGCCTATGCCAGTTGGCAGGGCACATGATGATGATGATGGTATGGGTTCTGGGGCCCCACTGTGGGGAAGGGGAGAGAGGGGGAGGGTAGATCCACTGCCTCCCTGACAAGCATGTTGTAAGAGTTAACTTATTAGGTATTAGTTAACTAATTAGGTAATTAGGCTTCTTATTAGCTCTTATATATGAAATCACAATCAGATTATCAATTAAGTATTTTTTTTAAAAACTGCCCCACACTGTTTTACCACTGTTTAGGATGGTTTAGGACAGAAGGGCAAGCCTAAGGTGAGGATGTTGCATCAATTTGTTTCTCCATTAACTCAAGCATGTGCAGAGTTACTCTTCAGCCCTGTATCTCCCATTGAAGCATAAGCTCTGAAACATAGGCTCTTCTGGGAATGCAGGGTCTCGAAGCATGGCGTCCGCCTTGAGTACTGGAGGTCCCGGGTTCAAGCCCCATTGAAGGCTGGGAATTGTTCACATGGACTTCTAGTAATTTCCTCTTGTCTCTGGGTAGTAAGATTGAATGCCTGTGCGTATTGTTGTGGACGTCAAAAATCCCTTGGCACTTGGAAACTGAAAAAGAGTAGCCTAATGGCGCTTCCCAGACAAAATTCGGAGTTAAAAATCTACCCAAAGAATTTCAGGATCCTCGCCGGTGCTACAGAGTTTGTGCACTGCGCTGAGATTCCTTTTACTTAGGCCAGAGTCAGAAGAAGAAAGGAGCAATTATGGGTTACTACCCTTGTGACATGTTGATCCATCGTCTAAACCTCCCAAATAAACTTGCCAAAACATCCTTTCTAGAACTATTTGCTTTGTGTTTTTTTTTTTTCTGAAGCTTTCTAGAGATAGGGAAGGTAACCCCAAAAGCAACCTTCCTTAACTCTTTTGAGTCCCAGAGGGTTTAGCATTACAGACCCAAGGGGTAGTCAAGAAAGACATAAAATCTTGCGTTCATTGGGCTTCTAGGTAGGAATCTATGAACGTGTGACACGTTCCTTGGGACTCAAAGAGTTAAGACCTGGTTCGTTAGTGTCAATACTCACTGATCTTCCAGTAATCATAGGCACTTGTGCAGACCAAAAAGGCTACAGTTATATGAAACTTACGGTAGGAAAGTTGGAGGGGGTGGAGAGGAAGAGAAAGACCAAGAGAACAAATGCCGGACAGTTTGACATTATGGCATGGAAGATCATCTGTGTCAGAGTTGACTGAAAGTACATGAGATAAAAGGTTGTGGACAGACATGACTACTGATCTTCCAATAAGCATAGGCACTTGAGCAGACCAGAAAGGCTACAGTTATATGAAACTAATGTGAAGCATTGTCTTGAAAGGAACTGACTCACAAAGAGAACTGATTGCCCACATCAGAAAGAGACAATCTACATTCTTTGGTAATGTAATGAGGAGAAAACTGGAGTACATCGTGATAGTAGGAAAGCTGGAGGGGAGAAGAGACAGAGAGAGACCAAGAGACCAGATGCTGGACAGTTTGACATCATGGTATGGAAGATCATCTGTGTCAGTTGATTGAAAGTACATGAGACAGAAGGCTGTGGATAGACACGACTACCAATGTCACACGGCATGGACTTTGAGAAGAAAAAGAATGTGAAATTGCTGATATTAAGTACTGACAGAAAGAAAAAAAGCCCTGGTTCAATAATTTTTAATGCATTGGCCTAATTTTTGAAGCCGCCGTGATTCATCACCTGTACCCTAAACTCTGTAAACATAAAGACCGTCCTGGTAAAACAAGCAGTTATGTTTCATCGTTGTTGAATGTGTACTTCAGTTATTAAGGATTCACGGCTATCCTCCGACTAACGGTCGGTAAAGATGGCGGCCGCAAAAGATCCTTTCGAGCCACAGTCACGTGTCAATTGCGCACTAGCGGTCACGAGCACACCGCGGTTGCAGCTCGTGGGTCCTAGCCATCTAGTTCAGCCCCATTCCACGCCACGTGAGCGGCGTGGGGGACAGGTGACGGTAGTCGCCGGCGCAATTGACACGTGACTGTGGCTCGAAAGGATCTTTTGAGGCCGCCATCTTTACCGACCGTTAGTCGGAGGATAGCCGGATTCACTTATCTGCTGCATTTATGTAGCTGCTTTTGTAGTAAGCACCTGACGAAATGCAGCGAAATATGTCAAATTGTGCATTATTTCTTAGTTAATAGTGTAATTAAAAAAGCAAAGGGGGAAGAGGTAGATAAGGAAAACAAGGGGTTTGGACTGACATGATTTACCGATTTATCCTTTAACTCTCAAGCTACAATACAATAGAAAAACAAAATATACTGAGACGTTAAAGTATAACTAACTGCTTGTGAAGCTAGAGAATGATCTGCGGTAAATGGTTTAACCATTAGAAACTCAAGATATGAACAAGTAAAATGTTACCTTATAATTAGATGAATACTATCCTTAAAGCAAAACTTTAAGATGTCGTCCGTTATAACCGTTATTCTTATAAGGAACGCTAATCTTCAATGATTGAATTGATTGTCAATCACTGCTCCGTGAAAAAACAGACTTCGCGGCAAATTGAAAACACTTGTATAACTTCTAGCAAGAAAAATACAACAGAGCAGGGTTGTCACATGTGTGGCTTGTTTGTTCCTAACAGAAATGCACGACCACAACTCATCTGTCTTTCGGGAACTGAGCGATATAACGGCTACAACAAGCCTACATCGTTAACTGTTGTTGCAGACGACACTTGATTCGTGAAGTCCGTGGCGCTTGTCGACCGGTGTCCGGTGTTGGTCATTAACTGTCGCCAGCGAAAAAAAAAGCACTTTGGATTCGTTTTTTCTGCTCTTCTGACTCCCAATGGAGCAAAGGCCCTCAACAAACAAGTTGTTCTATCCTTATCTTTTGCATGCAGCTCTCTCCATGCCCTTCCTAATTTTTTTAAAAACTTTGCTGTCAATCTCCCTTCTCCGTGTGTTTTTGGTCCTCCTCTATTTCTATGCCCATGTGGGTTCCAGTGCAAAAACATTATATTTATAACATTCTCAGGTTTTTTCAACGTGTGTCATATCCAACGCCAGCGTCTTTTCTTCACTTTTGACACACTGAAACTTGTTTAGTTCTTTCCCATAGCTCTAAATTATTGATTCTATCATACCATTTAATTTCTTATACTTTGCGCAGGCACCAGTTAATGATTGTTTGAAGTTTATTATTTATTATCTTAGTTGTTCTCTATGTTTCCGCTCCTTGGAATTAGTGAGGTGATTATATCATCATCATCATCATCATCATCAAGTGCCTTACCGACTGGCGTGGGCGATCATGCCTCTCCGATGCGGTCCGCAACTGCGTGTGTTAGTTTGTGTGCTGACACCCCTGCATGCTATGACAAAAGGCTGTGAAGAATCGTCCTCTGTCTCTCTTTCCACAGACATTTCCAGTGTCCACAAAAGTTCCAGTTTCCCTCTTCACATAACATGACCACACAAATTATGATATTTATGATAAGTTGTCTTCGAGCCCTCGCTTCTTTCAAAATATATGGGTTGCTCTTTTTAGCTGTCTGCGGAATTCTATGGATTCTTCTGTAAAACCACAGGTGAAAAAACACTGTAAAAAGAAGAAGAAGAAGAAGAAAGAAAGAAACGCATAGTTATCCGATGGCGCTTTTAATTATCATCAAGTGCCTTGCCGGCTGACGTGAGCGATTATGTATCTCCACATTCCGCGATCCGCTGCTGCGTGTATCAGTGCGTGTGCTGACACCCCTCTATGCCATGACAATTGGCTGTCAATAATCTTTTCTCACCGTCTTTCACTGACTCTCTTTATACCGATCTCTCCAGTGGTCAAAGCATGTTCCGGTTTCTCTCATCTCATAACATGACCAACAACAACAACAAAAAACTGTCTCTTTCTGATGTCTGTGATAAGTTGTCTTTGAACACTCACCTCTTTCAAAACATCTGGGTTGCTCTTCTGAGCTGTTTGAAGAATTCTAAGGATTCTACAGGAGTGCTAACTTTGTGTTTCTTTTTCATGTGATTTAAAAAAAATAATTGCTCACCTTCATATGTGGCTTTCACTTTGAATAAACATTTCAATATGCTAAAAGTAAAGTATGAACAAAAAAATATTGGCAGTTCCCGGGGATATCACCAAGGCTCGTTGTAAGTACTTTCATAAATCGCACAAACCACGAACGACGTAGCGCCAGCAACGGTCAAATGATTATTTGTTTCGTTGCCGGCCTGGAATTGCTTAACATAAACAATCCATACAGACGTTTATCTGACATTGCAGATCTAAGTCATGTTTTACACGACGACGTAATGTGCTGAACGATCGCTCCACAGTACATGTTGTTGCTGGTAATGTTAGCAAAACTAGTAACACATACCTGACACTCAGATAAAACTTTGTAAAAGGTACAAGTCGATAAAATCTTGTCTACTTCTGCATTCTCGCGTTTTCCCTCCCCCGTGTGGGTTCCGGGGCCCTATTGTGGGGAAAACAAGAATAGACCCACTGCCTCCCCAAAAGCATGTCGTAAGAGTCGACTAACTGGGGAACTTCCTTTGAAGTCAGAGTGCATCTGCCTGAGAGGCGAGGAACCAACAGTCTGCATTCAATTGAATCAAATCTGTAAAACTGATGCACACGCAACACTCATGTTCTGGAGCATGGCTGCAGTCCAGAAGTGATGAGCAACCAGAACTTTACGCCAGAGTGTACAGCTGGTGAACGCGAAGAAGAAGAAGAAGAAGAAGAAGAAGAAGAAGAAGAAGAAGAAGAAGAAGAAGAAGAAGAAGAAGAAGAAGAAGAAGAAGAAGAAGAAGAAGAAGAAGAAGAAGAAGAAGAAGAAGAAGAAGAAGAAGAAGAAGAAGAAGAAGAAAGAAGAAGAAGAAAAGAAGAAAACGAAGAAGAAGAAGAAGAAGAAGAAGAAGAAGAAGAAGAAGAAGAAGAAGAAGAAGAAGAAGAAGAAGAAGAAGAAGAAGAAGAAGAAGAAGTTTCAAAATTATCAATGTAGTATATCTGAATGATAGTAGACATTATATCCTTAAACTTTTTACGATTCAGTTTGCACAATTTCGAAGGATGTAGCAACGCTAAGTTAAATTGTGCACTGTTGGCTTCACAGAATCGACTCTCAGTTGAGTTAATTAGAGAATCTAAGTATGGAATGTAAACAGTTTGAAGTACTCTTCAACACTTATGGTTCCCGGATTACTTCAAAACTTTTGTCTTCCACCCTGTCTTGGGATAATCAGCTCAATATCCACTTTCTGTGCGAGTTGTAGTGTTTTCACAAAAATATCCCTGAAATAGTTATCGGAATCACCTCGGTGAAGTTTTACTACACTGAGCAGGTATTGAACTTGCAGTTGGACTTCTGGAAGATCAACTTGAACAGCTAGAAGAGCCTGAGTAACTGGTTCCAGTATGGCAGAGTCTTGAGAAATAATATTGAGACAAAATAAAAACGTGCTGGACTTTGATGAACAATGTAACTGATGTGCAGCCTGTCGTGTATTTCCACTTGCATGCAATGAAAATGTTTCCAGTTGGCAATAAATGTCTGCAAATTTACTAGAAAAAATCTGAATACTTTTATACTTGCTTGTCCATCTTGTCTCACACAGAAGAGGAATACTTGGGACAGAGGACCTCCTTTTTGGGCTTTCACGAAAAAAAATTTAATAATTGCTTTGATTTTTGATAATAGTATTTCGTATCAATGCAACATTATTAAGATCATTTTCAACGAGATTCAGTATATGCGAGGCACCGCGAACAAAGGCAGCCTTGGGGTAAATTCTTCGAATTTTTCGCCTGAACACCATTTTCTTTTCCGGCCATTGTCGAGCACCCATCATAACCTTGACCCAGCAGATTATTAAGGAGAAGACTAAATGTTTTGCAATGTTGAATAATACAATCAGATATCGTGGCGGCGTCCATACCTTTCAGGGGAGAAAATCCAAGGAATTCCTCACGAATCATAGCCTTCTCACTAGACGTATCTACAAACCGGACTCCCAGTGATAACTGTTCTGCTCCTAAGATATCTGCTGTTCCATCGGCTATGATCAAGAATCCAACAGCATTGTTAACAGCTTTTACAATGTCTTCTCGCAAAGCTTGTTCAGACAAATTAATCAAACCATTCTGCGTTCGGTGTGATGTGTAACGTGCATTTCCAGCAGCTGTATCAAAATGGTTTTTTTTTTTTTAAATACTGTCTCCTCCCTCAATTCGATACGTATAAAGTTGTTCGACATTTCCTTTGGTGCTATCTTTCCCACGAATTGCCAAATCATTTGTTCCGCAAAATAAGATTGTTGAAATAAAAGGATATAGTTTCTTTCAGTTTTCTTCAATAGTTCGTTTTACGGAATTATCTATCTGACAAATAATATCCTTTTTTGGATTTCTAATGGTTGACGCCAAGTGTTCAGCATCTTGTTAAGACCCACGATGCCATGTTGAGCTGGTATGGTTTCTGGCACATTCATTAAAATCTTTGTAGAAGGAGTAGTAATAAAGGCACCTTGAATTCCTTTTTGAACTGGTTGCGGAAATAAAACACAGAAAATGCAAAAAGCACTTTTTAACCTAGGTGAATATGATAACCATAGAGAATACTGGGTTAGCCAAGATTTCCTGAAACAACGTTTTCCACTTCCTGACATGTCGCCTTCAAAATCATATGACGGGTGAGGCTTGTATGGATCAGTTAGCAAACGATACTTGAGCTTAAGATCGAATCTTCGTAGTAGATTTTACACAGAGTTCAATGTCCTAGGTTAACATAGTATCTCCACTTTCAAGTTTGTCCGGGTCTGGTTCTGGTGATAGCGTTGCTGCTGCAGATGAACAAGCAACAGCATTCGTTTTTTTTTTCAATCAATCCAGGGCAAATGCCCCCCCCCCCCCTTTTCCCCTTGCGTTCGCCCATGGTTAAGTGATGGAGTTTTATGTCGGGGGCACACTTACAACGACCTGTACAGACAGTAGTGACCGTTTTGTGTTGTTGTTGTGACGGTGGTGGTGGTAGTGGTAGCAGCAGTAGTACTGGCACTCTAAGGGTGATGTGGTAGCTGTTACACTGGCCACATTTACTTTTCGGCACAGATTAATGCTACACATTTTAGTCATATTAATAGCTATGTAATTTGTGACTCTTCCCGTTTGGATTTTTATTTTCTATATGTTTTCCACGCAAATTTGGATATTTTAAGATCTTTTTTGACTCAATTTTGGATGTTTTTGTCAAAGAAAAATGGCAACATTGATGACGTATGTTTACCGCTCTTTTCCGGAGTCAGTCAGTTGCCATTGTTTCCAGCAGCAGTCACGATGAATTTTCTACAGCTAGTTGCATCGGTACAAGACAAAGAAAGCAGCATTGCCTTCCTGCAACAGCATGGCATTCTGCACAGAACCAGAAGTTGCAGAAACAATCACTCCATTAATTTTGTCGACCCCACCACAGGTGCTCATACGCAATGCATCGAACGTTTGTGGAGGTCGGCAAAGGAGAGAAACAAGCGCCAGAATGGCACCCACAGACATTTATTAGAATCTTACATGTGTGAGTTTCTGTGGCGCAGGCGCGCTTAACGTGCGGGTGGCGACATGTTTGAAACCATACTAGCAGACATTGCTAGATTCTGGCCCCCGAGAGACTACTAGACCGTCGTCTCTTCTGCCACCGCAGTTTGACCTCAGTTCAGATCTACTAACGTGTACAATCTCTGTGATTGTCAATTCGTGCGTGAACCCAGCAGTTTTCATGTAGAATGATTGGCCCTTTTTAGGGCCCCCCACAGTACCCCAATTGGCATTTCCTGCGATTGCACATAGAGTTCACATAGCCTAAGTGCACATTTTACATGTAGTGAAAAAAAAAACCGTTGTGACAACAAACACGCATACACACAATTTACATTTTATTTTTACAAAAAACGTGACAAAAAAAAAAAAAACACACACGCACTCACGCACGCACGCGCGCGCGCACGCACACACACACAATTTACATTTCATTTAAAACACACAATTTACATTTTATTTAAAAAAAAAACATTGTGATAACAAAAACACACACAATTTACATTTCATTTGAAAAAAAAAGGAAATTCACAATGGATCACGTCGGTATTGAACACGGCATCTTTCATTTACAAGGCAGATGTGATACCAACTACGCTATGCACTCACATGTTAACACGTTATGAAAACATGACTAATATTGCAGACCGGCCAATTGCGCATCATCAAGCAGCCAAATGCGCATCAACAGACCGAAATATGTCGCACCATAAGACACTAGATGAACACTCAAAAACAGCAGCAGACAGCAGCACACTTGCACCCCTTGAAATAATAGACTGTCAAGTCAGCTGTGGAATTCCCACGGGAATTTCGTGTTTGGGGGAGGCAAAAAATATTGTACCCAATTAACATTTCATTTAAAACACACAATTTACATTTTATTTAAAAAAAAAACACGCACGCGCGCGCGCACACACACACAATTTACATTTCATTTAAAACACACAATTTACATTTTATTTAAAAAAAAAAAACATTGTGACAACAAAACACACACACAATTTACATTTCATTTGAAAAAAAAAAAGGAAATTCACAATGGTTCACGTCGGTATTGAACACGGTATCTTTCATTTACAAGGCAGATGTGATACCAACTACGCTATGCACTCAAATGTTGACATGTTATGAAAACATGAGTAATATTGCAGACCGGCCAATTGCGCATCATCAAGCAGCCAAATGTGCATCAACAGACCGAAATATGTCGCACCATAAGACACTAGATGAACACTCAAAAACAGCAGCAGACAGCAGCACACTTGCACCCCTTGAAATAATGGACTGTCAAGTCAGCTGTGGAATTCCCACGGGAATTTCGTGTTTGGGGGAGGCAAAAAATATTGTACCGATATATTTGCTCCTCTTTAGTACTAACCTATGGATGCGAGAGTTGGAAATCAACGAAAACTCTAGACACAAAATTAGACAGTTTTGAAAATAAATGCCTTAGAAGAATACTAAATTTCAAATGGTCAGATTTCCGAACCAATACACAAATAAGGCAAGAATCCAGGCAAGAGTATGTGTCTAATTTTATACGAAAACGCCGCTGGAACTATGTCGGCCACGTCCTTAGAATGGATAAATCAAGACTTCCTTACCAAGCCCTCATTTGGACACCACAGGGGAAAAGATCTCGTGGAAGACCAAGGGAAACCCTACGTAGAACTATCATCAGGGAAGGCTCGCTCATGGGCCACTCAAACATCCAAGACCTACAACGGATTGCAACGGACCGCCGTGCATGGAGAGTCACGACCTCTGCCCTATGTGCCGCACTCGACACAAGAGGAAAGACTAACTAACTTTGGTATACCCTAACTTTAGTTTGAAAAAAAAAAAATTATGATTAAAATTACATTCCGAAACAAAATAATACCCGGCATTTCCCCCCCTCTCTCTCTCTCTCTCTCTCTCTCTCTCTCTCTCTCTCTCTCTCTCTCTGAACAGGGATGCCAATGCTGGGTTTTCCCCCAAGATCTTGTTTTTTTTAGTTGCCGTCTTGGTTTCTTGGTTTTTATTTTGAAAATTATTGAAAATCTTGGGTTTTCAGTCTTAATGATGAAAAAAAAAACTACAATTAATAAATATTCTAACAAGAATAATGTGTGTACACATATCTTTAATAGTTTTACCCGCAAATTATATTTTGGAATGTCCTACAAACACTTAAAATAAACTCAGTGTAATTAATGTAACAGAATACAAAGGTTAACTCCAGGGCTATTCAGGAAAAATGTAGCAGACCACCAAAGGACCAGATTTACGATCCCCAAGTAGTGTCCCTTAAGTAACAGTAAGTAACAGATACTAGGGGCGGAGAAGCAAAATAGATAAAGCCTGGGACCTTTGATCGTAAACTTTACAGAAGAAAGAAGGGACCTGACATTTAATTATTGAAGAAAGTTTGGGAGGCTTTTCCTCTCTTCTAGGGGTTATTGACCTTTGTAGCGTCTCATTGGTTGAATTGAAAGAAAGCAGATTAGCAGAAACCAACTAAGGACTACTAGGGTTAAGTACCTTTAGTTAAGTTTTCACTAGTTTTTTTTTTGTTGTTGCTGTGTTGTGGTTTGTTGAACTGTGCTATCAAAATTTACTCTGATTATAACCTTGTTGAATTCAACACCATCGAAGAAAAGAAAATGGTATGCTCAGTGTTTCAAAGAGGAATGGCAGTATTGGTACCAACTGAGAAGCATAAAAGATGGCCTAAAATGTAAAATATGACATTTTATCCGCTTTTATGACCAATCTCACTATTTTGCCTCACTCGTCAGCAACGGTTGAACGCATATTTTCCCTGATGATCTGTGTCAAAACTAAACAAACTAATTCTCTGAAAGCAGACACTGTAAAAGATCGAATTCTTGCAAGGCAAGCAATCACAAGAGGAAATAGCGACTGCACGACATGGACACCTAATAAAGAATTGCTAAAAGAATTGCAAAGTGGCGCAGTTAGTCAAAGATATTTAAGCAGAATTAAAAAAAAAAAAAAACAGAAAGAGACGGTGACAATTGAAATTGGTGAAGAAGGAGAGCTGTTAGAGTAACAGTTTAATAAAGGTGGATATATGTTAAGTTTCATAACAATAAAATACTTTTTGCACAGTGCTGGGTTTTTTATTTTATTTTTTGTTCATATCTTCGGTTTTCGTCAGCCCCATATGGGTTTTTGACAAAAATCTCATTGGCAGCCCAGCCTCTAAAGGTTAGCTTTTAACTTTTTAATAATCAAGATGGTTGCCCACAGACGCCAGTTGTGAATTATTGTATACTGTTTGTCATTTTCGGTGTTTTACATCGACATACCAAGAGTATATCTGCTAACATGGGTGTCTCTTGGTAAGTACTCCAGAACAAGTGAGTTCTCAGGAATTACAAATTAAGTTCCTTTATTTGATTTACGGAATTTATAGTACGACGATGGCGGTAGTAATAGTCCACTATATATAATTATTAATTAAATTAGATGAGTTATAAAATAAAATGGCCAGAGCGGAGTGGCATTTTGTTTAGATAAAACAACAGCAAAAGCTATTATGGGATATAATCCAGTTAGTGATAGAATCCTAACTATCAGACTTAAAGGCCGTCCAAAAAACATAACTTTCATGCAGGTATATGCACCAACTTCAACAGCAGAGGAGGGCGAAATTGAAGATTTTTATGCCATACGATACGGACTGCAAGACACATTAAATAAAATTAATCAGAATGATATAATAATAATAATGGGAGATTTTAATGCTAAAGTAGGTACAGGCAGAGCTGAAAATGAGAAACACATTTTAGGAAAATTTGGATTGGGTAATAGAAATAAAACAGGAGAAAAATTGATTGAATTTTGCATAGAAAATGAATTAACAATAGCTAACACACTTTATAAACAACACCGGGTGTTACACCCTAGAAGGCTTTTCACATGGACATCCCCTGACGGTGTTACCAAAAATCAGATAGATTACATTTTAATACAAAGAAGATGGAGATCGAGCATAACATCTGCAAAAACCCTGCGAAGTGCAGATTGCGATACAGATCATCAGTTACTAGAAGCAGATCTGAAATTAAAACTCAAAAAGCTTACCCGAGGACCAAGGCCATTTCGATTTGATCTCACAAAAATACCAGATGCATACAACGTAGAAGTGAAGAACCGTTTTGAGATCTTGATGTCTGTACAAGAGGAAATGACACCTGATGAACTGGCGGTACAAGCTAGGGATATCTTGATAACAGCAGCTAAAGACTTAATACCCACCAGGACTAAGCAACATAAACCATGGATCACACCATACACGTTAGAACTAATAAAACAACGAAGGGAACTGAAAAAGAAAGGTGAAACCAATGACAGTAGGATGAAGTATAAATTTTTAACACAAGAAATAAGAAAGTACACAAGAAAGGATAAAAATCAGTATGTACAAGATTGCTGTATTAAAATAGAGCAGCATCATAAAAATGGAAGAGATTACAAAATGTTCAAGGAAATGAAGTTATTGACAAGAAATTTTCAACCTCAGTTAAATGTTATTTGTGACAGGTTGGGAAATACTTTAACAGAATCTAGACAAATTCTAGGAAGATGGCAGGAATACTGCAGCGGAATGTATGATATGAATGACAGTGAGGATATGAATGATATACATGAACCAGTAACAGTAGAGGCAGAACCTGAACCTTCATTAGATGAAATTTCATGGGCAATAAGGAGCCTGAAAAATGGTAAATCACCTGGATGTGATGAGATACCAGCTGAATTGATTAAAGCAGGAGGAGAAGAAAGCATAAAAATCTATCATGCATTATGTGAAAAGATATGGTATTTGGCCAAAAGACTGGAAGAGAACTATCTTCATTCCAATACCAAAAAAGGGTGACCTGAAATTATGTACAAACTATCGAACTATTGCCCTGATCAGTCATGCAAGTAAAATTTTACTAAAAATTATAATGAGAAGACTGCATAAGAAAATGGAAGAAGAGATTAATGTAGCTCAGGCTGGATTTAGACAGGGAAGAGGAACAAGAGATCATATTTTCAACATGCGTTTAATAATAGAGAAGTGTAGAGAATTTAATGTAAATCTGTTCTTATGTTTTGTGGATTATTCAAAAGCATTTGACTGTGTACAACATCAGAAGCTTTGGGAAATCATGAGGAATATGGGCTTTCCATCACATATAGTGCAGCTCATTAAAATGCTCTATCAAGACCAACAAGCAGCAGTCAGAATAGATGGAGAGACATCAGACTGGTTTGGCATCAAGCAAGGAGTCCGTCAGGGATGTGTGCTGTCACCGTATTTGTCAAACCTGTACGCCGAAAATATAATGAGAAATGTAAGAGATGATATAAACAAGGAACAATATGATGCCCTAAACATCGGTGGTCATGAAATACCAGAAATTCGTTATGCTGATGATACAGTATTACTATCAACATCACAAAATGGTTTAGAAAACTTATTAACCTCACTCCAAAGAAATAGTGAAAATCATAACTTATTTCTTAACATAGCAAAAACAAAGATAATGCATACAAACAAAACTGCCATGGAGAAGGAAATATATGTTAATGAGGAAAGATTGGAAGTGGTGGAAAATTTCGAATATCTTGGGTCACTGGTTACCAACAATGGTGACACAATGAAAGAAATTAAACGGCGACTATCAATTGCTCTTCAAAGACTAAAACAACTGAATAAATTATGGAATTGTACAGATAGAATTACAAAGGTCAGATTTTTAAGAGCATGCATCTTTCCCATTGCAACATACGCCTGTGAGACCTGGACACTTACTAAACAAGCGGAACAACGCATAAATGCATTTGAATATAAATGTTACAGACAGGTTCTAAGAATATCTTGGGTAAAGAAAAGAACAAATGCATCCATACTTCAAGAGCTGAATATTGAAGAGGGTTGGCTAGTAAAGACAATAAAACAAAGAAAATTGAAATATTTTGGTCACTTGAAACGTCATGGAAGTCTAGAGAGAACAATAATGGAGGGGTATATGCCTGGGAAGAGAGGAAGAGGAAGGCCAAGGAGAAGATGGGTGCAGGATGTGGCAGATGATCTCCAGATGGGTGTATCAGACGCAGGACATCTTGCTCATGATAGGAAGGTTTTCCGGAGGGTTGTTATGGCAGCGAGGTCCCGCGAGGGACATGCTACTGAATGAATGAATAAAATAAAATAGTTAAATTTAATTAGTTGTTACAGGACGTTGCAGAACCACCCCCAACAGCCCCTGGCTGTTGTGTAGTAGTTTTTCTAGGCAAATTTACGTCCAGTAGTTTGCTATTGTTTTCTGGACGGTCGGCTTTCTTGATACCATTACCACACTACCCACTGTGCTGTCACTGTCGAAACCAACGCAAGAGGCGCATGGCCCGCAGCTGGAATCGATCCCGGCATTACGAAGCTCAAGCTTTCGCATCGACTTAGCCACAGAGCCGACTATATAAATGAGTAGAAAGTTATTTTAAAAAAAAGGGATCATTTTGAAGACAAGTAATAAAATGGTGACACCCCCCCCCCCCCCCCCCCCCAAAAAAAAAGAGTGGTTTTAAAATTAAATGGGCTTTTCTCCGAATAATGGCCAAAAATATACCCTAACAGGGCCTCAGTCACATGTAAATTGCGGTCTTCCGGCGACTACCACCACCGCAGAGAGTATCTCGCACACCACTATATGGTGCTCGAAGTGGGGCTAAAAAAACTAGATGGCTGGGACTCACAAGCAAATAAAATGACGGAAGCTGCAGGAGATGTGGTAGCTGCTGCTCGTGAGTCCCAGCCATCTAGTTTAGCCATGCGGCACGGGAGATACTCTCGGCGATGGGGGTAGTCTCAGGAAGTCCGCAGTTTAAGTCGCCGAAAGTCCGCAATTTACATGTGACTGAGGCTCTGTTAGGGTATATTTTCGGCCTCAATAATTTGGGACCATTATTTGGAGGATAGGCGATGGATGAGTAGAAAGTGATATAAAAAAAAATGGGACTCATTTTGAATAATGGGAAGATACTAAGTAATAAAATGGCGATTTCAAAGAAAATAAATAGTGGTTATCAAATTAAATGAATAATAATGAAAGTCTGGGGCGTTATTTTGAGACAAGTACAGTGTAGAGAGGGTTTCATTTTTGTTTGTGTCTGCATGTGCATTTCAATTCACTAAAGAAAAACATTGTTTTGAGTAAATAGAACTTGAGTATTTTACCAGTTTAGGTGCTTGACTTAGCAAACAAAAAGTTCTCAGTTTAACATAAACAGTACATGATTAAGACTTGAAACAGTGGTCAATTTTATAAAGTGTTTTAAAGGTGCCGAACCTGAATACGAAGAGTTTAATTAAGCAGTAGTGCTGAAAAAAAATGCAAAACAAAGGTACTGGTACTGCATACCGTTGTGTACCATGGTAGAAGATAAAAAGCCCTATACCTTATGATACAAGTAAACTTTTAAATGGGCAATGAGTAGTTTAAAATAAGCAGTCCTTGTCTGCTGTTGAACCCGGGTAACACCCCCCACCCCGGGTCACCCCCCACACACACACACAAAAACTTTGTTTAAAATTACAGAGCACATAAAACTTTCACAAAAGCAGTCATTGAACATCCCACATGAGCAAGAAATATGGGAAGCAATATGATTGGCTGGTACAGAAACCTGCTAGCTAATCTCTGTGCTTCTATTAATGGGCCGACAGAGGCCCATTGGTCTTTTTGGCCATTCTGCTGTTGGCCGATAGATTGGCTGAGTCGTCTCCAAAGGGTTAATTTGTATTGACCCACTGAACGTAAAATTTACCTAGAAAAACTACAACAGCCAAAAAGTGAACTCGGTAGCTCCAGCGACGATCCCCAGGGATCTCTGTAACTGAAGGGAGCGGTCATTAAAGGAACCCACGATCTTCAGACCATGAGGCATACAGCTTGACCACTTCACCACAGAAACCTATATAAGGTCATTAATTTAGGATGTTAAACAGTAATAATTATTCTTTGAATTTCAGTGTGTTTAGTTATCCAGTACCTGAAGGTCGCAGTGGAGCCCAGGTGGTAGATATCTTACAGAAACAGGTGGAGACTATGGGTGGTAGTAAGACGGGTACATTCTATGTGGACTGTGAGACGTATCAATCAGTTATGCTTAATCGTAAGTGATGGTGGTTTAGAAAATGTACATTTGTGTAAAATGTATGTTTGTAATTAGGTGTGAGAAGAGGTTAGAGTGGTAAAGATTAAAATTGAGTCAGGTAACAATTGCCCTTGGTGCACACAGCACATTCTTCCATGTGTTCAGTCTCTTTCAGTAACCAGTTCTCTCTCCCCCCCCCCCCCCCCCCCCCCCCCCGAAGTTGTGAGTATTTTCCACATGATCTGCTCCTTCCTTTCTGAATCCCTAATCACTCTCTCCAGGTTTAGATGCTTTTTCTGTTCTATTCACTATTTCTAGAGGATCTCACCATGTCCACTTATCATATGGTAGAATGGCTTAAAGCTTGGATTAATCAGTTTGAAAAGTGGAGGATTATCTCAAGGCAGTAGTTTCAGACGATGCTGATACACATTTCGGAGGTCTCCTTGGTCAGAGTTGACTTTGACCAAGGAAACCCTTGATGGAGGGAATACTGACCTAAGGAGACCCAAGGGTGGCCTTGATGAAGTGATAAAGCAGTTTTTGTCATGCTTTGAATGTCATTTCTTTGTCAGATAAGACAGCTATCATATGACAGTAGATGCAGAAAATAATTGCAATGCAGACATTGTCCTTCTTTCGCCCAGCTTCTGAGTGCATGGCGTGACGCTGTGAGCTGCAGATTTAATTTGGAATATTTTTCTACTGCGACCAACGCAGTGGTGTGAAATGTAGATTCAGAAAATGGCCTCGATGCCTGTTGTCGCAATATTGATGGTGCCATTCTGTGATTAAAATTGATCGTGTGTGCAACTGCTAATCTTTTGGTGACTTCTGCTACCATCCATAATGAACTGCATTTCTAATGTCGGACTGTTTGTGTTGGCACTTTGGATGGCTACCGTATGCTGTTAATTCATTTATATGCTAGTGCATATGCTGAGACAACAGTCTGTCAATCTTTCCACAAGGGACTGTGATAAACAGTCGGAGCAACAATGGGGTGACCCGTTTGCTATGAAGCTGAAACTGAGATTACCAGATTACTTCTAATCCTATAAAAGACACTAAAACTGTGATCCAGATGGATACGTTTATTGTTAATAGTGTTTAGTCACACCCAGTGAAAGCAAGATTAGATGATCTGGCATTGGGGCATCTCAGACATTGCAACTTTGTCCTTTGTGGGAAAAGACAAAGACAGTACAAAGCAGACCTACCCATGAGAATGACACTGCTGAAACCTACCCTATTCTCTGGGAGCAAGTCAGTGACATAATACAGGTAATGACTGTTTTCAGTGGACTCACAGCTGGAAATGAGTTCAAAGGCCTTCAGAAATGATTAGTTGCTATTGGTGTGGTCCAGGAAAACTATTCAGAACACTTTTGGATACATGCTTACACAGATGGATCAGCAACTAGTGCAGTTAAATGTGGGGATGTTGCCATCTTTCACATATCCAGACGATTACCATCACACAAAGTATATACCCACTGGTAAATTCTGTTCCAAAAGGCCATCCAATCTATCAGAAGTTAACAAAATCTGGCCAGAATTGACTGCCATTTTCTTGACCGGCATGGACAGGTAATTATTCTACACCCCAGGACAGGGCAAAACAGATTTAACAACCTTATGCACAGGCTTTATCTAAGAAGTTCACCATTGTGCCTGTATGGGCTGTGTGTGCAAACTACAGAGCATGTCCTGCAAGAATGTCCCTTTTTAAGAAAGTAATACTTGCCCACTGAGGCAACACTGCACTCAAAGTTGTATAGAACTATAAAAGAATATTCCTAAAAACAATGAAGTCTATCACAAGAACTTGTCTGTCAGTGTAAATCAGAAAGCAATCACAAGAAGAAGGACCAAGCCTTTTGGTAAACAACCAGAGGCCATGATCTGAGGCCATGATATTATACCCTTGTAAGACACCAAGGCTAGCACCAGGCACCTCTCAGAACCATATGCTGAAAAGCAAAACAGGGATTAGAAAGGGAAAAAAAGAGTTTTGTGTTCTGTTGCTGTGCAGCCAACTCTAACGAGACTGAGGCATAGAAGCAGTATACCCAGTGCAGTAAAGTCAGTCCTCTCTTCTTGAAACACTTTTTAAAAAAAAAAACACATTTACTTACTCAACAACTTATGTAAATTTCTGAAAAGTGAAAGGGCCTAAAACCAAACCTCAGATAAGCATGAACAAATTTAATGAAGTCTGTTTGTGCATTATGTTAAAACTAATGAGTACAGATTCCTAACACATAGAGATCATATTATGCCTGCAACAGTCACATGTGCAGTTTATTAAAGAGTGACAAATTACATGGTTTGACCATCTAATGACAATGCTTTACTACCAAATGCCACAGAGAGCCAGGCTGCAGAAGGATATTGGGCACAGAACAAGGAGATGAACATGCAGAATAAGGAACAATACAGTCAAGATGTGCCTTAAGGACAGGTTAACTCTTTAAGGCCTGAAAAATAGCAAGGACAGTTTTAACTCTTTATGAGTCCCAAGGAATGCATCATACATTCACAGGTTCCTACCTAGAAACCAAATGAGCACAAGATGCAGTTTTTAGGTCTCTCTTGCCTGCCAACTAATGCTGAACTTTCTGGGACTCAGAGAGTCAAGGGAATGAAGACCTACTCACACAACATATAGGAAAAGCACACAGAAGATTCTTACATCTTCTCCCAGCACTCTGATAAACTGGAGGAAGAGAAAAAGAAGTTAGAAAACAAAGATTACACTGTATTTATCAAAGCTGTGGCGAAAATCAGGAAACATACCCAATGAGAATATTTGTAAATGTTTTGAAGATGGAATAAAAATTAAGTCGTTAACCCTTACATCCTGTAAAAGTTGTTATACGAACCCACCATGTCACAGCAATTTTTCTTCACTATTTTGCCAGTAACAATAAATACTTAACTCCTAGACTGCTTTAACTCCTTTTTTTTTCACAGAGTGCTTCTTTAAACTATAAGCTATCCTTTGACAGGAAGGGTTAACAAAAATAGCGCTGATTCCCCTTAATTCTCAAGAAGTATTTGAATCACTTCATTAATTAGCTTTTTATGAATCAAGTATGATGATAGATGGATGTTTATTTATGAAGTATGTTTAAAAAAAATTAATTTCAGCTCCAAAAACATTGCATATACTTCACAACAGTGAGTATCCAGCATCATGTTTTGCCATTTTGGATTCTGGAGCCACTCTTGTTGCCGATACACTATTTATAGCCTTGATGTCAAACTTGAAGAATATATACCAAGCATGGAAGGGAGCCAAGATCGAGTCCAAAGGCAACAGATTCCAGTTGGCAGACTTCATATTAAAGATTGGCTCTGTGTCTTTAGCCGGCAGCTTTAAAGGCATCTTACTCGAGGTAGGTAAAAGTAAAGGGCCCTTGTGGCTAATATGATACTAGACTCATATTTTTATGGGCCAATTTGCACTCCTTCGGTGATGTGGTAAACATCATGCCAGCTACCTTTACTTTGCAGGACATTACCTGGTACCCATAGGCTGGGTTGACATGAGAGCAAAGATCAGCTGCGGAGAAAATCCTCCTTGCATGTGTCTCAAGTCTCCGTGACTTTCAATCCATCTTCTTCTTGTCTTCCCCTGCCTCTTGGTGTTTCGATTTTCATGTTGAGTAGCATAGAAGAGACTCATTAGGTGACTCAAGGTGACCAAACCATGGGCTTCTCTAAATAGTTATGGTTCCAGGATTCAGCAGCATTGGCAGATTACAAACAGAAATTGACAAAAGACTTTCTTCTTCTTCTTTGTGTTCACCGGCTTTAAACTCCATTAAATTTATATAATGAAATTTCCCTCAAAGTCGGAGTACATCTGGCAGTGAGGCAGGGAACAAGAACTGTAGATCAATAAGCCAGTCAAACAAATGTACACGCGAAAGTCCAAATGGACAAACAACCTAGACTTTCTGTCGGAATTCACAGCCGGTGAACGAGAAGAAGATATAATAAAATAGTTGACACAGGTTGAAACAGTGACTAAATTTTGTTGTAAACAGAGTGAAGTCAGGGTAGGTTTGCCTGAGAGGCAGCGAAACAACGGTCTACAAGCGAGTCAGTCAGACATGTGAAATGGACGAACAACGACTTTCTGATATACAAGGCTCTGATTAAAACACAATTCAATCACTGTTCCAAACTGTGTCATCTATTTCATTACTGTCTGTTTATGGTTACGACCAGTGAGCACTCAAAAATCACTTTGACAAAATATTCTGCATGCAAACCAGATCCACAAACAATCACTGTCACGCTCCTCATTCAGAGTAGTATTATTCAAAAGAAACGGTTGGCAGTCATCACACAGTCTTCCACCTTGACAGTTACAAATGGCCAGGTATTCACAGCCGCTGCAGGCCTCTTGGGTAGACTCAGTCTTCATGTTTACTCATGCTGACTCTTCCAGCCTCTTGTCTCAGCACCAAACACAAAAATTATCTTTGATTCTTTCACCATTGTAATCATCTGTTCAGTTTGCTTGCATAACTCTAACATAACTCACTTCTTGTGTCCAACAAAAATCACAATGAACCAGAATTTGTCTTTTCTGGCCTTAACCTTTCTAAGCCCTGTCTCTTATGCTAAGTAGATGTTTATCTTCATACTGTAAAACTTCTGTCGCTATGGTAAAACTTGGAACAATACATTGCCTGATGTGTATTTGAACCCCAGACCTGTGGGTCATCTAGCCTTTAAGTTACAGTAACTCCATTACTTGAGGTGCGAGTAAGTTAAAGACTATGTTCTGCCTTAAAAAAAATAGAGATAGTCTTTTCCTGTTTAACTACTCATTTGTGTGGTTTTCTATTAGCATGTAATTTTTTTTTTTTACATGGCTGTATATAGGTTATTGAATTTTGATGACATTATTTTATTACATTCACATAAAATAATTTTAAAATTTTAATAATGATACTATTTCCATTGCTTAAAAAGAGCTACTTTATGAAGGCTCTCTGGGATCAAATAAAACAGAATCCATGCAGTGAAAGATTAATTCAGTTTTTTTGAAATACATAAAGGGTTAAATAGTAAACACGAACAGAATGAAGCATGAAATAGAATACATTGCCCAGGGATTAAACAAATATGTATCAGGTGACTTAGGCCGTGACGTCTGTTATTGAGATTACGGGCAAATTTGATGCCAACATGGGTTTTTAAAAAACCAGTGGTGTTATAAGGACCACACACCCCCTCCAAATGTTATTTTTAGTTAATATATTCATATCCTGGCCTCCTAAACAATGCACAGCGTGCATAGAACCAATGTAATTTAACTATTGTTAGCGGATCCTTTGTTGGCTGCTGCGGAAGAAGACGGAGCTTGCATAGGAAGTTCAGAGTGCAGTGATATCAAATTGGTGATTAATTGCTTAGAAAATAATTATAGAATTTTGATGATACAGTGATACATTTTCAGGTGGAATATTGCCCCTGTATAGTAGCCAGTGAGTGCTGGGCCATGCTGAAGGAACTACTACAGAGCCTCATTGGGAACATTGCTGAGAGCCCACCAAGTGCCCTCAAAAAAAAAAAATGGATGAAATCTACACCCCAGCAACCACAATGTTGCAGTACTTGGACCATTTCAACAACTTTAGGAAAGCTGCCGCCATGAGTCAGCCTCCAAGATGACCGTCCAACTGCTTGTCCTCCTGTGTGGGGAGTTTGTGTAGGGGTGTTGGAAATGACTTTACTCTGTTCAGTCCTAATGGAATAATTCACAAATGCAGGGTGTTTCTAGGACCTACGAAGACTAGGCTGATATGTTTTTCTTTAAAGTTGATGAAATTTTCTCTGGATTACGTCTAGCCACTATGCTACCCCAGCTCTTCTTCTGGTTGTCTAGAGCCGTTTCTGTCACACTGTGTGGCTCAGAGGTTAACCATTCATTGAGTGCTTTGACTTTTGATAACAGCGCTGGTTTTTAACTGAAAGTGTCTTCAGGTAGCTTGCCACACCCTTTTTGGATGTAGTCCCAGTGAAACCTCTTATGTGGAATTTGAACTTGAGTCATGCAGACTCATAACATGTGATAAAAGATGTACCACCAGGGAATTATGGGACACTACTTCAGGCCAGGTTGCTAATCAGACTGCTGTTGTAAAAGTGGAATGGCATGGACATTCAGGTCATAAAAGTTAATAGTTGTATGCATAGTTATGCATCGGGAGTCGCTGTGGCGTAGCGGCTGAACGCTCACATGTGGATCGGAAGGTCGTGGGTTCACTCCCTGGTGAAGCCGGACTTTACAAAAAAAATGACCTTGAATCTCAGGTCGACCCAGCCTTGAGTTGGTACTGGGTGCAGTCCCAGGAAGTAAAGGCAGCTGGCGGGATGTTGACCACATCACCCATCTTGTGCCGATTGGTCTATAAAAATATAGGTCCTTCCCTATATGCCTAAAGGCATGGAAAAGGACCTTATAGTTATGCATCGTAGTATGTGTTGATTAAAAGTACTTGTGAGTTAGTGGATAGAAATTTATACAAGGTCATAAGAAGTAGTGTTTAAAGTGTGTACTGTTCATGTGAAGAATAGCGGTTGAATGCAATGTAAAATAAGATTTCTGTTGTTGTGGTCCCGTTTAAATGCATAGGAATATTAACTTTTAGATTGTTTGACTATACCTAACAGGTGACACATGACAGTTGCAGTCATGATTTTACTGGTTTGGCTAATAGGAAGTAGCGTTTTGCTAATATGTAGTTAGTGTTTGGCTATTTAATAGGTGATATCTAGAATGTTTGTTAGATGATATTGTTGTATTATGATATTTGTGACCAAGTACTGGTCAACATCAAGGAAAAAGATACTAGGAGTTGTTAGTTTATTGTTGAATGGATTCTGCTGTCAGTTGCAATGAATGGTAGGCTTTTGTAATATTTGAAGTTTTGTAGTGTGAGTAATGATTGATCTCACTCTGATTATAACTTGTTATAAGATCTTGTGTATTATGTTGTGTTTTGAGGTGATCTTGTTTGTTTAATATGACATGAGATATATGACATGATTGTTATTTATCATTTATTATTTTATTCCATCATTGTGTGTGTGTATGTGAGTATAGGTGTTGTATCACTGTTTGTTGTTGTAGTATTTATACTGCTTGACTATACTGATACTACATATTCTTTTTTAGACCTCCACCTGACTGTCTTGGTTGTAGACTCATACTACACTAGCAACATAGATGAACCTTTTATCTTCTCATAAATCCTTAAACTGTTATTCATCTGGTCTGTCTCTCTCTCTGCTTTTATATCTCCCTTCCCTCTATCCTCCTTATAAATGTAAACCCCACCTGGTTACACTAACATCCACAGATGGATGAACAGCAAGTCTGAGAGAGTATACACCCATGATGAAAGACAGCATGCTTGAAATTTAACCAGCTTCATTGTGGGGATAGCACCTAATTGACTGATTGTTATTTCCTTGTTCCCAATGTCCATTTTTTTTTTTAAATGGTGTGTATAAGAAAGAGAAGAAATTGTTCTTCTCAGGGCTCTGGTTTTGCCTGGCAATAGGTAGCATACCAAATAAATGGTTTATTGGTTATGAAAACACTCTCCTGGTTGGCTTATTGTGAATCATCTGGAATCATCTCGAAGACAGAGTTAAACTGTGGACGCTGGTGCTTTAGCGTTAAAATTGTTTGGGCTCTGAAAAGGACTTTCGTGAGTGAGCTGTAATCCCGACATGGTCATCTTCCTTCTGTTGTGCCATTCATCAGTTAGCAGGTCCTTTATAGAACGGTACAACTCAAAGTCTCTCTTTCTTTAACCATTCTCCAGCTCTATGAGCTTTCATATTGTAACCAATGCATCTTTAATGTCTTGTAACCACATTCATGGAGTTCAGCCGCAGCCCTGTTTCCCGGAAACTGCACCCTCCATCAGGCCATCATTATGAATTGAAAGTCATTGTGGCGTATCGGCTAGACACACATGCAGATCGGAAGGTCGTGGGTTCGCTCCCTGGCAGAGCCAGACTTTTAGAAAAAAAGACCTTGACTCCCAGCTTTGAGTGGGTACCAGGTGCAGGCTCTTGAAGTAAAGGCGGCTGGCGTGATACTGGCCACATCACCCATCTTGTACCGATTGGTCTATAAAAATCTAAGTCTAGCCCTATATGTGGAAAAGGAACCTTTACTTTACTTACTTTTACAGCATGATGAATGTTGTGCCATTATTTGTCATAAAAGGCTAATAGTCCAGTCATCTGTTCTATTCAATCTTGTGCAATCATTCCAATGTGGTGAATAAAATCTGGTCCTGCACCTTTGGCCTCTCTCAACAATATTCATCTTACAGCTTCCCTTGGATATCCTTGTTTCCCCAGTTTATTTGTTTCCTATTCAATTTCCTGTTGAGTGTTTCTCTGTTTGCTTTTTCCCTATGCTACTGTTTATTGCCATTTTCTTGTTCGTATAACTGTTGATAAAACTGCAGGTCAGTTATTTAAAAATTGCTCTGATGCAGATTCAAACCCATGATCTTTGGACCAACAGGCAAGAGTCTATGAAAACACCCTCCTGGTTGGCTTATTGTGAATCATCTGGAAGACAGAGCTGAACTGTGAACGCTGGTGTTTTAGCGTTAAAATTGTTTGGGCTCTGATGTGGCGCCCAAAAGCCAGCATTAGTCGAAGCAAAATCTGAGATAAAAGCAAGGGATCAGTAAAGAAGAAGATGACAAATAACTTTTTTGGTCCCAAACAACGCATCGTGTGTACTGGAAATTATTCATGTGCACCAGTCGACATGTTTTGTATGTGTGCACATCTTAAGGTAAGGCAACTGAGATGTGGTTCTTGAGAAGAATAATTGTTGCCAGTTCCTTGGACTGCCAGAATAACTAACAATGATTTCCCAGAAATGGTTAATCTTCTTCTTCATCTTCTTCGCGTTCACCAGCTGTAAACTCTAGCAGAAAGTACTGGATGTTCATCCACTTCTGGACTGCAGTCCTGTTCCAGAAACTGAGTGTGCATCCATTTTACAGATTTGACTGATTTGTATGCAGACTGCTGGTTCCTTGCCTCTCAGGCAGATGCACACCCACTTCGAAAGAAGCTCCCAATTAGTTGACTCTTATGACATGCTTTTGGGTAGGCAGTGGGTTTATTCTTGATTTCCCTATAATAGGGTCCCGGAACCCACACAGGGAAAATGGTTAATGAAAGTAGAACTTTATAAACAACAAGAAGGAGACAAAGTTCTTTGGTCACTGATGAGAAAATGAGCACTAGAACATATCTTGACGATTAGAAAAAAAATCACTGGTAGCAAAGGCAGACCAAGAGAAATGAAGGTGGATGGCTTAAGACAGTGGCATGGAGGAATATCAGTGGAATTGATCCAGAACACCAAAGACAGAGATCTGAGGAGATGCATGAATGCCTATGCTAGCTGATGAGACACTTGACGACGATGGTGATGTACACCTTAAGTTTAGTCAGGCAAACTAAATTAATCCAGCAATGCCAGTCTCCCATGGTGTGCTTATTTGGACCCTGTGGATGCAGTATACCCATGCTGTTGCCATAATTTCTTCTTTAATAGGGCACCAGCTATGATCTGGGATTGAAAGAGTTGAGGGAATGACAATTCCAAATACCATTCATCAAGTGCTGGACAACCATTTCTTCCCAAGATATGTATGGCACAACTGGAAACTGACGATCATCATCATCATCGTCATAAACCACTTCTGCCGTTAAGCGCCGTGGAGAGGAATAATTTGCGATCCAGTGCACGTTGGCTGCCACTGGCTATTGCCATGCCGTGAAGGCGTAGAGTGTAATATGATAGTGATAATAAATACTCAAAGCCAACAGTTTTGTGCTTCAATTTGTTTAGTTTACCCAGTTACATAATTATTCAAGTGGGAAAAATAATGTAAATAAAATACTCTACAAACAGGGTACAATAGGAAATATATAATTACAAATGTTTCTCTGAGACAAACGAAATCACGACATTTTGCAAAGTGTATAAGCAAATACTAATGAATCAGATTTGTAGAAACCAAGCACAGTATATGGTGATTAGTATACTAATCATGTTTCTGTGTGTGGTAATGTAAATACATGTATAGTCTAGATGTGACAAGGTACGGTTACAAAAAATGTATCTCATCTGAGAAAATCCTTGCCAACAAAAGTCTCACTAGAAAGCAGACAGAAGAACTGCGAATCTCCAAAGTCCACTAGAGCAGTTTTCTGAAGCCAGCAGGCTAGTTATGACATTTCTGGGAGCTGAATAGGGCGTTTGTATGTGTATATAAATGTGATATGGCACAAGGAAATCAGACCACAATACATATACATACATCTAGACAACGCTGCACACGCATAGTAGATGTTTATATATATATGCTGATAAATTTGTTTGTAGTTTGTATAAATACCAGATCCTTGCCAATGGGGTACTAGAGAACCGCTCCAAGCCACTAGTTTTGGTGCAATTAACATTTCTTAGTATAAAATCGGCACAAGGAAATCTCAATCCAACGCTGCTTTAGATTGACAGTTTGGTTTATAAATGATGGATCAATGGACCAGCCTGATTTTCCTTAATATAGAATGGGGAGGGGATCTCAATCCAATTTATACAGTTTGGTACAGAATGATTTAATAATCGTGTAATGATCCTGTGTTACTATCAGTGTGTGTTCCCTGTGACATACAGTGAGCTAAGGATTCTATGTTACAGTCTGTGAGTGTTTTGTTTGGCATAGAATGAGTCATGAATCATCTGCAGATGTTTTGCATACACTAATTGCAAACACAGTTTAGAATCCCTGCAGATATTTTAGAAGCTTGGATTCAGTGCTCTGTCCAGCAACGTGTCATCTTCTATGTTATATGGCATAGTAACTTTCAACTTGGGGTTGGCGTCCATTGTACGCTGTATGGTGATTTTAGCATTGTGGTTTCCTGCCCAGCAACGTCGAGAAACCTATGTTGTAACAGATATGGTTGTCAAAATTAACAATTCAATTTCCTAACAGAAGAGATACAGTCGAGTCTGGATAAGTAGAAGCCGCAGGGACCTAAGAAAATGCTTTCACTGATCGGGACTTTTACTTATCCAGACAGCACACACATTTTAAAAAGGCAGCATCAACAAAATTGCATGTCACTGTTCTAGCTCGCTGTCTGTCACTGTTGATTTTACACTAGAAAAACAATGTTCTGTAGCATTCCTTATGCTTCAAGATGCCAGAAAGCTTCGAATTTGGAATACCAAATTCCCAAGCTAATATCCGCTTTCTTCTTCCCACTATCTTCAATCTCTTCCAAAAATTCAATCTCACATGGCACATTCTTAAATTTGCTTAAGTGTGTGTATATATTCTTTATGGACTATAAAATGGAACAAGGTTGGTGATAATATATAGAAAAATAAGAATAAAAAGTGCCCTTATATATAAATATATAAATAGCCATATAGCCTGAACAAGACAAAAGGCATGAATTGCAAATACATTTAATATAATTTAGAGTGGGAACAACAGTAGAAATAAAAATTTCATATTTTATAGTGGGCTAATGAATAATAGAAAGCACTGGATAGGACACATGTTGAAGAAAAAAAAAAAACCTGAAAACAATAACTAGAATGTCTTTGCACTGGGACCCACAGGAGCATATAAATAAAAGAAGCCCCCCCCCCCCCCCCCCACCACAAACAAAAATACACACAGTCACACATGGAGAAAGGAGTTAGAGAGTAAAGTTAAAAAGATGGGGAGAACATGAGTTGAGCGTTGTGCAACAGCAAAAGACAGAACGACTTTGCGTGAGTTGGTTGATGGCCTTTGCACATTAGGGAATAGATGGCAGAAGAAGAATAAAAGGGTAAAGGTAGTCTCTTGCAGATAATGCCATTGGGGTAGGAAGTGTTAGATCTTCATGTATTCTAGGTCATGACACATGATGTGGGATGGGTAAGTTCCTCCCTTGTCACCTTTCCTCTTCAGACATTCACCCTGGCATACTGTGTTATGATTTGCAGCAAAGGAATACTGGATCTTCTATTTTATTTTTCTCTCCAAAATAGTAGTTGGCTCTGTGGCTAAGTCGATGCGAACACTTCGTAATGCCAGGATGCTGGGTTCGATCCCAGCTGCGGGCCATGCGCCTTGCGTTGGTTTCGACTGGTATCAAGAAAGCCGACCGTTTAGAAGCAATGGCAAACTTCTTGACGTAAATTTGTCTAGAAAAACCACACAACAGCCAGTCGCTGTTAGGGTTGGTTCTGTAACGTCTTGTAGAGGATATGCAATTAACCAACCTCCAAAATAGTGCCCACCAGGGGAACCATTCCAATGCTGATAATTAATAAATAGCGTTTTATATAATTTCCTTATACAGCAAAACTGGTAAACGGATAATGCTCTGATATTTGAATGGCTGATACATACCCCATTACTGACATCCCATGAAAGCATCTCTTGCACTCTCTTTCCTGCTTCCTGCGAACAGAAAAGATGTTGGAGTTAAAGCTTTTAATTAAATTAAAAAAAACTGTCTTACCATAAATTGTGACAAATAAACTGAGTTTCCAAGCCTTACAAAGCTTTTTCAAAACTAGGGCTCGAATTATTGGCAGGTAAAAGAGAAATGCATTAGATAGGTATAGGCCTAGCTCATAATTCTGAGCTAAAAATCTTGCTGTCAACTTTTATGCAACAATTTATGATAATCTGATAGCTTCAACACTTGTTACGAGATAGATACATGATGGTGAAATTCTCGCTCTACATCTTTCATTCGTTTGAAATAAATTATCTATATCTGCAATGTTGTCTCTAGTATGAACTTCACTGTCTTTTGTAATTCACTCAGCGACCGGTAAAGTATGAGTTGCACCGATGTCTCTCTTGGTCAAAAGTTTTGCCTTGATATGTTGTATTTGGGACAGTCTTGGAGGACATGATCTGTTGTCTCAGGTGCCAATCCACATATGCACATGGCTGTTTCACCGATTTTAAATTTTCTGTACATGTGGCTGTGAAGTTTATTGTGTCCTGTTCTAGGGCGTAGAATAATAATTTGCTCTAGTGATAATAAATCAACATTATATTCCTAATTATTGTTGACTGCAAGACTTTAATATAGCAACTATAGCCCATTTTTTGTAAGCTTTAGTGAATCATTCCCAGTAAATCCTGTATACACATATCACAATTTAGCTAAAAGCCACTAAAAGATGATTTATTCGAAGGATGCTATAAACATCTTGGACAACTAAAGGATCCATCTAAAAGTGCTACAGGAGACAAACGATATCCATACCTTTGACAAGAAAGATGTTACTTATGAGAGGCAGACTTGATCATATAAATTTCTTACCTCTGACCCATCCAGTACAAGCCCAAAGCCACCATTGATAACCTCTCCCCTGTTTGGAGAAGAAATTGAGATGCTTGAAATACACAGGTCTGAAGGTCTCCTTCTTCTTCACTTCTTTCAGTTACTTCATCAAATTGGTGGGGAAGATGTAAGGATCTTCCCTGTGTTCTTGTTGATGCATTGTATAAAAAAAAGGTTGTTGCGTATCCTTTACAGGACGTTGCAGAACCAACCCTAACAGCCCCTGGCTGTTGTGTGGTTTCTCTAGGCAAAATTACGTCCAGTAGTTTGCCATTGCTTTCTGGACGGTCGGCTTTCTTGATACCACTGTCGAAACCAACGCAAGGCGCATTGCCCGCAGCTGGGATCGAACCCGGCATCCCGGCATTACGAAGCGAAGTGTTCGCATCGACTTAGCCACAGAGCCGACGCATTGTATAAGTTAATCTTTATTCTTTAAGGCTGTAATTGATGCCGTTTTTCCATATTCTGCTTGGTCTTTCTTCCCCTTGTTCTGTGTCCATTATATTTCTCAAGCATGGCTCTCTGTGGCAGTTGGTACCTGGTCATTCTCAGTACTGGTTTTAGTTCCAATCTTTAGTTTCGAATTTCTTCATTTTTAACTTTATTTCTTTTTGTTACTCTGGTTGCTTTTCTAAGGCATTTCATGTCTGTAATGATTTTGCACTGATTAGTATTATAAAAAAGTCTCATACTACACAACAAACAAGCCGTAAGCAAAGGATTAACTGCCATCACTACCTGTAATTACCACTTTTGTGCTGTAGGCAGGGGGTCTCTGGCCCTGAGGATTTAAGGCTGTGCGGCTAGAGCAATCACCACAGAGTGTGCTGGTTAGGATTTTATTTTTGTCCCCGACAGAAAAAACCCACAACCTTACAGAGAATTAAAACCTGGATTTCCAGCATGACAGCCAAACATTCTTAACCATTCGGCCAGTCGCTCCTCTTCGACCAGTCGCTCCTTGAAAGGGAATACCACATACAATATACTTACCAGCCAACACCTCCTCCATTGTGAATAGCCACCCAGGAAGCTCCCCTGAAGCTATCCCCTATGACATTCTGTATTGCCATATCTGAAACATGTCAATCACATGAGTTATTGGCTAGGCATAATTGATCCTACTTGCCCACACAGAGACACACACACAGCACACCATCCCTTACTATGCCTACGCAAAGGTCTTTTTTGGTCTTCTTTGCTTGCTCTTTAATGGCAGTTTTATCCTTGTGATGTGGTTTACAGCAAGGCTGAAATGAATATGATTTTAGGAAAACATCAATTAGTAACATTTTACGATATGCTTATTAGGGGGCAGTGGTTTTATAATTATTTGCCTCTTAATTTAACTGCCTTTTGTGACATGCTTGTTAAGGGGGAAAAGGGTCTATTCTTGTTTGCCTCCCCAAAAAACTGGACCCTGGAACCCACATGGGGTGCTCTTTTCGTCAACATACCTCACTTCATTGCTTCCGTATTACATTTTCTGTGTGCTTGTGTGTGTGTGTGTGTGAGAGAGAGAGAGAGAGAGAGAGAGAGAGAGGGGGGGGGGAGAGAAGGGAAAGAGAGAGGGAGGGAGGGAGAGAGAGACACAACCTTACCAGGACGGCACAATGAACGACAAACACCCACTGACACAAAGTGCCACCAATCGGATGCAAATCACCCGAGCATAAATCCCAGAAATCCTGTTCAACAATTAGGTTATTTTAGGGCCCCCAACAACAGCTTGGGTGGGGCTTTAAAAATAAAAAATTTTGGGACAGTTTTTTAAAGCAATTATACTCTATTTTGATTATTAATTTCTTTAAATAATGTCACTTCAAAAAGGCCGCTAATCAACATTCTGATAACTGTCATAGATCTAATTCTTTTTACTGTTCCTAGTAACCTATATTGGGGACAAAAAGCAACAGTTAGATTGACAAGATTTAATCTTCACACACAGAGATGAAAAGAGAAGTATAACTGGAATGGGTGTTATCACCAAACTTCTTCAAGTTATACACAGAAGACATTTTCAAATAGGTGGAAGAATGATGTCTGCTTGCTCTGGATGCCAACGAAGACTTGGGGGGAAAAGGCAAGACGACTAGTTAACCAGATGACAACAGAGACCATTAGTATGGAGACTTTGTTGGCTGTTGCGAAGTGAAACAGCTGATGTGTGTGTGTGTGTATGTCTGTGTGTGTGTGTGTGTGTCTCTGTATGTGGGCGTGTCTGTGTCTGCATGTGTGACGGTGAAAATGTCTGTGTGTGCTTGTGTGTGTCTATCTGCATGTCTGTGTGTATGTATGTCTGTGTGTATGTCTATCCGTGTGTGACTGTGTGTATGTCTGTCTGTGTGGCCTGTATGTGTCTGTAGGCATGGATGCCTGTATGTATGTATGTATGTATGTAATGCATGTAATGTTTGTAATATTTGTGTGTGTGCGTGCATGTGTGTGTGAATGTATATGTATGAGTGTGTGTATATGTATGAATTTTTGTATGTTGATGTGAATGTAATTGAGTGAGTGGATGGGTGTGTGTAGGTGGGGAGGGGAGGTGTGAACATGCCCGAGTATGCACATGCATTTAAACACCAATACTTTTGTGTTTTGTCTTGATATTCATAATATGCATATTATTATATGAAAATGACATGCTTTATTGATAAAATACGATTGCTGTGTGAAAGATGGTGTTTCGAAGGGCCAAATGTAAACAGGCCTGCATGCCTAATTTGTGGCCCTTATAAAGCAAAGTTTGTTCGTTCGTCTGCTATCCTGAATGTTTTGATGTAGAATCTTTACCCAGATGAAGGATGATGATTATTAAAAATGTTTGATTTGAAATCAAAGTTTTAATTTGGCAACGATGTCATCACATACCTGCACAAAAGGTTGAGCCATCATAGATATTTGAAGTTTCTCTGTACGGACTGTCTGTGCCACTGACATCATGATGGTCTCTGCTGATGACTACTGGACTCTACAAGATAAAATATAAAAATATCACCTTTTAGAGGTTTTACTTGTTTAGCAATTCATTTCCAGTCTTTAGGTTATCAAGAACTGCATGTTGTCTAAACACAAATATTTGACTAAAATTGTGCATCTTTTTAAAAAAAAAGACTAATTCTTTTGGTCCCAATCAGCTGATACTCTGACTCCCTCTGTCCCAAGGAGCAGAGGTTAAAAACAATAAATATTTTGGACTGAAGAAGTTCAACACAGACACCATGGGGTAGAAGTAGTTCAACTAATGATTCAAATACAAAAAGTTAATTTAGTGACTGTTTGTGGCAGAAGACTGCACCAACATTATGAGTGACCAAAATATGTATGATGTGTTGTTTTACATGGTACTGAAAGAGTTAAATAGTTCACACACTCACCAACTTTCAATTACTCACTCACTAGCACAACATCTATTTGTTAGCTTATTAATTCATTCAGACATTTGAAATTAATAATCTTTTCATATAAATTGGAGTGGAATGTTGGCAATTTCTAATAAATCATCATCATCATGTAGCAGGTCCTTTGCAGAACGTCACTCTTATCACAGTCTGCCTGAAAGAAACTCGGTCTCTCGCCAGTTCTCCCGCCTCATGTACTTTCATACTCAAGGAGTCACTTATATCCTGTGCTTATCTTCGTGTCGGTCGGCCACTGCCCCTCCTTCCTGGTACCATGCTTTCTGCTATAATTTCTTCTAATCCGTCGTGGCGCTTGATATGACCAAAATATTTCAGCTTCCGAGACAGGATGCTGTTTATTAGCCAATCTTCCTTGATGTTAAGATCTTTCAAGATGTCAGCATTTCTCCTTTTCTTTGTCCAAGATATTCTGAGAATCTTTCTATAGCATTTCAGTTCTAATAAATACTTCATGTAAATTCTTTGATCATCATTATCTCGTGCTGTTTAGGAGTCTATCCCCCTCCCCCCTTGTTTTTTTCTACCTAAAGGGGCACTAGAACCCACAAAGAAGGTATTTATTAACATATTTCCAGAAAGAATGAAATTTTAGCAACTTATTTAAGATAACAAAGTGATCTTTTAAAGAGCTAAATAAAGAGATTCACATTTTCGTGTGGGTTCCGAGACTCCATGTTTTTTTAGCAGAGTAATATATGTCTGTTTGTTTAGTATATGTACACACACACACACATAATGTTTCAATGACCTCAAGGGTTCCCATCTGTTTATATCTGAATATTAAGTGCAATACAATGAAACCAACCAATCAAATATTTCTTAAATTTTTGTTGAATTCTGGACAGAACATTACAGTCTGGTGTGTTTATCCGGCCTATGCTTTGTTAATAAACATTTCTGTAACCTATAGTGTCATTTCAGTGGTTTAAAATGAATTCTGTCCGTAATCCATAGTTCTGGATACAAGCTGTACACCATAGATCGCTAATGAAGACACCTTTTTAAGATGTGACTAGTTGGTCACGCATCTTAGCACACTTGTTTCTGCAAGTGAGGCACATTCATCATTTGGAGGTAACAGTTTCAATTCCCAGCTCAGAAACCATAGCTTTTGAATGTCATATTGTCTAGTGTATCCTTCTATCTTTCTACTTTTTGCAATGAGTGCAGATCAATACATGTTTGTTTTATATATATATATATATATATATATATATATATATATATCACATTTACCAATCATATTTTCAAACATTAAAAAAGTAAAGAAAAGGATTCTTTTCCACGCCTTTAGGTGTATAGGGCAAATAGGGCTAGACCATTATTTTTATAGACCAATCGGCACAAGATTGGTGATGTGGTCAGCATCACACCGGCCGCCTTTACTTACCGGGACTGCACCTAGTACCCACTCAAGGCTGGTTCGACCTGGGAGCCAAATTCATTTTGGGAAAAAGTCCGGCTCCGCCAGGGAGCGAACCCACGACCTTCTGATCGGCGATGAGCATCTAGCCGCTCGGCCATGGCGACTCACTTCTAACATTTGCTAATGATATTAATGTCAATCTTTAAGTGATCTAGTTTTCTGAAATAATGTAAATTTACTTGAAGATGTTTTTCAGCCACAGCTTTGTTGAATGCCAAAGCAATTGCAATCCTTCCTTCTTGGTCAGAATAGAGAATTCTGGCTTGAGAACCTACAACCTGTTTGCAAATAAAAGATTCAAGGAATGTAGATGAGTTTTAGATTCAGAATGTCCCTTTAAAATTGGGACTCCAGAGTTATTTAGAGCTAATATGCCTGACTTTAACTTGTAAAGAGCTAAATCCAGGCAAGGATAATATTTTTATGATAGTTAACATCAGAACAACCTGGCGATTCCAAAATTTCATTTTTGTCTATGGGTAGTGGAGTAACTTTTAAGACTTGTACCACAGAATTGAAAAAAAAAATGATGTGTAAAAGTGTTGATACACTAAACATCCCCGTCAGCTGCAAAGTGTATCAAGTAGGTCACTCTATCCAGGGCTGTTTTTTTCATGAGGTATGTAGTACTGGCACTTTTTTCTGGCCTCATTTATTCATTGTTACAGTAACAGGCACCTTGTAGTGGGTTACTGACACCTTTGTTATTTTTCTAGACTCTTTTTGGTAAGTATTGTCATACTTTTTTCTAAATAAAATAAAGCCCTGGCTGTATCTACATGGATTTTATGTGTGGATTCAAGTGAATTTACTTCTAAGATCTTGCTAGTGCTGCAGAGTATCACATAGATGGAATTCTTCAAGACTGACTTCAAGGAAGCAATAAGACTACTACTGAATATTCAGAAAGTGATAATCTGCCCCCTGTTGTGTGATTTATGCAGAGAAAGGCTCTGGCCTAAATATCTTTTTATTTTGCATGTTTATGTTGTTCCCTTCCCCTGGTGTGCTATGATGTTGATTCTTAATTAGTAATCAGCAACGGCCACCAAAAGAAAAACAACAACCCCAAAACAGAAGAAATATCAAAATTGTGTGATACAAGATCTTCACCACAGATTCTCAAACTTATTTGGTCTAGTGCCCCATTTTCAATAAACAAACAAAATTTACCCAATGCTCTTACCCCCTTTCTAGAAAGATGCAGTAATAAATATGGACAATTGTCAACAATGTGAGTTTCTCTGTTCCCCCCCCCCCCCCCTCTCCCCAAATCTAAATAGGTATGAACAGCTTTTTAAAGATTGTGTTCTTTTCATTTCTGTTTTGTAAAGCCTTTACCGCTTCTTTACTCAACCCCCCCCCCCCCCCTCCCCAACACCCCATATGCATTAGTTGCCACCACAGCTTCCCTGGATCATTTCAATATCCACCCTTTCCCTTGCATCTCCAGAGGGCATTATCAGCCACTATAAGAATTGATCTAAGTGGTCACATGTACCATTTTATGTTGATCTGCTTCTCTAATCCACTTGGCATTGTCTTCATACTGCTGCTTGACTCCCTGAGGTGCTACAAAAGATACCAAACTATTGTCAACATTAAGGCTAACAATAACAATTTAATGTATACAGAAAAATCCACAATTTTTTATTCCCTACAAGACTGTAACTAAAACATATCTAGTAAGCAAAGTCTATCAGTCTTATGTTCTCAGAACTCTGCTTTACGGCAGTGCTACTTGTTAGACTTATTCGCACTAGGAATGTTGAATTAGGAATCAACATCACAGCACACAAGACACTCCCACAAGTGCTTAGTACCCATCTTCATCAGCAAGCGAAGAGTTCCAACTTCGATAGTACCAGAAACTGTCTGATTGTTGTATATCCGTCTCATCCTTCCCCTGAGTGTTGAGCGTCAGCCAGATCCCCTGGTAACTCCTCCCAGCGCCATTCTCCTCAGATAGTAATGATCTATCTGTGCCTCTGTTCACTAGCTCCCAAAGGGCCCTCACAATATCTAACTTGTCATACATCAATTCAAAACCAAGAGAAACAGCTAAATAGCTTTCACGTGTGATGCCTAAGAAGAATACTTGGCATTAAGTGGCAGGACAAGATCACAAACACTGATGTAGTGAAAAGAGCAGGTACTGCAACAGTCTTCTCAGTGCTCAGTCTACGAAGGCTCAGGTGGCAGGGTCATACCTGTAGAATGGAGGATGGCAGAGTCCCTAAGACATCCTCTATGGTGAATTAAAGGCGGGTAGAAGATGTTGAGGCTGACCTCTACTATGATATAAAGATGTGTGCAAGCGGGACATGGATAAAACAGGTACTGATGTGAACTCATGGCAACAAAATGTAATGGAACATGTTGTGTGAAGGGGCACACAAGGAAGGAAATAAAAATTAAGGAACAAATTATTGCAGAAAGGATGAGAGCTAAGCATCCGAGAGAAAACAGACTAAATACACATGTTGACAACAACGGTTCTGAAATCTCATGCTATAATTTTGAAAGATTTTTCTTAACGCGGGTGGGTTTTGCTAGTCACACTCGCCATAGCCATGGGCTGTGAGTCCCATGCTTTCTCATAAATCAATATAATACTATCGTCTGGAAAATCAGGAAGGTGCCAATCACATACGAATGTGGGGAGTCGCCGTGGCCGAACGGCTAGACGCTCGCCGCGGATCGAAAGGTCGTGGGTTCGCTCCCTGGCGGAGCCGGACTTATTTCAAAAATGACCTTGGCTCCCAGGTCGACCCAGCCTTGAGTGGGTACCGGGTGCAGTCCCGGGAAAGTAAAGGCGGCCGGCGTGATGCTGACCACATCACCCATCTTGTGCCGATTGGTCTATAAAAATATAGGTCTAGCCCTATATGCTCTATACGCCTAAAGGCGTGGAAAAGGGTCCTTTACTTTACTTTTACTTACATACGAATGTATGTACGTATGAACAAATAACTGCTTATGTACAGAGAAATCCAATTATATACATAACATAAATATCAAGTTAAAAAACCCTACAAAAGCATGGATGGTAAACACAAACATACATGCAACACACACAAACACACACAAACATACACACACACAACACATGTGCGTACACACACATACATTCAAACATACATACATACATACATACATACATACATACATACATACATACATACATACATACATACATACATACATACATACATACATACATACATACATACATACATACATACATACATACATACATACATACATACATACATACATACATACATACATACATACATACATACATACATACATACATACATACATACATACATACATACATACATACATACATACATACATACATACATACATACATACATACATACATACATACATACATACATACATACATACATACATACATACATACATACATACATACATACATACATACATACATACATACATACATACATACATACATACATACATACATACATACATACATACATACATACATACATACATACATACATACATACATACATACATACATACATACATACATACATACATACATACATACATACATACATACATACATACATACATACATACATACATACATACATACATACATACATACATACATACATACATACATACATACATACATACATACATAAATACATACATACATACATACATACATACATACATACATACATACATACATACATACATACATACATACATACATACATACATACGCACGCATGCGCACATGCACATACATACATAAACACACACATACATACATACACACACACATATATACATATTTATATTATGTATATTGCTCTGTATTGAAACAATTATTTGTAGTGAACACAAAAAAATTATACTCAAAGTATTATTTCTAGTGAACGCATTACAAAATACAGTGAAAACATAATACACAAAGCTGACAGATATTTAAAGCAACAAAGCAAAGCTTAAGCAAGGAAACTGTGAACATCACTGTAGTTATACTGTACTTGTTGCAAAAATATAGACAGATAAAAGAATGATACCCAGTAGAAACCCTAATATGAACACCGATGAGAAAGGCAAGTATCACTAATATAAAAAAGACCGAGCAGGACAGAACAGAATGAAGGAATAGAATGCAAACCTTTAAAATGCAAGCCTTATGTGATGTGTTATTGACAAAACAGGATGATGATGATGATGCACACATTCGCTATAATCCTCACTGTGAACCAGCATCCTCATTCTCCATATTTGCCCCAGTCTGCTCCAAAATGTTAAATTACACATCCGGGTTACCTACTCTGCATCTAGACTGTTTTTTCATGTGTGAAGTAAATGTTTGGGACTCACTGTATATTAGTAAAACACCTAAAGTTGGTAAAATTTCAGAGAAGAATCTGTGTTTTTCACTTTATTTGCGTCAATTTATTTACCACCAATGTGCTCCGAGGTAGTCGTTGTGGCAGAGTGGCTAGACACTCACCACGGTTCGGAAGGATGTGGGTTCACTCCCTGGCGCAGCCGGACTTTTTTCAAAAATGGCCTTGGCTCTCAGGTTGACCCAGCCTTGAGTGGGTACTGGGTGCAGTCCCGGGAAGCAGAGGCGGCCGGCGTGATGCTGACCACATCACCCATCTTGTGCCGATTAGTACATAAAATATAGGTCTAGCCCTATACGCCTAAAGGCGTGGAATAGGGTACTGTGCTTTTTTTTTTTTTTTACTTTTTAATGTGCTCCATAATGTCCAAATACTCATCTAGATTATCCATTAATGAGTGAAATTACAATATCAGACAAAATTTTTAACTTTTGGAAAATGTCAATTTTGGCAAAACCCGACAGGTGCGCGACTGTGGAAAACTCTCAATTGTGGCCATTTTTTGGCTGCTAGGTTGCTCCAAAATATCAACAATATTCTGCATCTAGAGTGTCTATTCATGTGTAAATTAATTGTTTGGGACTCACTGTATGGTGGCAGGACACCTAAAGATGTCAGTAGCTCAGGCAGCAAAACCGTAGATTACCATCTACATGTGAAAATTGCACAAGCAAAGCGGTGTAGGAGGGGGAAAAAAAAACCCGAAGCGTAACATTCTGCCATGCCTCTGCCATTTTAGGCTGGAAGTCCCGCCTGAATACAGTGCCCATGACATCATTATGTTCTTCTTCTTATACTGACAAAGTCCCTTTTCAAACCATTTCACTAATATGCAGATTACTAATCGGGTGAACAGTACTTCACCAACTAACTCTAATCACTGATCTTTACAGAACACCAAGTTCAACTATCTATTTCTAATCACCCTAAATTATAACACCCTAACACGTAGTAACAAACAATTTCCTAAACTGTTGCTGTGTTGCTAATTTAATTAAGAAAATCCTGCCTGTCAAAACAACATGTTTCGGTCACCATCCTCGTCTCTCTGCACAATTCCCCGAAAACTTTTCACTCTCTCCGTTTTGTCCAGTCCACATTCACTGTGGTGTCAGCAAACTCACAATGAACCCTGGAGTCTTCCCTCATCCATCACCATGCTCTTGTCGGAAACTCCTGTGGGCTGTTGAACACGTAGTCGCTAAGCAGTCAACTAAGTGCTGGTCTGTTGTTCACTATCATCATCTTTAGTCATCCCATAGCCACACAGGCTCATGACACCTGGAAGAGGGTGCTTCACTTTAAAAAAAAAATTTATCATATATGAATCCTTTTGAGAGAAACAGGCTGTTTAGGGTTGGTACTGAAAGTAAAGATACAGTAGAATATCTTTTGGGTACCATTTTTTACCCAAAAGGTCTACTGTGTACATGGTGCTAGCTTTTTTTATAGAACAGAGAGCCCTTCACAAGTGATATAGTAAATACAAAGAACCCACACCCCCCCCCCCCCCCAACACTTCCCAGAACACTTCCGGTACCATTTTGTAGACTGGGTCGACCTGGGAGCCCTATGTATGTTAAACAAAAACACCTAACTTTGATATCCCGCATTGGACGTTTTTTTTAAAGATCTCTTTTGTATGAGTCATGTCATGGAAAAGACTAGGCCTTGGCGTGTAATATTCCCAAGAATAGCCCTGGTACCATGTAGCCAAACTTCACTGTGGAAATTACACACAATTGTCTTTTTTTCACCCTAGCTCTATGTGTCCCATCCAGGTTCTTTAACGCTTTCTGTCTTAAGGTGTTATTAACTTATTCATACCGATGTTAAGATGAATTAGAGCAACAACTCTTTAGGTTATAATGAGTTGAGGTAAGAGGTAAGAGTTAATAACTTTATTTCAAGATCAGAAACTATTATCTCCAACCTGTTAAACTAATGCCCAAGAAAGTCAGATGTGTCGGCAGAAAGACAGCAATACAGCAGCTATGCTGTAAACAAGCACAACACAATTACATCGCTTAGATATATGTTGATGAACAAGAAGCTCTTTTCTTACCTTTCTGTTTAGCAAGGTCTTCAACAATTGTAGCTGCAATCTCATCTGTCTTTGCCAAGTCACTGGGATCAGTTGATGTACACACCCATCTATAATACATTCAATAGTTGTTAGAGCAGAAGTATATTATTTCAAAATAGTAGATGAAAGTTTTCATTGTTTACAAGTTTACTTTATCACAAAAACCAAGTAAACTGGACAAAAAAGCTAATATTAAGTTAACTGGAAAAATTATGCTAAACCCAAGTAAACTGGACAAAATATGCTAATCCCAAGTAAACTAGACAAAATATGCTAATTCTAAGTAAACTGAACAAAATATGCTAATCCCAAGTAAACTGGACAAAATATGCTAATCCCAAGTAAACTGGACAAAATATGCTAATTCTAAGTAAACTGAACAAAATATGCTAATCACAAGTAAACTGGACAAAATATGCTAATCCTAAGTAAACTAGACAAAATATGCTAATACTAAGTAAACTGGACAAAATATACTAATCAATCAATCAGGTTCCCTCTCCACAATTACACCATCTCACAAAGTCGGGTTGGTAGACAAAATCTTTTCTTGACCCAGAGCTCAAATTTTCCTTGCAGAATGTGGCAATATTAATTCTTTTAGTCCCAAACGACTTACAGTGCATTTCTGGATCATTCCAAAAATAAGACCAATTTACCAGCCATCTTCTGTCATATAAATTTTTTTTATCAATCTTAATTGTCTAGATTATTAGTGTTAACTTCTTATGTCTTATAGTGTCTATGCTGAACTCCTTAGGGCCAAATTATTTATTGCTTTTAATCTAAACACTTTGGGGTAAAATGAAATAATGATTGCTTGGGATTAAAAGAGTTAAATGCCGTGGTGATTTATAAATAACAGTAAATGGGACCGGAGACTTAGCAAGGGTTACTGTTGTATGGATTGGCATCTGTGGCTTAGGCATTGCAAAAGCACTTTGTAATGCCAACGGGGTGTTGGGTTCAATCCCAGCTGTAGACAATTTTTCTTGCGTTGGTTCCAGAGTGATACCAAGAGCTGACCATTCAGTAAGAAATGGCAAACAAACTGAACATAAAATTTGCCTAGAAAAAACCACAACAGCCACACACACACACAAAAAAGCTGGGGTTGGCTCTGCAACGTCCTGTAAAGGATACTCAACGAACTGTTGTATGCAAGTAAAATATGGAGAAAATTAAAGCAATTACTAATAAACTATAAACATTAACTAGTGTCTGCACAGAACGAGAGTATTAAATGGTATGGTATAGTCACTGCTGTAGAGCTTTCAAAGAACTAAACCGATTTCAGTAAATAAAAAAAAAAAAGATGCTGGAGTTGGACAGGACACACACTAATAAACTTGCTAATAATATAACTAGAATGTCTTTGCACTGGAACCCACAAAGTGAAAGGAGTAAAGGCAGACCAAAAACACATGGAGAACTGTTGATGACAAACGGGGAGAACATGAGGTGAGCTGCGTTGGCAAAGGAAATGATGACCTGGCATGAGATAGTTGAAGGCCTCTAATCCACTTGTTGTGAAGGGGGGGGGGGGGAGATAAAGTATAGAAGAAAGGGGTAGAATTGGCAAAGAACATTCTGCGAAGGACCTGTTACATGACGAGGATGTTATTTACTTTTCAGCTACACTAATTACCTGAACGGTCCAAATCCCAGAGAGAAGATATCTCCCATAATGTCCTGTACATATGATGGGTATCTGAAAGTTGTCCCATGAAAGCCCTCCTGCCGACCAACATCTGCACCTGCATTTTATGACAAGAATTCAAATTTTAATGACATCATGGCCAGATAATTAAAGTACCCAAGCCACAGAAGGAGAAATATGTGTGTGTATGTGGTGGGGGGTGGGGGTGTCTAAAAATGGCAAAATTGCTTAACCGATTGTCTCACGCTCTGAGTTTTGTACATTTAATTTCAGACTCTGATCTCTCCACTGGAGAGGTCTCATTTTTTGGTGGAAAAGAAGAGACCTACAGTCACTTTATAAGCATGCCATTGAAGTGACTAATTAAGGGTGTCTCTTTCAAAGTTAGAGTGACCATGCCTGAGAGGGAGCAACAAGCAGTTTGCATACCATAAGCCAAATCTGAAAAATGACTTTGCGCACAAATCTCAAGTTTTGGAACAAGGTTTCTTGAAAACAAGAACAGACCCACTGCCTACCTAAAAGCATGTCATAAGAGTCAACTAATTAAGAACTTCCTTCAGAGTCCAAGTGCATTTGCCTGAGAGGCAAGGAACCAGCAGTCTGCATACAAATGAGTGAGATCTAAAAAACAAATGCAAATGCAACACTCAGGTTCTGGAACAGGACTGCAGTCCAAAAGTGGATGAACAACTAGAACATTCCACCAGTTTACAGCTGGTGAACGCGAAGAAGAAGAAGAATAACAAGTCAAAAGTCAGAAGTGGATAAATAACCAGTATTTTCTGCCATAGTTTACAGCCAGTGAATGCGAAGAAGAAGAGACTGATGTTTGCTTCCAATGCATGAGTGTTCCAGAGATCCTTAGTGATAATAAGTTGTGCTTTGTGTAATGATTGGTGAGCAATAAGCCAGTAAAGAGAGAGAGAGAGAGAGAGGGGGGGGGAGAGGGAGAGAGAGGGAGGGGGGGGGGAGAGAGATATTGTATTGTAATGAATCAACAGATGAGATGGCCATCTGACCCACACCAAAAAATGCTCTGTTACCAAATGCCACAGACCTCTAGCACTCGAGATAATGCAACGACCATGCCTGAGATCACAGTAGTGTGACAGTTTTGGTAACGGTTGTCGATAAGAAGCTTTTAAATCGCTGCAGCCACGGTCTAAAGATCAAGGGGTAAATGGATAAAGTCATGTAGTTTATTTTTTTTAATGAACAATTCTCATCAGCTATCCGTACTGGTGGCAGAGCCACTTATGGTTTATAACCATGTGCAATGACGCTGGTTCACATCTCCCGACTTTACCTTTACTGCATATTGTGTAGACATGATGGGTATATGTTGCTAAAAGCATTTTTAAAGATATTCTCTGTGGTTAAAAAAAATAGATTTAAAAAAATGGTGATTTCACAGTGATGTGATTCACAGTCGTGAACTAGCAGATGAATGTAGAATTCTGAACAAAAATAAAATATGATGGAGAGTAGTCAGTAAGGTGATTGGGGAGTGCAGTATCAACATGCACATGGGTGTAAAAATGACCCAGAGGCCAAGAAGCTTAGGGACACGAAGCTAGAGGGATACTCTAGGTCAGGCTGAAAAATGATCCACTATTTTGAGATCACAAAGCGGCCTGGGATAATTTTTAAATGGCTCTAAAGATCAAGTTATAAATTGTTCATATTTTTTAATGACCGCCACGGTCTGGAGAGAAAGGTGATTGGGAGTGCAGTTTCTGGAAAATGACCCAGAGGCCAACTTCCACGAAGAGGGATACAGGTCACTGAAGATCCATTGTAAAAGAAAGCACAAGCAGCCGGAGAATTGATAGGGAGAGACATTCAGGCATGCTGTGAAGAGAGCGACATTCTGTATAGGTCATGCTGACTGATTAAATGCCATGAAAAAAAGTAGCATGTTTTCATAAATCAGAGTAGTTCTGCAAAGAAAATAAATCTCAACAGCAAGTGTAAGATCCATTGAAGTGAAAAACGAAACATACAGAGAACCACAGAAACGGAAGGGGGTGTTAATTTTTAAATACATCTTCAACAGTCTTGAAAAGAGGGATGAATATTGGAAATTTCCTTTCAATTTTGAACTAGTTAAATTGTCAGATTTGAATAAAAAGACCCAGTATAATTTTCTGTCATTAAACCTTCTTGAACAGTTAATTCACATGATTTCACTAACAGATGGTTTAAAATGGTACTTCACACAAACTACAATGGCATTTCACGTGATTAAAACAGCATCTCACACAAATCAAACAGCATTATACAAGATTCACAATGACCTTTAACATCAGTGTTTCACAATGTAGGGCCCCCGCCCCACAGAGGGGCAATGTAACTGTTAAAAAATGGGGTGAGGGCAATTAAAAATGGACTCGTTTAAGTTTCATGGGGTGGGGGGGGGGGGCATACAAACTTCAGAAAGGCTTAGGTGGGACATGGCACTAAAAAAAGGTTAAGAGGCACTGCTTTACATCATTCACAAAGGCATTTGATAATAAAAACAATGGCAAGTTACATGAGTGACATTATATACCTGCCCTGCTAGCTTCAAGAAGAAAAGCATTCCCGTAGTCAAAGAAAAACATTCCTCTGGATGCCAGTCTGTTGATTGCTTTTATCTGACGACAAAGGCTGAACAGAAATATAATAAAAACTAAGTAATGTTCTCCATTGTAAATCTGAACAAAGACAAACAGATTGCACTATTTATTGCCTTGCATATTTCACCTTCTTAGGACATCATCATCATGTAGCAGGTCCTTTGCAGAACGTCGCTCTCATCATGGTTTGCCTGAAAGAAACTCAGTCTCTTGCTAGCTCTTCCGCCTCATGTACTTTCATACTCAAGGAGTCACTTATATCCTGTGCCCATCTTCATGTTGGTCGGCCCCTGCCCCTCCTTCCTGGTACCATGCGTTTTTCTCATCTTTCGTGGCGCTTGATATGACCAAAATATTTCAGCTTCTGAGACAGGAAGCTGTTTTTAGCCAATCTTCCTTGATGTTCAGTTCTTTCAAGATGTCAGTATTTCTCCTCTTCTTTGTCCAAGATATTCAGAAAATCTTGCTATTTCTTAGTCAGATATATATTATTTATTTAATTGTTGCTGCAGCATACAATTAAAACTGATTATACATCTTATAAGATAAACAGTTCACTGGCAGCAACTAGCCTTAAAGTTAAACTGTGAGAAAATAAATTATGGTCATTGCTAAGAAGAAGGAAATAACAAAGTGTGAAATACATGCAAATGAAAATATTCTTCAATAAGTGCATTTCTTAAACCATCTTGGAACAGTCATAACATCTGATGTAAGATTTCATTCAGAAAAAAAAAAAAAAAATCACCATGGCAAAAACGGACAATGAAGATGCAAAAAAAAAAAAAAAATACCCACCAATAATATCTCACACGCAGTGAGAAAAAGAGTGTGTCAAAGTGCTATATAGAATCTGTGTTGTAATATGCATGCGAGATACAACAATTTAAGTAGACAAGCTGAAAAACATTTATTCCCAGCAGAGATGTAGTTTTTGAGAATAATGCAAAGAACATCATGGAATGATAGAAAAAGACAGTCTTCAAGACCAACGAAAGCCGTAAACAGATTAGAAAAGCCAAGACATAGTTGGTATGAGAAAGAATGGATTTGAGAACTTGGTAACAACTAGCAAGATTGATGGGAAGAAAGCAAAGGGAAGGCAAAAAGAGATAAATTACCTTGATGGCTTAGCCATAACATCATAAGTCTAGGATGAGACATTAACACTGACCTGATCAATCATTCCGGTGATCATAAGAGATGGTGAACAGCCTACACTTATCAGCATGGTACATGATGATGTGGTAAATAGCAATAGATCAATTTTATACATAGGGAGCACAATATCTTATACAATTTATGCACACAACTACAGTAAAGTAAATACAGTTCTTCTTATTAGAAATTTCTCTTATCCAGATAAGAGTTCAAGCATAAAAAAATTACTGGGGATAAACAATTGTTCTTCACAACAGAAATTTCCCACGTCCAAAATCATCTTATGCGGTCTGCACTGTATTTTAAGAATGCAATTTGTTTTGGCAACATAGTGATAGTCAGTTGACTGCTTTCATTGGTCAACAAAGGCTATAGAGAAATAAAAAGGAACGCCAGCATACATGGTCTGAGATAAATGCCAACAAATCAGGAAATTCTTTGTTATACATTTACAGCAAAGTTCTACTCACACTGTGCATGCAAACTCACCAAGAAGCCAAGAAAATCAGCATGCAAACTCACCAAGAAGCCAAGAAAAGCAAAAAAAATTTTCTTAGCATTCACCGGCTGTAAACTTTAGAGGTGAGTTCTGGTTGTTTTTCCACTTCTAGACTTGTGGTCTACTTCGAGAAGTTGTGTTTTGGATGCACATCTGTTTAACAGATCTGGCTTGCTTGTACGCAGACAACTAGTTCCTCAATTCTCAGACAGATACACTCCGATTTAGAAGGAAACAACCCTGATTAGTCGTCTTTTAGGACATGCTTGTTAAGTCGGCAATAGTTCTATTCTCTTTTTCCCCATTCCAAAACAGGGCCCCAGAACGCATACAGGGAGAGTAAACATTTAAAGAACATACAACTTTCCTGTGGCACAATAGGAATGTCAATGTTGGAACATATTACAATCGTTAAAAAAACAAGGAAATTTACTACAAAGATTATATAGGAACACACTGATTTTTTTTAAACCTGAATGTCAACAAATATATTTTTTTATACACATACAATCTAAAAAAAACAACTGCCAATTACTGCCTTTATATACCACTTTTGCAGTGTAGGCAGGGGGTCTTTGAACCCGAGGTTTTAAGCCACATGGCTAGTGCTGTCGCCACGACTGCAGGTGAGGATTTTATTTTGCCCACACATACAATCAATTCCTGTTATAAACAGATTTGAGTAAGGATTCAAACATTGGACAGGAAAACAAGTATCTAGTCACTGAGCTACTCCTGTTCCAAAACAGTTATTAAAATATTTTTCAAAAGTGCACAAACCTTTCCTGGACAAGTATTTTGAATCTGGCAGGATCTTGGTGCATCATGTCCCTTGACTGTTGGTAGCTGAGCTGAACCGGGTAGTAACCACCATGAAAAGGATTGTGACACGAGGTCTGGTCTGATCCCAGATCAACAAGCAGATCTCTCTTTGACTCATATTCTATCACTAAACGTTCCCTGAAAGTCAAATAGCAAAGTGCATTTTTTTTAAATTTCCAGGGGTGCAGCTCTTTGGCTTGAAGGTTAGTGAAATAATTTCACAATTCAATCTGCAATATTCATAAGGGTTCAGTTTAAGCAGGAGGCAGTTTGGAAAGAAAGAGGTTTGATAGCTTTCGGACAGTGGGACAACAGACTGGGGCAATAATTGATGTGTGTTCAAGACATAATAGAGAAAATTGCTGGCTGCTGTGAAAAAAAACTGGGACCCCACCATGTATCAACCTAAACTTAGCAATGGAACCATAATGAGAGAAAAAACAGCAATACAGGCAATCAGAACTATTTTTTGGCCATTACTATGTTATCAGTGCCAAACGAGGACACTTAATCTTAATCCTCCAATGAACGTAAAATTGGGACAACAGAAATGAAATGCCTTAGAAGAGCTGCAGGAGTTTCAAGCAAAGACAGAATACAAAATTAGACAAATGCTAAGAATAAAGCCAGTCTTACAAGTCATCAAAGAACAACAAATGAAGTGGTTTGGAGGTCAGACAAGTGGTCAGACAAATGCTAGGAATAAAGCCAGTCTTACAAGTCATCAAAGAACAACAAATGAAGTGGTTTGGACAAGTAAGCAAGGTGCAAAAATACGAAACAGGCAATATTATATATCATATAGAAAACTAGGTCCCAGTTAAGGCTGGGTCAGCCTGGGAGCTAAGGTAATTTTTAAAAATCCAGCTCCGTCGGGATCTGAACCCAGGGCCTAGCAGTAGATTTATATTTTGTTTCATTTTTCATAAACGGATGGATGGATTTAAAAAAATGGAACAGGCCCAGGGACACAAGGGAGGACAACAAAGCCTCATTGCAATGCATTAAAGAAATGGCCAACCCAGGCAGGATGTAAATAATACAAAATGGGCAAAATATAGGGTATATCATATACCACACTAGTACCGGTTTAAAGTTTGGACAACTAGAATGCTATTTACTAAAAAAGTTATCAGGTATTCTCAGTTCCAATTTCATGGCCAATGGGTCAGCTTATACATTCCTGAGTCAACAAAATTACACTTAATGCACATCACTGTCTATTGTGAAATAAATTTACACAGATTGTTGTCTTAGCAAATCCAATAGCATACACACATATTAAATGCATAAAAACAGCTATCAGAAATACCAACACAAACATTCCAACACCAGAAATGCAGTTAATCACTGATGGAAGCAGCAGTTACAACAAATAACAGGCAATATTATATATCATATAGAAAACTAGGTCCCAGTTAAGGCTGGGTCAGCCTGGGAGCTAAGGTAATTTTTAAAAATCCAGCTCCGTCGGGATCTGAACCCAGGGCCTAGCAGTAGATTTATATTTTGTTTCATTTTTCATAAACAGATGGATGGATTAAAAAAAATGGAACAGGCCCAGGGACACAAGGGAGGACAACAAAGCCTCATTGCAATGCATTAAAGAAATGGCCAACCCAGGCAGGATGTAAATAATCAAAATGGGCAAAATATAGGGTAATCATATACCACACTAGTACCGGTTTAAAGTTTGGACAACTAGAATGCTATTTACTAAAAAAGTTATCAGATATTCTCAGTTCCAATTTCATGGCCAATGGGTCAGCTTATACATTCCTGAGTCAACAAAATAAGGTAATGCACATCACTGTCTATTGTGAAATAAATTTACACAGATTGTTGTCTTAGCAAATCCAATAGCATACACACATATTAAATGCATAAAAACAGCTATCAGAAATACCAACACAAACATTCCAACACCAGAAATGCAGTTAATCACTGATGGAAGCAGCAGTTACAACAAATAGGTAATTGCACATGCAATTAATCGCATAAGGTACCACCAGTTCTCTGGGCATAGTCGGAAAAAAAAAAGCATTCCAAATAAAATCCATGGCTCAGTGTCATGTCAGAAGCTGAGGGAGGGAACTATGTCCTTACAGGAACCTATTGAGGAAATTGCAAAGAACGACTATTGTCAGAAGAAAAAACTTGCCACGATTAAAAAAACTGTAAACCAATCTATCCACCATATTGACCGGAAATCAAAAAATTTCCTAAACAGGGAATCGAACCTTGGCCGCTGCAGTGAAAGCACAGAATCCTAGCCATTAGACCATATTGGATTTTTTAAAAGTTAATTTGTTAAAAGTTATTACATGTTCAATAATATAATTAGCTGAGATCATGAATCAAGGGACAACACTTACCATACGTCCACCACATTTCCATGATAACCTATGCTTACTGCCCTTTTACGTCTCCTTGCATTCCTCACCAAGGCCATTAAATTGTCTAAGTCATCGACAACTTCCATTACCCAGCCTTGCTTATGACGCTTCACTAAGGCCTCTTCACTGACCTGTCCATTAAAAAAAAAAAAACAATAACCATACACTGTCACCTCAAGTAAGATAATAACCAGAAGAAAACAAATGAATCTAGTTACATTTCCCGTCCTTTTTAGGATAAAAGTTTTCGTTTTTTGAAGCCCCACCCTGGCTTTTGCCAGGGGCCGCAATATAGCCTAGCCATAAATAAGGCCTGAAGGCTAAATGCGGTTTCCGGGACCTCTCCACGGTGATCCTCACCCACATGGTGGCTCATCGTGACATTGGGTGTTTATTGCTTGTGTGATGTCCTGGTGGGATAGAAAGTCAGTCAGAGAATCTAGCAGAGTGTAGGTTAAAGACACAGTAAAAAGTAAGTAAAGTAAATGACCCTTTTCCACGTCTATAGGCTTGTAGGGCACATAGGACTAGACCTATATTTCATAGACCAATCGGCACAAGATGGGTGATGTGGTCAGCATCATGCCAGCTGCCTTTACTTCCCCAGACTGCACCCGGTACCCACTCAAGGTTGGGTCGACCTGGAAGCTAAGGTCATTTAAAAAAAAGTTATTCTCCACCAGGGAGCAAACCCATGACCTTCTGATCCGCAGGCGAGCGCCTAGCCGCTCCGCCACGGCGACTCCTTCTAAAGACATTTACAGGTCTTGAAAATAAATAATTACAGTGACACTATCCCTTTTTTCAGCAGTGGACTAATATACACAGGTTCAAAATAGTTTGTCACAAAAAAGATGTCAGGTGCTTTACCCATACAGTACCTACCCAATTATAACTTCTTAGGAGGCTGAACAGGGATATGGGATTTACTATGTAGAGTGCTGTCTGGTCAAATCTTTAGGTGGCATATCCGAGGTAAAAAAAAAGAGTCTTGTCTTCAGAAAATACAGATGAAAGCGATAAATAAACATCATTTAAAAAAAATAACATACCAAATAGACTGAAAGTAAATCCCTTATAAAATAATCCATTTTATGTTTTTGCAAGGTATTTAAAATGTCTATTGTAACTACAAAATATATTTTAAGAACACATAATTACAACATATATTTTTCAAGTTATAAATTTATTTACAATTAACTTGAAGGGATATTTCTATAGCATTTACAATTGGATATAAATTTATAAACCATTTATAATACTACAATGCTCAGTTAAGCATCAACAATCATGTTAAATCAATCTAAAGTGTATACAATTACATTTGCTATACAGTACTGCTTCCAACAGTTGCAAATGAAACAGCCTTACCTCGGCAATGACCCCAATACACCCACAGATGACAGCAGCTTTAGCCTGTGCACCACTCATCCCACCCAGCCCAGCACTGACAAACACCTGGAATATTTAATTAAATGAAATAACCATCCAACTGTTTATATGCTTGTTCGATCAATCTTCCATGATAATTATACTAACAGCCTTTCATCATACTGAGAAACAATTTTAGAACATAAAACTGGCGAATCAGCCATGGGCACATGTGAATTGGCACCTGAGACAACAGATCATGTCCTCCAAGACTGTCCTAAATACAACATATCAAGGCAAAACTTTTGGCCAAGAGAAACATTGGTGCAAGTCAAACTTTACTGGTCGCAGAGTGAATTACAAAAGCCAGTGACGTTCATACTAGAGACAACATTGCATATATAGATAATTTATTTTAAGAAAGCAAAAGAAGAAGAAGATGAAGAAGGACATGAATTAATACAACTGACAGCTATGAAGGAGTAACCAGGAGATCTGGTTGAGACTCTACACTCAGAGGAAAGGCAAGACGGACATATAATCAAACTGCTACTCCAGTTTTTTCCTTCTCACGACATGACCAAAGAATGTAGACTGTCTCCTTCTGATGTTGGCAATTAGTTCTTGTGAGTCAGTTTCTTTCAAGAATCAGAGACAGGCCACAAAGGTTAATACAAAACACTGAAGATGCACTGGCTATAAAAGCAATTGAAGCTGGAGAAATGGCTGGAGAAATGGTTGGAGAAATGGCTGGAGAAATGACTGGATAAATGGCTGGAGAAATGGCTGGAGAAATGGCTGGAGAAATGACTGGAGAAATTGCTGGAGAAATGGCTGGAGAAATGGCTGGAGAAATGACTGGAGAAATGCCTGGAGAAATGGCTGGAGAAATGGCTGGAGAAATGGCTGGAGAAATTGCTGGAGAAATTGCTGGAGAAATGGCTGGAGAAATGACTGGAGAAATGGCTGGAGAAATGACTGAAGAAATGACTAGAGAAATGGCTGGAGAAATGGCTGGAGAAATGACTGAAGAAATGACTGGAGAAAGAGAAAATTTCAGGTGTGAGGAGAACAACATTATGTGAAGGACCTGCTGACTGATGATGATATTAGGCCAAATATTGTGAACATACCAAAAGACCAAAACAGAACATCATGAATTAAGTGAAGTATCATATTTATGAAATATATTTTCCTTACTAAAAGTAAAAGTGAAGTAAAGATCCCTTTTCACATCTTTTGGTGTATCGAGTATATGGGAAGAGCGCCCATATTTTTACAGACCATCGGCACTAGGTGGGTAATGTGGTCAGCATTACAACTGCCATCTTTACTTCCACAGGACAGCCATCTTGGTACCCATTGTAGGCTGGGTCGACCTGCAACGCCCCATACCATGATAAAAATCCATGCAGCCAGCAGTGGGTTTTGATCGCGGTACGTTGGAATTACAAATCGGACTCGCAGAGCCTAAGCCGCGGAGGCCGCCATTTTCATTACTATCCCTACCTAATTAACTCTTTCAGGATGGCATTTCTTTCTGGGTTTGAACAGAATTAATTTGCTGAACTGAATTTTTTTAATGCAACATGACAAAGCTAAAACCTTCCTGAAAACAAAAAAGTATGGCTGTATAGCACATTAAAGAGAAACAAATATAGACCATATCTAAACTATTTAAGGACCAGTACTGCAATAACAAAATAACAAAACGACACCACATTCAAGGATGTTAGACAAACATGAAGATTTCTGACACATTAAATTTTGTATTTTTCTTACTTTTTTTTTTTTTACTTGATCAGCAATAATGCTATCCATTTCTAAGAATTCATTTGCTTTCTCTACTCAATTATGAATGAGCTAGTCTTTATTTGAGACAATTAGTCTAAATTTCTTCAGATTTTATGACCATTTCTGTGTGATATGTTACATTTCAGACCAAGTATAAGAGGGCCAGTACCCTATTTGGATGCCTTCAACAGAAGGTAAGCAGCAGAACCACCATCTCTGCTTTCGTGCAGCCTCGATGGTGGACCCAATAAGTAGAACAGCATGGAGAGCAAAGCAAGCAGCAGTTGAACAATTACAGAAAGTGCGACACATCTCACAGGTTACAAGAAGATGTTGAGAAGCTAGAAAGAGTTAAAAAAGAAAAGTAGAAGAGTTAAAGCGGTGTGCAGCAGATTTGGGTGGGGGGTGGGGGGAAGGGATAATGGTATGCCAATGACAACAGACAAGGAGAAAGGGGAAGCGTTTTTGGAGAGATTTATTGCCCAAACTGATCATAATGATATGCAACTGAAACATTCAGTTGAAGATAATATGTCTAATACTACCAGTAGTAATTATTTTCATAATATCATTAGGGTGGAGGATATAAAATATATATTGCAAAAAGCAAAAGACAATGCGCCAGGGCCCGATGGAGTCAGGTATGCCGCATGAAGAGCATGAGTGATGAAGACTTGAGGTAGAAGGCTTTTCACTTCAACCAGAGCATCAGAACAGCTGCAGTACACCAGAATTAGGTACACGGCTACCTAATCCCATCCCAATGCCAAAGATCATTCCAGACTGAACGGTTTCAAGATTATCACCCTACAAAATACTTCTGGCAAGGTGCTACAGAAGATTATTGCTGTTAAACTACTAATGTTTTGGAAAGGGAAGAGCTCCTGCCAAAAGGTTTGGGTAGTTACCGGCCAAGGTAAGATACCTAATGCAGCTACTTTTGCTTTTGATGTTTATAAGGGATTCCAGAATAGACAGGAGATGGTAGTGGCATCACTTGATCTTATGGATGCCTACAATAGAGTCAGATACGATATTTTGATATCTGGCCTTGGGAAGAAGAGAGTGTGTCCCTGGCTGGTTAACTGGATAGCAGCTGTCCTACATTCACATATGGTTGCCCTTCACCTGGGTACATGGACCTCAGAACCATGTAATATCGCCCCGGGACAACCTCAGCCTTTACTATTGCAGACAGGCTCAAAGCTCTGCAAGCAAAGTCATATCTCAGAGTAGCTGCAGACAAGAAGCACCTCCTGCATGATGCCCTAGACAGAGCTAAGGGTCATAGACTAAAAAGAGGAAAAAACTTGGATGGTGCAAGCTGAAGACACAATTAGACATGTGTGCAGGCTTGATAAATTGGGCGAGGAGAGAAGTAGGTCAAAGTGTCAGATCAAGTTTCAGACTTGTGCAGGGTTCTTATCACTTTAGGTCATGAGTGCAGCACTGGCCAGCTGGTGCTGCAGAATCAGAAGTTCAACAAATGATTCATGACAATTCCTGTCCAAATGATGTGATTATCTATACAGATGGCTCTGTGTTTACAGGCAGACGAAGTGCATGGGGGTTCATCTCAGAAGGGAATGTAAGTCACTCAGTGCCACAAAGTCTGACATATGATATCACAGGTTTGAGAATGGAGGCGGAGGCAGTCATTGCTGTCTTTCACTGGACAGGCAATCAGCTGTACATACATGTCAGAATTATAACTGACTCACAGAGCATGTTGAGAATGGTGGAGACAGGCATGCTCCATTCAAACTGGCAAGCACTACTTCAGAGGTCTTGTTCTTTGGATATTTTTTCCTTGTATGCCAGTGTGTTGGTAAATAAGTAGGCAGATGGAATGGCCAGTTCTGCCCATTTTGTAATGAACTGATGCATGACAAGCTGGATGTTGTCAGGGCCCTTTGGTAGCGAGTGAACAGTGTGGACCCACAAACAGATCATTATGGTCTGAGGAGAATGGCGCTGTGAGGAGTTACCAGGGGATCTGGCCGACACTCAACACTAAAGAGAAAGGCGAGATGGATATACAGTCAGACAGTTAGTGGTACCACCGGAACTGGAACTCTTCACTTGATGTTGAAGATGGGGGACAGAGCATTTATGGGAGTGTCCCGAGTGCTGTGATGTAAATTCTTAACTCAACATTCAACATCACTGAAAATGGAAATACTTTGTTTCGCTAATTGTAGTTTTTTATGACATGTTCATAGAAATTAATTTCCCTAGAAAATGGAATAATATTACAGTGCCTATGTATGCACCCACTGAATAGGCAATATGCCTAAACTAAACTGATTCTGTCGCTGATTAATCGGCAAAATGTCCGGAAAGAGTTCAACCCTAGGAATATGCCTAGATCTTTCATTTCATCCACATCTAAACTTCTTAATTTTAAAACATTTCAACTATATTTTTACTTAAAACTTATTTACAACTAAAATAGTAGCAACATTTTGTGCACAATATAATGTCTCAGAACTTACTTTTCCAGACAAGTTGCTTGTCCCAAAGTGTTTTCTTGCTGCATTCAGGATAGTTAACTGAAAAACATATATTTCATTTACGTAATTCATTTTCAAATTTATTTATTGTTAAATTCGTTATGTCATTTGTCACCTGTTCCTGAATTAAAAAAAAAAAAATTATATTGTGCACTGTCAAAATTGCCAGTCACCCATAAAAATAACAATAAATGATAAAGAAATTGAAATTTTCAGAAACTTTGAATATCTAGGCTCTGTAATAAACTCTATTCTGTAATAGAGACTATTCAATAGAAGTAAAAAAGATGGCCACCAATGTACTTACATGCCTAATGGACTAGTCACTATAGTCTCATACTCATTAGACTAGTAATGACCTTTGAAGCCATGAGGGAAAATATGAGTCATACATGCTGTTTCAAAAAGAATATTTCAGAATTATTTACCATGGTGCCATGAACGATGCCCTGAGGTCCAATATAGCAGTAACTACCAGCAGTCATCTGGCCATACATGGTCACACCCATAGCAAATAACTTGTAGTACATATCTCCACTTGAGTAGTTTGGCACCATCTGTGATCAGAAATGAAAGGGTATTCGAATGGCTAAAATGCAAAAGTATGTGGTTAATGTAGTTTAAACAATGTCCTATTTCTTCCTAGGGTTCACTGGTGTAAACTCCAGCAGAAAGTTCAAGTTTTTGGTCTATTTCTGGACTATGGTCTTATTACAGAAATTGAGTTTTGCGAGCTCATCCATTTTACAGACCTAGTTTACTTGTATGCAGACTATTGCTTCCTTGGCTCTAAAGCAGATGAACTCTGACTTCGAAGGAGAAAAACCCTAATCGGTCATCTTTAATGACATGTCTGTTAGGTTGCGGTGAGTCTCTCCCATCCCCTCCCTCAATGTCGACCAGAACCCACACAGGAAAGGAATGACTGAAATCAAGGGCCATTAAATAAGAGAAATAATTGGATTAAAAATAATACATCTGAGTCAAAGACTGATTGGATTCAAGAACAGGTCTCATTCAAGGACTTATTAGCGTGAATGACTGATTTCATTTCTGTAGCTGAGTGTGTGCATCGGTCCCATAGTGAAATTCATACTTGTTTTCAGATATAAATATTTTTCCTATTGCGTTTGTGTGTGGTATCCTGACTGCTGTGGTGCGCCTGCTGGCTGGTTGCCCCTGACTTCAGCACCTTCTTTGCTAGGGTAAACTGTGGTCTTACTCATGGACTCTCATATTTATAATCTGTAGTTGAATGTATGTGTGCTTTCTGTAAAAATATGAGACAGCATCTTATTCCCTGAGCACCACTAATATGAGAAGGTCCTTAACTTGATTTCTTCTTCTTCTTCTTTGCGTTCACCAGCTGTAAATTCCGGTGGAAAGTTCTGGTTGTTCGTCCACTTCTGAACTGCAGTCCTTTTTCAGAACTTGAGTACTGCGTGTGCATCCGTTTTACAGATATGACTCATTTGTATGCAAACTGCTGGTTCCTTGCCCCTCAGGCAGATGCACTCTGACTTCGAAGGAAGCTCCCAATTAGTCGACTCTTACGACATGCTTTTGGGTAGCAGTGGGTCTATTCTTATTATAATAGGGCCCCGGAACTCACACGGGGAGATTTAAATTCATTGTTGATATCATTTTGCCAAGAGTCACCCTTCCCTCATCTTCGATACCATTTTACATCTGGTAATCTTAGTTTCAGCTTCATAGCAAACGAGTCGCCCCATAGTTGCTCCGCTCCTGTGCTAACAAAAAACACATAATATGTTTATCATAGTTCAAATGAAATCCACAGCTCACAGTGTTACGCCATGCACTCCTCAGAAGCTGGGCAACGAAACTACATCTGGATCCACCATATCTGTGACTAGTTATTTCTTACCGAGAAAGAAGTTGCTAGACAGTTTGACATCATGGCACTGAAGATAATCTGTGTCAGAATTTACTGAAAATACCGGTGACAGAAGGTTGTGGATAGACATGACTACTAATGCCATACAGCATGTACCATAAGAAATTATTTCGTATCTTATAACACATTTTTAAGAATAGTTTTATGATGAACGTTCGGTCTCATCAAAAATGCAAATAGTGTAGAATGGAGAATATGAATCAACAACCAAATTCAAAATATATATGTAAACCATCCCTAATAACTGGCATTATGAAGGAGGCTAAACTAAGACTGCAATGTCTGTGGTATACAGAGAGAATGGCAGATAACAGAGACAAAAAATGCATTAAAAAAAGTTGAAGGAAGTAGACAACAAGGTACATCAAGAAGACAGTGGAGGGATAATTTACAGGGAGACTTACGTTTATGTGTATTAAACGGATGAACATCATGGCACACGGATGTAACCCATAAGTGCTCCGTTCTTCTTCTCTCAAGCCTGAGTCTAAAGAATTCTAGCGCAGTGCACAAACTCGGATGCATTGGCGAGAATCCTAAAATACGTTGAGTAGATTTTTTAACACCAAATTTTGCCCGGGCAGCTAATTTAGGCTACTCTTTTCAATGTCCAACTGCCAAGGGATTTTTTTTTACGGGCGTCTGGTCTTACCACCCAGAGACCAGGGTAAATTACTAGAAGTCTACATGAAAAAATCCAAGTCCTCACCAAGACTTGAACCTGGTACCTCTAGCATTCGAGGCGAACACCATGCCTTGAGACCCCTCAGCCCCCTAGGCAGACTTATAAAACCTTTGAGTCACCAAATGGAAGGAGAAGGCCAAAAATAGAGATGAATGATGGTGAGTTCTCAAGGGCTCAGAATGATGGGGGTTGTGGGGAGGGGGGGGGGGGGATAGAAATTTACTGTATCTAAAACTTAGTGTTGTGAACGTGTCTTGTAATTCTGTGGTGCACGATTTAATTTTAGCTGCAGGTGATTTGGCAGCAGACCATCTTGCAGTCTTTTCAACAGTAGCATCCACCTGGAATAAGGCAGACATGCAAACAATTACCATTCCGTTTGTGATGACCATTCTAGGGGCTTTAGGGGAGCTGGGGTAAAGTCCCATTGGATGTCCAGAGTACATGACTAGAGTCTGATCACTGGTCATCTCTGACAGGTATTTCATGGTCAGTAGAAACTGAAATGTACAATGTAGGTAATATACATACCTTGACACAATAGAAAAACACTTATACCATAACTATGTCTAACAACTGAACAATGTGGACACTTGAGCGGGTAATTTAGGTGCATCCTACTGCTTCCATGGCGAGTAATTTTTTTTTAAATGACTATGCTAAAATCATAAGGAACCTGGGAGCTAAGATCAATTTTGAAAGAATACTTTTTGATGCAGCTTCAAACCCAAGACCTTCAGACAGGGAGAGGAGCATCTAGACAGTACACTATCGCAGCTCCTAGGTCAACACATCTTTTTTTCTTCCCTGCTGCTTCTGCCTCAAAGTGTCACAGAGAGGAGTTGTATGTGGTTTTCTGGCTTTTGCAAGCTGCGTAGCTTATGTTAATGTCATACTGTATTTATGTAGTATCTCTTTTACTCCCTCCACCCATCGCTTTCTTGGTCAGCCTCTCGCCTTGTACCCTGCTGCTCTCACATAGTACACTCTAGCTGATGGTTGATTTTGTTCCATTCTGACTAGATAACCAAATCATTGGATTCTTTGATGTTCTATGGAATCATTCACTGTACTCTACTGTTCTTACTTCTTCATGGTGACTCTGTCTAAACTTGTTTTTCCCCCGCTGCATTTCTTATACATCTCATCTCACATGTAATTTTGCATTTACGTTTTTCTAGGACTGTTCATGTCTAGCATAGACAGTACAAAGTTGGTACGAAAAGCACATTTATCAGCTGCTTTTGTGTGTGTGCATGCTGACATTCAGATACCTCAAAAGTGGCGCTATCTGGTAATTCATGTTGTTGACCTTCTGTATTCTGTTTTCTATTTCTCTCAACAGACATCTGAAGTGAAACTGGACACTGTAGGCAAAACAGATAAGTGAATCTGTCTTCTTCTTTTTTGGTCTCACTGATACAAAGTTATAGCCCAGTGTCATGGTTTTTCTGTACTTGTCTTGCTCTACTCGGATGGCTTGAGTGATGGATTTGTTCATTTTTTCTTTGCAGGTTTTGGCTACATCATTTATCCATCTCCTTTTTGATCTTCCTATCACCTTCCTCTCAGATGTTCTGCTGTAAAATTTTAGTCTCATATGCAGTTGATAAGTGAATACAAGAGCAAAATTCATACCACTATAGGGTGTCCCATAAATTTCCATAAATAGGAAAAATAAAATGATTTTGAAAACAAATTTTGATGCATGTTCTCCACTGCTGAAGAACACATATAAGCGCTGGAGTACGCTTCTAATGGCATTGGTGATAAACATATTTTTTCATATGTATGGAAACATGAGACACCCTGTAGATAGATATCTCTCTAGTTAGGCAATGTGGCCAAACCCATACCTGAACCCAGCAGGAAAACACTTGCCCGTTATCCCCATAAGTAACAAGCTCGTGGGGATACTGGGCGACTCTTGGGTCCAGATTGTTCATTATCATATGCATTATGGCTGCTGCTTCAACACACTTGGCTGGATACTCAGACAAACGATAGGCTCTTGTGAAGAGATAATTATATATATTTAAAATGGTATTCAGTTTTGCACCTTCTGTTGTTGCAGTATACTTAGTAGTTCTGTCTCACACATGCACACACGAATAACGAATTTGGATGTATCTGTACTTAACTGTATTACAAGGTATATGATCGTTACTACATATGCGTCATAATTCACAACAACCATAGATTTCATTCCTAGTACTTCTTTTTCTTCTTCTTCTTCTTCTGCTTCTTCTTCTACTTCCTCTACTTCTTTTTTCTTCATCTTCAGCATTCAGATCCCTTGAGGTTCATTGCTGCAGAGATCACTTACCTCCGATCATCCCTCTCATTGACTTTCTCTTTCCAGTTGGTGACACCTAGTGTTTGTAGGTTGTCTGGACATTATCTCTCCATCGTCTTCTTGGTCTGGCCCAAGGTCTATGACCATTCAGCTCACTTGTGTACACAATTTTTACCCCTCTGTCATCTGACATTCTCTCAATATGCCCCAGCCATTTAAGTCTATTAGCTTTCCCTGATGCCAGTGATCAATGGTGATGTATGGTGATGTTAACAGATTATGAATTTCATTGTTGATTCTCACTCTCCATGCCATGGTGTCTGCATCTTTGATGGGTCCAAAGATTCGTCGTAAGGCTTTGTTTTTTGAAAATTTATATTAATGTTAATTTTCTTTTAGTTGTGCTCCAAGTGTCAGAGCCACATAAAACAGCCAGTCTTATCAACATTTTATATATTTTGATCTTCGTGTTGCGAGGACAAAAATCTTTGACTTTAGCAGATGTTGAAAGATACAGCATACTGTTTTTCCAAATTGTAATTTAGATTGTATTTCTTTTCTCAGCATATTGGAGCAGTTGGAGTTGTTGTACACTGTACAATAACTTAAGGAGCCTGAAAGTTGATAGTGCAGAAATGGTACACTGCATAATTTCCCATCATGAGAAGCAAGTGGGCTGCGTGGTCTCAAGGCATGGTTTCTGCCTCGAGTGCAATAGGTTCTGGGTTCAATCCCCGGTAAAGGCTGCGATTATTTTCATCTGGACTTGGACTTTTAGTAATTCCCCCTGGTCTCTGGGTAGTGAGATCGGACACCAGTGTGCATTGTTACGCACGTAAAAAATCCCTTTGGAGTAAAAAATCTACCTAAAGTATTTCAGGATCCTCGCCGGTGCTACAGAGCCTGTGCACTGTGCTGAGCTTCTTTGGACTCAGACTTTAGTTAGAAGAAGAACAGAGCATTTATGGGTTAGTACCCATGTGCCATGATGTTGATCTGTTGTTCAAAACCTCAAACATCATGAGAAGCACAGAAAGAATGGACAGAAATGGGTTTCTTTTTCTTTTTCTGTGGTCATCCTTCAAAAGTTTGGCTGGGAGGCTATGTTGTGGTTTACAGTTAGACTGTCATGTCTGCGCCCTTTGGCCTAACATATTCTTCTTCTTCTTTCGTTCACTTGAAATAAATTTACTATATCTGTCTCTAGTATGAACTCCACTGTCTTTTGTAATTTACTAAGCCGCCAGTAAAGTTTGACTTCCACAAGTGTCTCTTTTAGCCAGAAGTTTTGCCTGGAAGCGTTGAATCTGGGACAGTCTTGGAGGATGTGATCTGTTGTCTCAGGTGCCAGTCCAAAGGTACACATGGCTGATTTGCCAATCTTTAATTTTGTGTAGCTGTGACAGCTAAGTCGATTGTGCTCTGTTCTAAGGTAAAGGATAATGACTTGCTCTGGTCTGTCCATAATATAGTAATCATCTTGTGCCAGTTTCGGTGGCTTTCTGATTGACCAACACATTCTATATCTGCAATCTCCTATCACATTTTACAATATGCTTGTCAGGAGGCAGTGAGTCTATTCTTGTTTTCGAAATGAGGCCCTGGAACCTACACGGGGATAGAGACAGTTAAATGACAGCCAGAAACACGTTCTACGCACTCCCAGTAAATGTATTAAAGCAATTACCACAACTGTGAAATCAAGCTATGGTATTCTAAATTTACATATGGACATTTAAGTCAGCTAGAGATGGTTTAAATTTTAAATTTTTACAGTATTTGCTTGGAAAATAAAAATAAAAAACTTCCTAACAAATTTAATAGTAAAATATTTGTTCCTTTGTCCTGAAAGGCCTCACTTGTACTAGAGCTGTGGCTACCAAATTTTTTCAAGTTGTAACCCCATTTAACATGCGAGTTCATAGAGGCTACCCACCTAATGGTCTGATCTAAGCATGCGAAACTGAATGCAAAGAAGAAGAAGACAACACTACTGTGTAAATGTTTAAGGCAATCCTGAGTGTAAATATTTTAAGTATATCTACTGTGCAAACAGTCATAATTTTGTGTTGATCTCATTAATAGGAAATGGATAAGTATTAATGAATGGACTAGTATTCTAAGAATATCAACAGAGAAAGCAGTGATGAATTTATGTTGGTTTCACAGGTAAGAATTCTGACTTTGATGTTTATAAATAAATCGGTAACATTAAATATTTTTTTTTAAACCTATAGACCATACCTCATCTCAATTTGTGGTCTGAAGCGGTACATATAGATATGTCCATATGTCCGCAGCTCAATTGCAAATTCTGGCGCCAATATTTCATGATACTTTGGTAGAAAGTATCGAAGGGCATTCTGAATAGCTAGCTGAAGAAAACAACAAGAAAACAGACAAGTGTTATTTACCATTTTATGCATCTCTGACTCAGGTTTTACCCCTGCTATATCATATAAATCTGTGAAGGTCATGTACTGAATTTTCTAAAAAAGTGTTTTCCATTTGGTGGTCAGTGGATCTCTGGGCATCCATGGAACAAATGTGTGATTTTATTTATAAACAAGCCTTCAGTGTAGCATGTAATCCATTCTGTGATTATAATTTTTATAAATTTTAATATCTTTGGTATGACTATTAAAAAAAATGGTGTTTGTGGCAAAAATGTGAAACTATGAGGAGTCTGCAGAGAGTAACTAATTATGTGTCTGTGGGTTTCTTGATGTAGATTTAACCCAGAAATATTTGTCCTTGGGGAAATCATCATAATAATTACTACTGCTACTGTTGGGTGTCTGATCTTGGTCAGATATGACTGAGCTACCCTATGACTGTAGTCGGTACAACCTGTTCTCTGTTAACACTGAATGTTGGGCAGTGTATACTAAATCTAACATCCCACATTGTGCCAACGGCTTTGGGCGGAGGAGCGCACTGAGGAGGATGCTAGCCTTATCCTAGGAAGAGGAAATACAACCTAAAAACTTTATGTTATGGCAGAGCAGACCAATCCTTTAACCTTGGCTGGCAGCTGGTCTAGGAGGGAAACTCCAACAGGGGGACAGACCGAGCGTTGATTTTGTGCTTTTGCTGTGTGCTCTGCTCCAAATGTATTTGTGTTACCTTGCCTGTGAGGTAAACAAGGCAGGCTGAGAGAGAGATCATGATGCTTATGCAACACTTTGTGCTAGGGAGAGGACACTTCAACCTTTGAACTCACAGAAGCTAGAAATGATTTGCAATAGGTATCTAGCTTGACAGTGTGCTAATGACTACTGGGTTCAGTTATGTGAAAGCATTAAAATGCTAGCAATAGCGAAAATATTAGGGAATTTCTGAGGGGATAAAAGTAGCCATTTGTCCATATATTAAAAAGTGCAACACTAAAGAGTCTGAATGGGGAGATTATTGCTGACAAGACGATGCAGTTGACTAGATGGATGGAACATTATCTGGAGCTGTACTCAGAAGAAGTTACTCATGCTACTGCTTCGGGGAAAGCCCCAGACACAGATGGAATTCCTACAGAGATCATCTGGAGTGGAAAACATAAACCCCACAAATTCATCAGCTAAAAATACTTTCCTGCTGCAAAGGAAAAGAATGGGAGGAAAGAAAGAATGATTGCAGGTTGAAAGCTAAGCATCTGAAAAGAAGCCTACTATATACATATGATGGTAATATCGGTCCTGAAATCACATGCTCTGATTGTGGAGGGGGCTTTTCTTCAAGTGGGTGGGTCTTGCTAGTCACACATGCCATCACAACGGGCTGTGAATTCTATGCCTCTCTACAGCATAATGTGACACGAGATAGAAAGATGAAAAAAAACGATTACTAAAATTACTACTACTGTTAACAGTAATAATAGCAGCTGAAGTCATAGAAATAGCAGCAGCTGTAGTAGTAGCTGTCATGGGGGCAGCAGTGGTAGTAGCTGTCATGGGGGCAGCAGTGGTTGTAGCTGTCATGGGGGCAGTAGTAGTAGTTGCTGTCATGGGGGCAGCAGGGACAGTAGCTGTCATGGGGACAGCAGTAGTAGTAGTTGTCATGGGGGCAGCAGTGGTAGTAGCTGTCATGGGGGCAGCAGTGGTAGTAGCTGTCATGGGGGCAGTAGTAGTAGTTGCTGTCATGGGGGCAGCAGTGACAGTAGCTGTCATGGGGGCAGCAGTAGTAGTAGCTGTCATGAGGGCAGCAGTAATAATAGCTGTCATGGGGGCAGCAGTGGTAGTTGCTGTCATTGGGGCAGCAGTGGTAGTTGCTGTCATTGGGGCAGCAGTGGTAGTAGCAGCAGCAGCAGTAATAGTAGCAGCAGCAGCAGTAGAAGAATTATTAGTTAGTATTAGTAGAAGGCTCCTTTTAAGTTCTGCAGGAGAGTTGTGCAGCAGGGCAGGTGCCTGATAGTGCCGCTAGTAACTAAACAGTCTGATGCGAGAGTGACAATCTCGATCACAGTTTATTTATCTGTGGGCAGGTCATAGAAAGTGGCTGCAGTTTATACTTGTGCACCTTGTCCTTAGCTGGATCAAATTGTACTAAAAGAGCATCAGTCTGTTTTACAAATCTTTTCTAAAAGAATATCTGTCTGCTGTACATCTCTACTATGTATCCCTGTCAATGGTTTTCACATCCTGATTACAGACATTCTTATATGACATCTGGGGTATTCCAGCTGGCCTCTTTCCTGTGGCTAGCTCTCCCTTAAGATACATGGGAATACCGTCATACTTAATTTAAAATACATGGGCCAGGCACTTAAAAAATCTCTGCCTGAGGAGCGAGTGCAGTGTGGTTATAACTGCTCTTTCAAGCTCTTTTTTAAATTTTGTTGTTCTGTTTTGTTACATAGTCCTTCCATGATATGCCAAGGATGCATCTCAGATACCTCATGTAGAAGGAATTTAGGCTCAGGATTAAGGCCAAGGATTAAGACTCACAGTTAGTAGTAGCAGCATTAGTAATAGTAGTATTATATTCAGCACCAGTAGTAATAGCTGTAGCAGATTCCTGTGATTGTAAACATTATACCACAGAAAACTTGTTCAACTTATTGACATAACTAAAACACTTACTCTTTCCTCATCCTTGTTTAGATCTGGAGACCGCACTGGCGCATGTGGAACACTGTCATCACGAGGTTTAGGTTCGGGCAGTGGGTCTATTTGAATTCCTGAACACAGTTCTTTCAGAGTTGACATTTCCTCCTGTTTTTTCTGTAGGGTTTTTTGAATTCAGTAATCTGCGAGACACCTCTAGAATGCAAAACAGATTGGATCTTCTGACATGAAGTTGTTGGGGAGAGTGAAAACATGGTTTTAATTACCCTGTAGCCTCCAGGGGTTGTTTTTCTAGGACATCCAGTTCTCTTAAGGTATGAAAAATTACCATCCAACTGGTACCTGATAATCGAACTGTGAACGGCAGTCTTGCTACAGGCAATATGAATGGAAATATCATGTTCTGTATACCCTTCTTCGTGTAAGAATACTATTCCAGCTCTTTGAATAGCAGAAAGTGTCATATTCTTGTCCATCTTGTTAAAACAACCAGATTTACTCACAAACTGAGCAACTGTTTTTTTTCACAGTTTATAATGTAAGGATGATACAATCGGCTGCAATGTTTGCATTTGGTGTGTCCTAAAATAATTACCAATAATACTTTTTTCATTTTATAAAAGCAATACTCAGCTGGAAAAAAATTGTTCATTAGATCCAGATGGTCTGAAACTTTTAGGCCACCTGCCATTGTAAGATAATTTTACAAACCTGACCATTTTTATTACAGATAGAAATGTGTGTGCAAGCTCTTGGACTTTGCAGGGACTAATCTGATCATTAGCTTTTTAAACGGGACAGTAGAGAGCATTTATTTTCACCGACATAGGAACGGACGGGGCAAATATTATTGTTTTGGGGTGACTCGTCTGCTGTGAAGTTGAGACCTCTTCTTGTTGTTGTGGTACTTGTTGAAAAAAGACTTCGGTCGAAACGTTTCATTGTTTTTGTCCGGGTTCTTCCCTTCTCTTCTCGTCGAGTTTCATAGTCATAGCTCGTGTTCAGTATATTCATGTGCCGGTTCGACTTATTTCACCCTTATTTCCATGACTTTCGAATACCACAACAAATAGTCAAATAGAGTGATTCAAACATCAACATCCGGGTCACAGTTTCTGACCTTTGACTTGTTTCATGAAAAGCCGAGAACGTGATTTTTCAGGGTAGCGTAAAAACAAGGGACCATAGTAGTTAATTTTACGGTCTTCTTCTTTTCTCTAATAATCATATTCACTTTCAGGGTCAGATTTTGAAAAGGCATGTGGTGTGAGCTTTGGTGTAATCAACGCAGCCACAGATAAATCATATTCAAAGGGGGAGGGGATGTGGGGTGGGGGGGGGGGGAGAGGAGATATTCCCTATATTCTTTACTTCTCTTAATCTTTCCAGTTAGCATTATATTCTCCAGTTCTTAAAATGTACAGACAAAAATCATAACTCATATCGCGGGGGGGGGGGGGGGGGGCGGGGAATATTATCTATTTCTCTTAATCTTTCCCAGATACTTCAGTTTGCTCTCTCTGTGACTGACTGACTGACTTTCTACCCTACCAGGACATCACACAAGCGATAAACACCCGAGGACACAAAGTGCCACCATGTGGATGAGGATCGCCGTGGAGAGGTCCCAGAAACTGGGTTCAGACAATTGGCCATGTCTATAGCCTGCCTATATTGCGGCCCCTGGCAAAAGCCAGGGTGGGGCTTCAAAAAACACAAAATTTTATCCTAAAAAAGACGATAACATCTCAACTCTCTCTGTTGACGTTTCTACCATCTATCATGAGACTTCTGTAGTAATGTTCCAAGACAGGAAAATGCAATATTGCTTTTAACTCCTTTCTTCTGCTGTCTTTTGTCCATGTTAGAACATACACCATCAGTCTACTCATGCGGGGTTGTTCAGTTAACTGTCGTCACCTACAGATCCATCCACTCTGCCCCAATATTATTAATAATCTCTTTAATTATTTCCTTCTTCAATTCACTGATAGCTCACTTCACTTCAGGGCGCTATAACTATATTATTGGTAATCTCTTTCATTATTTCCTTCTTCACTTCACTGATAACTCACTTCACTTCGGGGCGCTATAACCCTTTTCTCCGGGTAGATGGAACCCGTCAGCTTTGCACAGCAGTCCATCTAGGAGACGGCAAACTCCGAATTTAAACCCCAACGTGGGCCAACGTGCTGAGGAACTGGATAGCCACGGGTGAGCTGGTCGTGAACGTTGGACGTCTGGCGGGCGTGCGGTGCGGTACCAGGCGTATGGACGCCTACGGGACATCCATTGCCCCTTCCCTAGCATGCAGGCAATACTAGGGTGACCGGTCATTTCCTGCAGTGCTTTTTTCCCGTATGGATTTTAAAATTATACATAAGAATCGTCGCCGGAGCTACAGGGCACGTGCTCTGCGCAGGACACATTATTCAGCGGTTAGTGAAGAGGGAGTGAGGAGGAGACGACAAGGGAATGGGGAGAGAAGACGGCATAGAAATAGGAAAGCGGGAGCTAGGAGAACAAGGCGAAAAGTGAAGAGACTGAGCTTTAATCATGTAAGAGTAGGATACTGGAACTGTCGGAGTGCTAGGCAGAGAGGTCCTGTCCTGGAGAGGTTGATTTTTGATTTTGATGTCATCCTGCTCCAGGCCTGTCATTTAAGGACCATGTGGAGAGTATTGTGACGAGATGCCAAAAAGGACTTAGAGCACTTAAGACTATGGCTGCAATTGACATAGAGCAGAGAATGCTTTTCATACTATATCAGCACCTGATCCTGTCAGTGGTAGATTATGGCCTGGGACTGCTTACCGTCTCAAAGAGTCAGATGGACAAACTAGAGCGCATACAGAACGCAGCTATGCGGTTCATTCTGGGTTGCACCAGAGTAGATATATCCTTAGTTTGCCGACGGTTGCAGGTAGGCACAAGGTGCTGCAGGCCAAGTAATATCTCAGGGTAGCTGCAGACACAGACCACCCTCTGCATGAAGCTCTGGGTGCAGTTAAGGGTCAGCGGCTGATAAAAGGGAGGTCATGGATGGCTCAGGCAGAAGACACAGACAGGTTTGCATCCTTGAGAACATTAGGCGAGAAGAGGAGTGGATCAAAGTGCCACTTGAACAGTGAGACTTGTGTAGAGTCATAACCACGCTGAGCCGGGAATGCAGAGACTGGCCAGCAGGTGCCACAGAGGTGGAAATTTCTTTAGTTAATTCAAGATAATGATCGCTCAGAGGATTTGATCATTTACACAGACGGTTCAGTGTCAAGAGGCAAAAGAAGTGCTTTGGGCTTCTTAGCAAAAGTTAATGGTCGACGTTTGGTGCAGGAGAGCCTAGCATATGATACCACAACATCCAGCTCAAGAATGGAGGTGGAGGCGGTCACTGCAGCTTTCCGCTGGCTAGAGAACACGACACACACACACATCGTGACTGTAACTGAGTCAGCATGCTGAGGAAGATCAGAACAGGTATGCTTCGTGCAGAGTGGCATGCTTCGAAGCGGAGGACACGAGTGAGGAGTATTGTCTGGATTTTTTCACCGGGTCACGGTGTGTTGGGAAATGAACAGACTGGCTGGCTCTGCACAACTTGGTGGAATACTGATACATGATAGGGCAGACATGGTTAGTGCCTTGTGGGAGAGCGTGTACAATTCGGAGTAGCAGATGGATCACCACAGTCTGGTGAGATTGTTGCAGGTGGGGGTTACGAGAGGTTCTGGCAGATGCTTGAGGCTCAGAGGAAAGGCAAGACAGACGTTTAATCAGAATGCTACTGGCACCATTAGTATCGGAACTCTTCGCTGGCTGCTGAAGATGGGGACAGAGCGCTTATGGGAATGCCCCGAGTGCTGTGATGTCGGTTCTTGAATCAAATTAAATCTTAATCTTTCCAGTTAGCATTATATTCTCTTGTTCTTAAAATGTCCAGATGTCATGTTATTCTTTACTATCGAAGTTACATTTATTAAAAACGAGAACTGCCAAAATGTATGTAAGCTGTACGCCGCTCTTGTCTGGCCAACAAACAAGCAGTTAGAAAATTGTTCTGAGTTTTGAAATGTGGAAATACAGAAGAGTATTTCGTATTTAATGGGAACTAACACAGAGGTTCTGAAGAGACGAAGTGAAAACAGGGGTTGATAAACGAAAAATAAAGAGACAGTTGAAATATTTCGGTCACATTGAAAGACAATGAAAAACCGTACGTAGGTTGGAGTGTGTGTGGGGGGCTGGGGGGGGGGGGGACCGACAAAGACGATAGAGCAAGAAACAGACAGCGATGAAAGTATAAATATAACATTGTGAGATGAATAGATAGATAGATAGATAGAGATAGATAGATAGAATAGATAGATAGATAGATAGATAGATAGATAGATAATAGATATAGATAGATAGATAGATAGATAATAGATAGATAGATGGATGATATATGGATGGATGGATGGGATGGATGGATGATGGATGGATGGATGGATGGATGGATGGATGGATGGATGGATGGATGGATGGATGGATGGATGGATGGTGGATGGATGGATGGATGGATGGATGGATGGATGGATGGATGGATGGATGGATGGATGGATGGATGGATGGATGGATGGATGGATGATGGATGGATGGATGGATGGATAGATAGATAGATAGATAGATAGATAGATAGATAGATAGATAGATAGATAGATAGATAGATAGATAGATAGATAGATAGATATATAGATAGATAGATAGATAGATAGATAGATTAGATAGATAGATAGATAGATAGATAGATAGATAGATAGAGAGAGAGAGAGAGAGAGAGAGAGAGAGAGAGAGAGAGAGAGAGAGAGAGAGAGAGAGAGAGAGAGAGAGAGAGAGAGAGAGAGAGAGAGAGAGAGAGATGACCAAAATATTTCAGCTTTCGAGACAGGATGCTGTTAATTAGCCAATCTTTCTTGATGTTCAGATTTTTCAAGATGCCAGTATTTCTCCTTTTCATTGTCCAAGAAATTCTGAGAATCTTTCTAATGCATTTGAGCTCAAAAGCCCCTATTCTATTTCTTAAGGACTGGGAGATAGTCCACGACTCACATCTGTGTGTGGCTACAGAAAAGATGCATGCTCTCAAAATTATAATTTTGATCTCCTTGCATATATGTCATCATTATCATGTAGCAGATCTTTTGCAGAACGTCGCTCTCATCACGTTCTGTCTGAAAGAAACTCGGTCTCTTTGTCAGCTCTCCCGCCTCATATTTTTTTTACAATCCATCGTGGCGCTTGATATGACCAAAATATTTCAGCTTCCGAGACAGGATGCTGTTTATTAGCCAGTCTTCCTTGATGTTCAGATCTTTCAAGATGTCAGTATTTCTCCTTTTCTTTGTCCAAGATATTCCTAGAATCTATTGCATTTATATAGCATATATATATATATATATATATATATATATATATATATATATATATTATATATATATATCTATATATATATATATATATATATATAGTATAAGGGTGTGGGGTGGGTGGTTGTCTTAAATCGAAGCTTAGTTCTTTTGATTGATGGTTCACTTCCTAACCGTTAAAAACATTTTGTTTCCAAAAAAAAATAATAATAATAATAATAAATAAAACAATGAACAGTACAACAATATGGTCTTCAGCTACACACCTGGATTAAAAAGCCTGCCTATTGAAAGCCCAGCCAACTTCTGTGAAAGATGGGAAACCTGTTGCAAATTTGTGCTTGTGTATGAAAGTCGCAGATTTGATTCAGTGTTTGTTATCAATAATGACCCCACCTTATCAGCCTGTTCTGATTAGACCTCGTCGCCATACTAGTGTTTGTGGGGAAACTTGACGGTGTATGCACAAGTAGTGAAGTACTGGTTGGCTGTACAAGGTCCGAGTAATTCAGTAATTAAGTAATGAGACTGATTTAATAATGGCTAAGACAAGAATGCCATCTTTGAAGCAAAGCATGGAATGTAAAGAGGCTACATTCATCTATGATCTGGCAACTTTTCATCACTGCTCGATTAGCAGACACCAAACAAGCCGCCATTTTTTGACCTAGTCAGATAGTATGGAGCAAAAAAGCTAATATTAAATTATTTATAAAACTCAGAAAAAGCGCCATTTATATGGATAATTGTTTATCTCGTGCACAGATTTTCAGGTGGTATTCACGATTCAAAAGTGGTGTGGAAATCATTACTAATGCAAATAGACCTGGACACCAAATTTATGTTCGTAATGATGAACTGATTATTAAAGTCAGAGAATGGTTACAAAAAAAATCATTGTTTTACTGTGAGGATGATGGCAGATGAATCTGGTGTTAACAGAGAGACCGTTCATAACATTTTAGTTCAAGATTTCGGCAAGAAAACAGTTGTTTGCCGGTTTGTACCACATTCGTTGTCTGATGACCAAAACAATCAGTGGGTTAAGTACTCAACCTTCCACCATATTCCCCAGATTTGTCTTCCTGTGATTAATTTCTACTTTCAAAATTAATGTTACGATTAAAAGGACGCTTATTTAACGATATTGATGACGTCCAAAGGCCGTAACATCGACTTTGAGGGTCAGAAAAAAAAACAGAAAAGAAAAAAAAAAACAGAGGTCGTTCCAGTGTTTCTTAGATCCCGACACTTGCTGTATCAATGCTCAAGGGGTTTACTCTGAATCAGATACAGTTTAAATCTTCCCCTGTTGATTATTTTAATTTTTATGAAATTAGTCTCATTACTTAATTGTTGTATATTTCTTGAAAAAAAGAGAGTTTAACTCTTAAAGTTTAGTAAAAGGGTGGAGGAGGAAGAGGACAAGAAAAATTAGGCGAAAAAAAAGATGAAGCAGGAAATGCATAGCAGAGATCATTTCAACTCTATTCACCTTTAAAAAGTAGATTTTGATCAAAAGATAATCTACGTTGTTACTATGACTTTTCATCTTCTTTGCAATTGTTGTTGTGAATGTACACTATATTTCACATGCCAAACTAGTACCTTCAGCTGTAGCAAAAGGCGAGAAAGGACATTGATTTATAAGCAACTAATTGACAGAACAAAACAAGACTCACGCCAGTTTTAGAAAATTAGAAATCACTAATCACGGTGGCTACTCACCTTGTCCTTTCCTTATTGCGATGGGAAAAAGCCGTCTTACAATTTATCATTTATACATTATAATTAGAACAATGCTCCTAAAATTTCGTTACTGTAGGCCAGGGATAGATACCAGATGCTATTTACACACTGCCATCGTGTGCGAGTTAGCTAGCAGTTTGTCGGTCAAAAGATAAAAGTTGGCCAGTTAAGACTGAATCTGCCTACGAGGATAATAAATAAGTAATACATGTAAGTCTGACAGCCTAATATTGTATTGCTGGTGTCTGTGGCTTAGGCGTTGCGAACGCGCTTTGTAATGCCTGGGTACCGGGTTCGATCCCAGCTGCGGGCCCTGCGTCTTGTGTTGGTTGTGACAGCGGTATCAGGAAGCTGACCCACCAGAAAGCAATGACAAACTACTGGACGTAAATTTGCCTAGAAAAACCACATCAGCCCTAAAAAAATATGCTGGGATTGGTTCTGCAACGTCCTGTAAAGGATAAGCAACTAACGTTATTTAATTTTGTGCTGCCAGGAGGCATGTGAGTAACAGCCAATGAGGATGATGAGTTAGACCATGAAGACCTGCCGGCGTTAACACAAATCATCCACAATTACAGTAGAGTACGAGCTTTCATTACGGATTTGTCTCTGTATTCTCATTGCCTTCCTGATTTATTCCTTCCCTGCAACCTGGCTACCGACCCGAAGGTATTGCTTTTGAATGCTTCTCGGATCAGAATGTTTTCTCTCTTTAAAACTTAGCCTTAGCTCTCGTGTCGATCTAGCCTTGACACCTTGAAAGTCTCAGTCTGGGTGGCAGAACAACGGGGTATATCCCAGATACCCCGTTTAACAAACAAATAAGTTATAATTAGGGTACTCAGCAAACACAAATGAGCAGATTTTTGAGCTGATATTTCTGAGGTTCATCTGCCTGGTCGACCACCGGAGTGTTACCGCTGATTTTGCATAACATTGCTGTCTGTAGTGCACAGTCTGATGCCAATCGTGTTGCATGGCCAAATCATTTGGTTAATTCACTTAACTAGAGTAAAAATTCTGAGGACGTCAAACATTATATATAATAAAGAAGCAGATAGTGTATTGATTAGCACTCATAGAAAGATGAAGAAAGATTGAAGGACACACTTAGAAGTAAAAGTAAAGTTAAGATCCCCTTTTACGATTTTAGGCTCATCGGGCATATGGAAAGAGTACCTATCTTTTTGTAATTCCCTAGGACATTCATCCTGGTACCCATTTTAGGCTAATCGACATTTCTGTAAGGCTATTTTTATTGCCATCACTCCATATATACCGAGGTCTCCCACTCGCTCTTTACCCTTTGTAACATTTTAGTGTGGCTCGCTGTGGCATACAGTACCAGGGCGTTCTTGTTCGGTGTCCAAACTACTCCATTTTTTGTTCTTTGATGACTTGTAAGACTGGCTTTATTCCCAGCATTCGTCTGATTCCGTGATTTAGTATTGTCTTTCCTTGAAACGCATGCGGCTCTTCTAAAGGCATTTCATCTCTGTTGTCACAATTTTACGTTCATTGGAGGATGTAAGTGTCCATGAGTGGCACGGACAGCATAGTTTCACTCAAGATTACGCCGGGGTATCTGCTTGTATGTCAACAGGGGAGATAGTTACCCCAATACTTGATTAGCTTTGGCATGACAAACCACCTAGCTTTAAGTCTACGATTACAAGTCATTATTATGTTAGCTCCGAAAAATACTCAACATACGAGTAAGAAAACATCGATAGCCATCTGTGGGACTTTAAAACTACTTCATCTGCTTATCCCTCGCCTAACTGAGCACACACAGAGATAAAGACAACCAACTATCACCAGATCAGCTCATACCTCCTTCCAAAGGCACCGCGACTTTGAGGCTAACGCCCATGTGCCCCCAACCCCTACCTAAGTTTTTTTAGGGCGCTAAGATTTCCTCCTCCCCTCTTAGGTTTTGTATGGGGGAAGAGAGGTTCCCATTTGTCATTTATATGAATTTTCTTTAAATGTAAGTGTTTATTCATTTGTATTATTTCAAGTGTATGATTGTGTGTGTGTGTTTTTTACTTGAGTGCTTTTTCAGTAGACACTGTATGGTGAGGGCTTTTTCACAAAACACTGTGTGGTGAGTACTTTTTCGATAGACATTGTGTGGTGAGTGCCATTTAAGTAGGCTGTGTGGTGAGGTCTTTTTCAAAAAACACTGTGTGGTGAGTACTTTTTCGATAGACATTGTGTGGTGAGTGCCATTTCAGTGAACACTGTGGTGTGAGGGCTATTTCGATAGACACTGTGTGGTGAGTGCTTTTTCGATAGACATTGTGTGGTGAGTGCTTTTTCACTGGACACTGTTTGGTGAGTACAGGCACCTTCTAGACACTTTGTGATGATTACCGGCAGCTGTTTTTCTAGAAGAAAGCCCATAATGAAAATAATGAGTTGAATTAAAAATACATATAATAATACGTGAAACACGGACCCCGGAATATGGTAGCTCAAACAGCCCCTCTCCCCCACCCCCCCCCCCAAGCTCCCAGTCCCTCACTTTATAAAGATGTTCTCTATTTATTCATCTGTTAATTAATTTTATATCCTTCAAAAACTTTTAAATTTGTCATTCAGAATATAATAATAATAATTAAGTAATAATAATAATTATAATGATATTAGTAATAATTATTATTCAGATCGACATATCATAAAGTGGGTACCAGTAAAAGTCTTACGCAGTAAATATGCCCGGATGGATAATCATCGAGTGACGATTGGTCTATAAAATATGGAGCTTGCACTATGTGCATAGTAAGCAGGAGTGCGCGAAAAAGAGCCATTTACTTGAGCTGAGTTGATTCATGAGCCAACATCACAACACTCGTGACATTCCCATAGGCGCGCCGTTACTGTCTTCAGCAGCCAGCGCAGAGTTCCAGTACTAGTGGTGCCATTAGCAGTCTGACTATATCTCTGCCCTGCCTTTCCACTGAGCTTCGAGCATCATCTGCCTTATGCATCAGTATTCCACAAAGTTGCTTAGAGCCAGCCAGTCTATTCATTACACGCTCACCGACATGATCTGGAGAAAAGATCCAGACAATGCTTCTTATCCGTAACCTCGGAAGTGAAGCATGTCACTCTGTACGAAGTATGTCTGTCCCCCTCCTTGTTTACTGGACTTTACTAACATATTTCTATCTTGAGACATGAAACTACAAATAAGTACGTTTTATCGATGCTCAAATACCTTAGATCATGGCTCTCAATCTTCCTAATGCTGCGACTCTTTAATACAGTTCCCTCATGTTGTGGCGAACCCCAAACAATTATTTTACTTCATAACTTCAATGAGTATGTGTTTTCCTATGGTGACCACTGTGAAAGTTTCGTTAAACTCAAAACAGGGTCGCGACCAGCAGGGTGAGAACCGCTGTTGTAGACTGTCAGCATTTTCTTCTTCCGTAGTGTTTTTAAAATCTCTCTCTCTCTCTCTCTCTCTCTCTCTCTCTCTCTCTCTCTCTCTCTCTCTCTATATATATATATATATATATATATATATATTATATATATATATATATATATATATATATATATATATAAGGGCTGTACCGAATAGTGATTTTCACTATTCGGCCGAATACGAATAGTGAGACCAACTATTCGACCGAATACGAATACAAATACGAATAGTGTTTCATCATCATCAGGTGCCTTGCCGACCGACGTGGGCGATTATGCCTCGCCACAATCTGCGATCTGGTGCAGCATGTTTTAGTTTGTGTGCTGACACACCTCCATGCCATGCAACAAGACTCTCAAGCATCTTCTCTCGTTGTCTTCCTCTATCCCTCCTTCCCCAGATCTTTCCAGTGGTCACCAAATGTTCCATTTTCCCTCTTCTCATAACATGGCCGAAAAATTATGATTGTCTCCTTCTAATGTCTGTGATTAGTTGTCTTCGGGCTTCCCCCTCTTTCAAAACCTATTGGTTGCATTTTTTTTTTTTTTTTTGTTCAAGATATTTTAGGCATTGTTCTGTAAAACTACATCTCCGAAGCCTAGAGAAATTGTTTGGCCTGCCAACCGATTGTCCAGGACTTATAACCATATTTAAAACTGGAAAAATAGAAGAAAAATAGTAGCAAGCAAGAATTATTTTGTAACCTTCAATGGCAAAGATATATTGCATAAGATGTTCTTCATTTAATAAAATGCAGATGTTGCCTGTCACATGTGCTCTTTTTGACAGTGGTGAGGAAAGTATCTCAAGTATCTTTATGTCTTCTTTAATAATGTTACAATTTATAGCCGACTTTTCTTAATTTTCGCCCCGGCCCCCCTAGCATACGCATCCAGTTTTAGAACCTTTGCTGTAATGCCTCGGTCGAGCCAGTAGGCAAGACCTTACCAGCTGCTGTACCACGCAACCGGGTCGCAGTTTTTCCGCTACTACAAACTTAGGCAACAGCAACTATTGTGTTAACGAGAGAATTATTTCAGTCCATCGCAGTGTATGCAGAAATGAGTGTAAGGTAACCACTATTCGTATTCGGCCCGACCGCAACTATTCGGCCGAATACCGAATAGTCATTCGGTCCACTATTCGGCCCCGAAGCGAATATTCGGTACAGCCCTAATATATATATATATATATATATATATATATATATATATATATATATATATATATATATATATATATATATACTAGCTGTACCCGGCCACGCGTTGCTATGGCCCAGAATGGTGAAATGGAGAGGAAAGAAAATAGCTCTCAGCTAACAGTGTCTGTCATATCCCCCCTCCCCTCGACGCAGTCATATCTCCCTCTCCGAAGGATTGAAAAATTCTCCATGGCGAAATTATTAAACTGTAAATAGTTAAGAAATTAGAACATTAAAATAATATTTTAAGCTCTTTAAGCTAACTGTGTCTGGCATAATTCTCTCCCCCCCCCCCCCCTCCCCTTAATCATATCTCCCTCTCCGAAGGATGGGAAAGTCACCGTGTAACGAAATATTGTAACTCAATTGAGCTTGGCATCTGTGTCTACCCAGACTTAAATATTTAGCATTTACTTGTACAGAGAAGTAAATGTAGCCAGTGTAACAGCTACCACATCACCTATCCAGTACAGTACTACTGCAACCACTACCACCACCACCATCACAACAGCAACAACTGTCACTACAGTCTATGTAGGTCGGTTTAGAAAAGAGGAGTTAGCGCCGCATGCTGTCGCCACGGACTATTTAGTTTAATTTTGCCCCCGACACAGGAAGAAAAAAAAACTTCATCACGTAACCAGTGATGGAACCCACAGTGAAAAGTACAATATACTCACGAATATGGGAGAAAAATACCCCGCACCCGTCATCTCTCCCTCTCTAAGGAATCGTTTTTAAACTGACCTTGGCATCCGTTTCCACCCAAACTAAACTGAACTGTAAGCCGTCTTAGTTAACAGTTTCTGACATCGCCGAATAGTTTTTGTTTGAGAAGCGTCGCGGGGAGGCTAATTAGGACTTAACTGAAATCGAATGTATTTGGACAAAAGGCGCAGATATCACAGCCTAGCTGTAAACCACAACACAACGTGGCAACCACCCTTTTAAGGGAAAAAGAACAGTTATCACCCTGCGGGGAATCGAGCACCGGTCACCCGCGTGAAGGATGACATACTTACAACTATACTACCGACGACTGAAGAGTTTAGCTGTAAACCACAACACAAGGTGCCAGCGGCCCTCTCGAGGGCGAACGAAGATTACCCGTGACATGACCATTGAGCATCACGTCGCCGCTGTCGCAGGCTAGCTGTAAACCCCCAAACCGAAAAAGGCGTAGATATCGCAGCCTAGCCATAAACCACAACACAACGTGCCAGCCGCCCAGTTAAGGGCAACAAAAATTTATATCACCTAGCTGGGAATCGAATACACACACACACACACACACCCATACACACACACACACACACACACACACACACACACACACACATACATACCTACATACATACATTCCTACATACGTACATACATATATACATACATACATAAATACATACATACATACACACACACACAAACACACACACACACACACACACACACAAAGTCGATCAGTGGCGAAATTGTCAACTTCATCGAACGAGGTTTGAACGAAAATAGATCTTTTCACCGCAGAGAGCATTACATAAAACAACGGAGAGAACAACCATAGACCCACCGCCTCCCCAGAAAGAATGAAGTACTACTCGACAAAATGGAGGGCTTCCTTCGAAGTCAGAATGCATCTGCATGAGAATCAAGGAACCAACAACTTGCATACAAATACATCAGATCTTTAAAGCGAATCCACACACACAACACTCAACTAAAGTCAAAATGGGACGTCCAAGTAGAACTTTTCGCCGGAATTTACAGCCGGTGAAAGAAACAAACCAAACGACAACAACAACAAAAGAAGAACGCGAAAGCGATCACTCAGTCACTGGCACGAAGAATCGATATGTCAATAGTACTTATTGTAACCTGATCAAAAGTCCACCTGTGCTGAATATCCTCTAGTACCACTGCTCTCTCCTCGCTGAATTTGTCATTATATGTTTCTTTATATGTTTATACTTGGTCTGTTCTGTTGCACTGTCCACTTGATCAGAGAGATCCTTCTCCACTTCCGCTTTATCTCACATAGTTCACCACCCATAGGAGCTGAAGCAGCCAATCTATCCGCTTGCTCATTATCCCGCAAAAATGATTATACTGGAAAGAAAATCCACGATATGCTCCTGATCAGAGTCTTATCAAGCGAAGCAAGCCACCCTACGTTCAGAACAAACAGTTCCACAATTTCACTATGGAGGCCTCCCAAGCCGGAACACCGAATCGAATGAAACATGGAAACGTCTAGGTGATCTGAAGAGGGGGGGGGGGGGGGTCTAAGGCTTGCTGAAGTGCATAATAATAATAGTAATGTACTTTGTGCCGAAAAAAATTAATAATGCGATATATGCCAGGTAATAAATTGTGCAGTCTAATGTCTTTCTCTCAACTCTTGCGTCTTAGACGATTGTGCCAGGATGATGATGACTTTCCCAGTAGGGCCCACGAGATGATGGATTTCTTCCGATCACGTGGATATCCTGTCTGTCTCAGAATCTGCCTTCCGCCGCTCCCTGAGCATCAGTAGGGTGGATGCTTTCATCCCCAGGCCTAAACAGCACAACCTTAGACCCATACTTTCCTTAACTTACCACCCTAAAAACATTGCTATCAAGAACATCCTATTCCGTCATATGTCTATCCTCCGAGCAGACCCAATAACTAACGCTGTGTTTTCAGAGACACCTCTACTGGCATATAAGCGGGACCGCAATCTCAGAGATTTACTGGTACACAGCAGTGTACGGGGACCCGCCCCAACTCATCCGGGCACTATGGATTGCCTTAGATCTCAGTGCAACACCTGCCCATACGTACTGAATACTTCAGATGTGACTTTTCCTAAAGGCACCTTTATCATCAAAAAGGAATTCTTCTGCACTAGTAGGAACGTCATCTATGCTATCATCTGCAAACGGTGCAACATCAAATACATCGGGGAAACCGGCCTTCGCTTAGCCGACAGGTTTCGCCAGCACCTTCATGACATCGCTAACCAAACAGCCAGGCCAGTTTCCACTCATTTCAACAGCGCTGACCATCGTGGGACCGCTGACATTCAGGTCACGGCCATCAGATCCTGCTCATCTGACGATCGACATCGAAAAACTTAGGAAAACCAACTTATATATTTGATGGGTAACCTCTCACCACTAGACCTTAACACTCAACATAGCTGCGTATAAATTACCAGTGTCCCGGTAACGCACCCTTATCCCCCTCCCTCCCCACTACACCCACGCACATCCCACGTTGCACGTTAGTTTCTGACTGTCATGATATTATCTAACTATGAGGGTTATCACCTAGGTCTCGACAGATTAGGTTGCTGGTTGCTTGACACTGCATAATATACTTGAATACTAGTGTCTCTCTCTCTCTCTCTCTCTCTCTCTCTCTCTCTCTCTCTCTCTCTCTCTCCCTCCTCTCTCTCTCTAGGTATATACCAAGTTTTCTCTGGTCTTCCCTCTCCTTATTCTTCTCCCCTTCCTCTCCCCTTTTCTGTTTTGTTTCTCCCCTACCCCCCTCCATCTCTCTCTCTCTCTCTCTCGTTCTCTCTCGTTCTCTCTCTCTTCTTCTCTTTTCTCTCCCCTATTCATTCAAACTTTAATTCATACACTCATTTTTCCTCGTTACATATGGATGCACTGTCCTAATGTGGAACAATTTCGTGATAGTGTTTGAACGCACTCCTCCTATACAGTGTACATATCTCGTTTTGACTACCGAGAAGGTAAGTGTGTGTACACACTGGGGGTATGCAATTCTGACTCGACAGATATTGTCTGTGTGACATCTGACAGTCAGATAGAAGCACTGCTTCACAAGACCCTTGTTCACGTTATGTCAGATTAACATACATTCAGACCCATCCATCCATACATCCTTCCATCTACCCATCCATCCTCTCGTCCACCCATTTTTAATATCATCCATTCATCCCAATCAACTCAGCCTATTAATCGATTTATCCATCCATTCATCGCTCCCCACGTATCTTTGCACACATACCCGATGTACAATCCATCACTAGTCTCTGCTACCTACACAGCAGGTATCTCAGGAAACACGATGTTGTTGCGCGTGGGCTCGATTGATACTTTGTATAACAACCATCCTTACTGTCTTTACTTGCTTGGTGACAGTAAGAGAGAAGCATCACAGTATGAGACCCTTGTTTTAACCTGTTTAAATCCCCGGCTCTCTAGCGTAGTTGGCTAAACCGGATTGCGCGGTGAGCGGGTGACGAACTCCTTGGGGTCCGGGTTCACTCCCGGAGGTAGGCATATAAGCCACATTTCTCCCAGTTACCAGTTTTACTCTCGGGCTCGAATGATTACTTTTGTATAACAAGCATCCTTACTGTCTCTGTTTGATAGCTGACAGTAAGAGAAAAGCATCTTATCACGAGACCCCGCCAAACCTCAGAAAGTTTCATTTAGATATGGCAGCCAGGCACTGATACATGATGACTCACCGTCATATTTAGGAGTAACCTTTGACTCAAGACTCACATGGAGAAAACAGATAAAAAAGACACAGAGCAAGGGACTCAAGAGAACACAACTGATGAGGAAGTTAGCTGGAACAGACTGGGGGGCAAACCTCAGTGTCCTTAAGAGGACCTATACAGGCTATGAGAGGCCAACACTAGAATATGGAATAGCTGCTTGGGGCACAGCAGCTAAA
>CAJHNH020001486.1:42500-70000 GCA_905116865.2 Candidula unifasciata | reverse complement strand
GGTTGGTGGCTCTACAGAATTCACGGCTGACAAGAATTCGTTTTTTTTTTCGTGCCAGGACATGTGGGGGTACAAGAAAATGAGCAAGCTGATATGCTTGCAGTAAGGTTATTGTGAAAGCCGGACAAGCCATGGGCCAAGCTCATATGCTGAATGCTCTAAGAGAGTTAAGACGTTTGCGTGAACCAACTGAGAACTGTGAATCTGCAACCATGGTCAGACTGCAAGAACAGCATGTTAAGCGGGATTGTCGCCAAACAAGAACACTACGCGGGTAGTCAAAGAAGAAGAATAAATCAACACAGAACTGGTGAAAGCCGCTACACGCTGCGGGATTTACTGAGGAGGGAATCCGAGCACTTTTGGACTTAGTGGTTCGACGTGCAGTGAGGATAATCTGTCGACTGACTAACTAACTAAACTGGTAGATTTAAATTTGAACCATCACCCCACCCCCCTCTGTTCCTCGTCCTCCCATCACCATGTTACGCGCCAATAAGCATATACTATGCTATTCAACTGGTAGTCCGCGAGCGGGTCAAACTTGGGTCTCAAAGATTTTGCGGATGGTTTGCTGATCATTGTAATCTGGTTTTTGTATGAATGAGCACTCTATGCTTGGTACAGGGTTCTGACCTGTGACGATTCGTTATCAAAGTTTTGGCACTTGAGTAAACTTGGTCGAATAGCCCTGACGCAGGCTGTCATGTTGCACCATCCCACACGATCATCAGAATAGCTGATCAGGTCAATGTTTTTGTCTCGAAGCCATCGATTTGGCTAAGCCATCTCAGTATTTATTCCCTACTCCCGCCCCTTTTTGTCTGTGTGCTTTTTACACAGAACGCAGAAGAAGAACACATTGATGTGGCCAGTCGTTGCTAAGTTCTGGAATTAATTCCTTCTCGCTGTATGTGGAAAATAAAATTGGCTGCCTGCGTTTCATTCCTCTGATAAGTTTACAGTTTTCGTCTGCCTCGAAGATGACAGTCTCGTTTCTTTTTCTAACATTACGTGACATTAGTTGCTTTAATCAAAAGGACATATTTTCTGACAGGACAATAAAAACCTGGTTTGAATTCCCCTACAGCTTTTCCATATTTATTGTTTCTTCAAAGAATGCGCATGCCCAAGAAAACAACATCCGCTTTGTCTAGCAGACTAGGTACTGACAATAAACTTTGAGGAAAACGCAGATCATCGAGGATGCGAACACATTTAGCGTTTAACTTAACATTTCCTTGGATTTCCATATTTTATCCCGAAGTTATACAGTGTTTAGTCACTTTAAAATAAATGCTCTGCTGTATGCATTTTGTATATAAAGTAAGAAACAGAAACAGATGGATGATTTTATGATTGTTGTAACTTACTTGTAGTTGTAATTCAACAATTGTTACAATTGTATGTCCTGAACGGATCTTCTTATCTGATCTCGAGACTCAAGCCAGTCCGTGAGTAGCTGGTTTCTTGTCGGATTCTTTAGTTAAAGGTAAAGCATGAACATCATTAAAAAAAAGGAAAAATCGTAAAATACAAGGATCTGAAATGCAAATCAAAAAAATCCAAAGAACACTGTATAAAGAAAGATGCACAGCAGTGTAGGTACTTTAGTCAAATTTTTAAAATGCCCTCAACACCAATAAAACCAGCACAGTTAGATAGCTGTAAACAATCTCTTTCCAATGGTACCTCATTTAGCCTTGTATGTCATTTTTGAGCTGAGATATGTAGGTTTTTGTGGAGATGAGATGTAAAAAACAGCTGCTAAAACTTGTGTCTGAGAAACAAGAAGTTTACTCTGCGCAACAAAACTGCGCAACTTTCGTTTTGGCTTTGTTTTCATTGGACACGATGGCAGACAATTTTTCTCACACACAGCCACATAATAGGATTGCCTGAAAAAATGTCACTGTAAATCTAAACAGCCACGGACAAGAAAGAAATTTTATACACAAATGTAAAATTGGACGGAGAATTCAATTATAACTAGCATTACCAGGGCCAATAACAGTTGAAGCCTAAAGCCAACCCTGAATACTTAACGCTATTTTCAATCAAACTGATGTAACAGAAAAACAGAGGACGTCCGGCTGTCGTACACATGTGCTGTTAATCGGGTTCCTTCCCGCCATTTTCAGCTTTTTATAGTGGGTGAAAATCACACCAATTGCAAAATTTCATGAGAGATTAGGACCCATCCCGAAACCCTAGCATTTGCGAAGCAAGTTTCGAACGGTTTCCATGGTAACGGAAATTGCCAAAAGACCGCCAATTGCCGAACACCGTAGTCGCTACAGTACAGGATAGAATCTATCATAGATAGAAGAACGGAATCCAGCTATCCTTTGAATAACGGCCACATATTATGGCGGGCAAAAACACATCCTGACAGGGCCTCAATCACATGTAAGTTGCGGACTTCGTCCGACGAACACATCGCGGCAAAACTAGGATTACTGTCTGTTGACAATTTAGAGAAACGCAACAATACAAACGATAATAGCAACATGGTGGGAAGACCACCCGCTCTGACGCAGGTTAGCGATAGTGTTCTTCCGATTAAACTCACCGCCGATTGTATCCCCCATGCTGCTATGTGCTACGCGGATTGGGGTCTAAACTAGATGGCTGGGACTCACGAGCAGCAGCTACCGCATCTCCTGTAACTTCCTCCAATTTATTTGCTTATGAGTCCCAGCCATCTAGTTTAGCCCCCTATTCGTGCCATGTGCACAGGCGTGGGAGATACTCTCGGCGGTGAAAACTGCGTTACCAATGCGGCACCGATCATATTTAGCCAAGTTTTAATGGTGCCACAGCCACAAAGAGCAGATTTTCAGGCACCATTTGCAATTTCCATGCCACTATTTTCAGATATAAAGGCCTCAATTATCGCTAAGTAGTCGATTTAGTCATTTTCCCTTTTTTTTGTTCTTCATTATTTTCAAGTTCAAGTTTTTGAATGTTTACAACACACGACCTAATAATGCCCTGTCAGGGTGTTTTTGGCCGCCATAATATGTGGCTGTTATTCGGAAGATAGCTGGGAATCCTATGATGTTACATGTACTGGCACAACGGGATAATAATAACAATGCTTATAGTGTGACATATAGGGGCACAACATGATGATAATAACAGTGCTTATAGTGTGACATATGGGGGTACAACATGATGATAATAACAATGTTTATAGTGTGACATATAGGGGCACAACATGATGATAATAACAATGCTTATAGTGTGACATATAGGGGCACAACAGAATGATAATAACAATGCTTATAGTGTGTCATATAGGGGAACATCAGGATGATAATAACAATGCTTATAATGTGACATTTAGGGGCACAACATGATGATAATAACAATGCTTATAGTGTGACATATAGGGGCACAACATGATGATAATAAGAATGCTTATAGTGTGACATATAGGAGCACAACATGATGATAATAACAATGCTTATAGTGTGACATGTAGGAGCACAACATGATGATGATAACAATGCTTATAGTGTGACATATAGGGCACAACATGATGATAATAACAATGCTTATAGTGTGACATATAGGGTCACAACATGATGATAATAACAATGCTTATAGTGTGACATATAGGGTCACAACATGATGATAATAACAATGCTTATAGTGTGACATATAGGAGCACAACATGATGATGATAACAATGCTTATAGTGTGACATATAGGAGCACAACATGATGATAGTAACAATGCTTATAGTGTGACATATAGGGGCACAACATGATGATAATAACAATGCTTATAGTGTGACATATATGGGCACAACATGATGATAATAATATTGCTTATAGTGTGACATTTAGGGGCACAACATGATGATAATAACAATGCTTATAGTGTGACATATAGGAGCACAACATGATGATGATAACAATGCTTATAGTGTGACATATAGGAGCACAACATGATGATAGTAACAATGCTTATAGTGTGACATATAGGGGCACAACATGATGATAATAACAATGCTTATAGTGTGACATATATGGGCACAACATGATGATAATAATATTGCTTATAGTGTGACATTTAGGGGCACAACATGATGATAATAACAATGCTTATAGTGTGACATTTAGGGGCATAACATGATGATAATAACAATGTTTATAGTGTGACATATATGGGCACAACATGATGATAATAACAATGTTTATAGTGTGACATATATGGGTACAACATGATGATGATAACATTGCTTATAGTGTGACCTGTAGGAGCACAACATGATGATAATAACAATGCTTATAGTGTGACATTTAGGGGCATAACATGATGATAATAACAATGTTTATAGTGTGACATATATGGGCACAACATGATGATAATAACAATGTTTATAGTGTGACATATATGGGCACAACATGATGATAGTAACAATTTCTCTTAATGACATTCCTCCATGCTATCATTTTAGCTCATCCAGCATTATCTTTCTTGGTCTGACTCTACCCCTTTTTCCCTTTGATCTTTTCAGTTGTCACAATGTTCTCCAATATCTCTCTTCTCAGTATGTGGCCAGAGAACAGCGTTTGTCTCTTTCTTACTGTTATATATAGAGATCTACTTTCATTAGCTTCTTTCAAGCAATCGTTGTTAGTTACTCCGGCCATCCAAGGTATTGGTAACATTCGTCTCAGAAACCACATCTCTGTTGCTTCAAAATTCTTCTTAATTACCTTTCACTGGCATCTGTTAAAATTGAAACAACATCGTAATGAAAAATATGACAACTCATAATTTGGTTTTAAATCTTTAACATTAAAAGTTCCATACCTCATGCAGAATTTTAAAAGTTGCTAGTGCCTGGCTAATGCATATCATAATTTTTTTATTCTATGTTACTTTGACAATCAAAATTACTGTGTAAATAAGTACATTATCTGTTACTTAAATTGTGTGTTTGTGTGTCTAGAGTGACATCTGCTTGATCTGTTACTGATGTCTTCAAGATATTTGTAGCTTCATAACTGATTTGTAATCTGACCCTTGATGCTATATATGCTGTTATAGTTGCTATTCTTACTTAGAAGACAAATATCATCTGTAAAATTGAGATCCTACAATTGTGTTTGCTCCACCCAGTCGATGTTAGAGTTTCCCTTACATTTTTTCATCATCGAGTCAATAGTTTGGGCCAGATAACAGTAAAGGTAAAATACATCTGTGTTTCACTCGACTTTTAACTGCAAACCAATCACTTAAACCTTCATGTTTTCACACTGCCTACTCTGAGGGTACATACATTGCTTTAATAATGTTTATTATTTTCATTGGTACACCATAACATTCTAAGATTAAGAATTCCCAAATGTATTGAAATAGATAAAGAATGTCACAGATTTAGAATATTAAGGCTGAGTATGGTGACTGCACAAAAGAAGTCAGAAACAGACTCTCTTTAGCAGTGCAGAGAAAAATCTGTGGCACAGCACCTGCAAGTGAGTTAAAGTAAAAATTGTGAGAACATGCGTCTTTCCTGTGGAAACTTGTAGATGTGAGTCAAGAACTCTTACACAATCATTGAATAAATAAATCTGAGTGTTTGAAACTGAAATGCTACAGAAACATTCTTAGAATACCATTGACCAAGAAGAAGAACACCACCAGCATGCTACGTGATCTGAACATTGAGGAGAATTAGCTCATAAACAGCATCATTTCCTGAAAACTGAGCTATTTTGGCCATGTTAAATGTCCCTGTGGCCTGATAGAACAAAAAAACAGTTTCTGGAAAATGAACAGTGGCATACTTCCACAAAGGTGGACACAGAACATTGGAAGTGCATTGGCTATGAAAATGCATAAGGCTGGCTAGTAAATTGGTTAAGAAAAGAGAGACTTACGGGCATGCTGTGCTGAGAGTGATGTTCTGTAAAGAACCTGCTGATTGATGAGGAGGTTTTAAAATGTTTTTCTTTAAAAAATACATTTCAGGGTAATTATTTGATCTAAGCAGCTTCTTCGAAGTTGAAAACCCACTCGTCAAAGCTTCATAGTGCTGTGAGGGTGTGGAGACCAAGATATAATTAGTGAAAATACTTACGATTGCTAGGAAGAGTGGATGAACTAGCTAAGATCTCTGTGATCTACCAATGCCTTCTACCTAGCAGAGGATGGTGATTATTAATCTCTAGTAGTTCATATCAGGAGATTTTATTAAAGTCTGTTAGCGTGTGTCCTGACCATATTTTGATATTTTCTGTTCATGTCGGTGTCTTTGGCTTAGGATTTGCAAATGTGCTTTGTAATGCTAGAGTGCTGGGTTCAGTCCCAGCTATGGGTGATTTCGCAGGAGACTGTCTTGCGTTGATTTTGACCTTGGTATCGAGCAACGTCTGTTCAGAATCAGTGGCAAACGACCAAACATGAAAAAAAACAACTATTCATGATTTATTAATAGCATATTAATTACAGGACATATGAATTCAGTAATATTTTTTTTTTATGTTTGTGGTTTTACATTCACTAGTTTGCCCTTGCTTTCCGAATGTCGGCTGTCCATACTATAATTGACATTAATTCAGAGGTTCTGCTGCCAAATTACCTGCAGCTGGAATTGAACCAGGTATTTTCCTTCTTTTTTTTTTTTGCGGTCCTGTCTACCTCTGAGACAGCAGGGTTGTGTCCTTCTTTGTCTGGCTTAGGATTTTTCACCTGTCTCGCATGAGAGGCCCTATTGATAGCTAAGTTACCTTCAGCAAAGCTCTTCATGTCATTAAATCTCACATGTCTTTCTACAAGCCATGATAAAGACATGAAGAGTTAATTGTTTAAAACACAATTGTTGTATACTTTTGACAGATTTTGTGTTTGTTTTTGTTTCTATTTTCAGATGAAATTATTCTGCAGAGAATTCCCCTCACACTGGAGATAGCAGTCTTGCACAGCATCTTGGGATTAACATCTTGAAGCTTGATCTCGACTGAACATGGAAGGGGCGTCCTCATGGTTGCAACAGTACTACCATGCAGTGTCATGTGGGCTAGAAAAGCTGTACAACACAGGCGCTCACTCGGACACAACCATCATTGTCGGTGAAAGAACGTTCAAATGTCACAGAGTCATCCTGTGTGCCATATCTCCCTACTTTGATGCCATGTTCTCTTCAGGGATGAAAGAAAGTGTTTCAGGGGTGGTCAAAATTGAAGGTACGGAGAGTTCTACTTTTGCGGCCATTTTGGATTACATTTATAAAGGATCTGATACTGTCACCGAAGAAAATGCAGAGGCAATTCTAAAGGCTGCTTGCTTGCTGCAGATGGAGTGCCTTCAGAAACGATGCGAAGAGTTCATCTGCAGAACTTTGACCATTGCTAACTGCTTTGAGAGGTGGCGACTTGCCCTGTGGCACTGTAGCACTCATCTCAAACAGCAAGCCTGGAGATTTATCACAGCCAACTTTGTCAAGATATCCCAGCAAGATTATTTCATGACGCTAGAGAAAGATGAGCTGATTTCTATCATCAAAGAAGATGACTTGAACTGTCCCAATGAAGAGTTTGTGGTTGAAACTGTTCTTAAATGGGTGCAACATGATCTGGAGGTCAGAGGTCAGCTATTGGGAGATATCTTTCCCTACCTGAGACTACCTCTGACAAAGCCTCAGTTCCTTATTGATATTTTAAGGAAATATACATTTGTAAAGGAACACACAGAATGTCATATGTACATTGACCATGCTAAAAACTTTCAGCTCTTGCCAGCACATCGTCATGACAGCAGTAGCCCTGTGACATCATACAGGACCTCTTCTTCTTATGAAGATGTCTTGGTTGTCATTTCCGGTGGAGAGTCTTCTAGACCTCCTTATGTCAGATCCAAGAATGTCCTGGCGTTTGGGTTTAATAGTCGCAAATGGTTTCGTTTGGCACCTCTTCCTTATGACCCGGGCATTGAGTTTGCTACGTGTGTTCACAGTAATGATATCTTTGTCACCGGTGGAGGCTTGCACAAATCTTGTTTTCTGCGGTACTGCTCTAAAAAAGACAAGTGGTCCCAGTGTCGGGCCAAGTTGAAAAGTGGTCGCCGGCGACACGCCATGGCTGCTTGCGGAAACAAAATTTATGTCATCGGCGGGTACAACAGTGAACTTGAGCAAGGATGCAAGGTTCAGAGCTCGATAGAAGAGTTTGAATTGGGCTGTAGTGAGTGGGTGGAGGTAGGGCACTTGATAACACCTGTAAGTTCCATTTCTGCTACAGCCACTAAAGACAGGATCCTGGTATTTGGAGGCGAGACTAATGACCGCACAGACACTGCTGCAGTTCAGTGCTTTGATACACAGACTCACACTACGTGCATTATCGCTCAGCTTCCTCTCGCCTGCAAACTAACCAGGGCAACAGTGTGTAACAACTGCACCTACATCATTCTCTACAATGGTAAAATTGTTCAGTTTGACCATCGCACTGACTGTGTTAAAGTCATGGGTCACATTCAGAATTTCGACTGTGTCCACTATGGTCTAGTCCACCGCCGGGGTTGTCTCCTTCTTTTGGGGGGTCAGCGCATCATCCCTGGGCCAAGCCCGGTTAGAGCTTTAGTGGACACAATGTTGCTCTATGATGTAAGGAATCAGCGGGTCATCATGCTGAATGACCGCATACCATCGCCAAGACTTGTGGACAGCTGTGCTAAAATCACTATAGAAAAGAAGTTTCTGGTTACAGAGTACACTGACACTTCTCCCACAGCTTGAAACCAGCTGTACAATACAGATTGTTTCAATGAAACTTGAGTATTCTCCTTGTACTTCTTCTTCATAGCATTCACTGGATGAAAACTCTGGCAGAAAGTCCTAGTTGTTAGTTCATTCCTGGACTTTGATCTTAATCCATAACTGAGTTTTGCATGCACATCTGTTTTACAGATTTGGTTTATTTGTATGTGTTGGTTCCTTGCCTGTCAGGCAGATACACTGCAACTTTGAAGGAAGGTTAGTTGCTTATCCTTTACAGGACGTTGCAGAACCAACCCCAACAGCCAGGCTGTTGTGTGGTTTTTCTAGGCAAATTTACGTCCAGTAGTTTGCCACTGCTTTCTGGACGGTTGGCTTTCTTGATACCACTGTCGAAACCAACGCAAGGCACATGGCCCGCAGCTGGGATCGAACCCGGCATCCCAGCATTATGAAGCGTTCGCATCGACTTAGCCACAGAGCTGACACTTTGAAGGAAACACCCCTAATTAGTCACCTTCTGTGACATGCTTGTGGGGGGGGGGGGGGAGCCCTGGAACCCAGAAGAGGACAAGTATTATTCAAGTGTGGAGGTCACAGGGACTTATTGGTGAGGTCACTTGCATGACCTATCCTAAAATGGGTACCACGTAAAGTCCTGGAAAGTAAGACATTGGGCTTGATGTTGACCACATCACCCATTGAGTTCCGATAGGTCCGGCATTCTATGTCTGATTTGAAAAATCTCCATTGTTTACTTTTATTTTTGTTGTTGTTGCTTTTCACTAGTCTGCTTAACTCTTTTGCTCCCAGACACTTATTGTTGAAAAATTATACCTGTCTTGTTAAAAAATTTAAAGTACCATGGAGAACCAAAAGGTCTGCAGCAACATATGTAAAGAGATTGAAAAGATATGGTTATTGAAAATGTTTATAAGTAGGCTATGTGTGTGCAAGAAAACAAGTTACTCTTAGTCTTAGTCATGGTTTGAACTTCTCTGCAATCAGGTTTCCCATTACTTGCTCCGTTCCTGTGATGGTGAAAATATAATGAAATGTTCCTCCCTGTCGCTTTTGAAAAACTGGGGGACAAACTATTAGGGCCGGAACAATCCAGAAATGTATGCACGCAATAAATGCATTTTTCAGTGGCTAGAGACGGCAAAGCCAACAGTCACTACCAGAAATGCAGTTTGCCGTTGATGGAAGTAGAAGGGCACAATAAGTTGACTATACCCACGTACAATTATCGCATAAGGTATTTCACCACCTCACATGTAAATCGGCTACCGGCCATATTGAATACTATGACTCAAGCACTGCACAAAAAAAAGGCATTCAACAAGAAAAACGCTGCTCACAGGGCTGCACCAAGCACTAAACTCAGTAACTCAAGCAGCGAAACTGTAGACTATTGTAATGTGGAAACTGCATTAGCAAAGTGCTGTCAGAAGCAAAAATAACTTCAAAGCTTAACACTCTGCCACACCTAATCCTCCATTTTAGGCTGGAAGAAAACAAGTTAGAGAATATTAACAAACAGATGTAGTAACTTGTATACGCACAGTGTGTCGCTTGGTAGGGAAAAGAGTTAAACAGTGGTCCTGGTTAGGCTGTGGGATTAACTTAAGTACATGCAGGGGGTGTAGGTTCCTTATTAAACTGATCTGTTTTGTTTGAGAAGGGAATGCAGTGAGAAAGTTAATTGGCCATCCCACCTCATTTTGCTGAGAAGTAGAATATATAAAAGTGCAGGGGAGTTACCTGTCGTGGGATTATTGCTGCCATGTACGGTTTTGTTAATTAGAAACCAAAATAATATTTGGTCTGCTAGACATGAGCATCTTAAGAAGCATCTTAAGAAATGTTTGGTTTTGCTGGTCATTTACAATTTACCAAATGTTTTTGTGCTGGGAAGTTACACCTTTTACAAATGTAAAGTTTTCCTGGACATTTACAACTTCAGAAATATTTGGTTTGCTGGATATTTACAACTTTCATTAATGTTTGATTTGCTAGACATTTACGAATTCAAAAATGTTTGATTTGCTGGACATTTACGAATTAAAACATGTTTGATTTGCTGGACATTTACGAATTCAAAAATGTTTGATTTGTTGGACATTTACGACATCAAAAAAGTTTGATTTGCTGGACATTTACAAATTCAAAAATGTTTGATTTGCTGCACACCTGCAGCTTTCAAAATTGTTTAGATTTTACTAGACAATTACAGCATAACAGCTTGATTTGCTCGTCAATTAGAACTTAAGAAATGTTTGTTTCGCTGGGCATGTACAGTTTAATGAATGTTTCTTTCAGTTGCCAGAAAAACAATAGAAGTTAAAATTATGATGACACAGCCCAAGTCTGCTTTGTTTCTTGCTGTGGGGGGGTCATGATTTTCATTCATTGTTATATCTGCTGTTTGATCAGATACCAGTATAAGCTTGGACAAGTTACCTATCACTAACTGCATTCTTAACTGTTAGGCCAACCACTCCTCAAACCAATTTATTATATTTGCAGTGAATAAAACTAGACATGATGCTAATACCGAATTCTTTTTTTGGGGGGAAACATTGTGTATTATTTTATGCACAGCTGACAAATGTTCATGATCAATTTATGTGGCTCTTGGAAAGTTTTCACTTTGATTTTGTAATCTTGGTATTTATTGTAGTTTATTGAAGATACTTTGAATTTGTTGCATCAGTTAAAATTTTGTTTATGTTAGCACACGAGAGGCATTCAGAAAGTCTTGCACTACATGTTTTTTTTTCCGGCAGCTGTTAATTATTAAAGCATGAAATTTATACATAATATACATGGAGATGTAAATATAGCGATTATTCAGCCTGTAAACCCGGTCTGTTTGTAGAACTTTATGCCGGCGCAAAGCAAAGGAATGTATTCCTAGCCTTACCAGATTTGATCTGTCATCTAGCCATTTCTTTGCCCCATGAATCACTCCTTCATCTTCTTCCAACTTTGTCCCAGAGAAGGAATGTTTAAATGGACCAAATAGATGAATATCAGAGGGTGCCAAATCAGGACTAGGAGGGATGGGGTAGTACAGTCCAACCCAGTTTGGTGATTGCTTCCTGTGTTGGCAGACTTGTTTGAGGGCGTGCACTGCTGTTGTGAAGGAGAAACAAGTCTGTTGGATTCTTGTGTGACCTAACTTTATGAAAATGTTGACCGAGTATTTTTTCATTCTGTTAATATAAGCTTGCAGATTGTTTCTCTCTCCTCTTGGCATAATGTCCACAAGAATCACACCTTCCATTTCCCAAAAGTCAGTGATCATGACCTTTCCAGCTGAAGTAGTTGTCTGGAATTAAAAAAAACAAAAAAAATTCTGATTGCAGGTGATACCACTTTATGGACTGTCTTTTTGTCTCAGGCTCAAGATGATGTTCCCAGCTTTCATCACCTGAAACAAATAATCTTAGCCTAAAAAGTTTCCTCCTTTAGCGTTAAAACCCTCCAACAATTCAGAAAAAATTGTTTTCTTGTACAGTCGGTGATCATTTGTGAGACTTCAAGGAATACATCTTATGCAAACCTTGGAAATTGGAAAGTTGTTATAAGTGCAATTGCACTACCATTGTTAGCACTGGCAACTGCAAGGCCGGATGTTGTTTGGTGATTTGCCTATTAGTAAGTATAATGCCCTGAGCATGTTTTAACATTTCTGTGTTGGTGGCTGTGGCAGGATGTTCACAGCAAGGCGAATCAAGCAGCTTCATTTCTCCACTTCCTGATTCTTTGATTCTCTAAACTCAGCGACTGACTGTACTCCTGTAGGCTGCAGAAATTCCATACTCATCACATAGACACTTGTGAATGTTCACAACAGTTTCTTTCTCTCCAGCAAGAAATTCTGTCATAATTTGCTGCTTATAATGCAAGATACCAACACTTTCCATCTCAGTGGTTGAGGGCAGCTGTATTATTTGACTGGTTGCAGTGCAGTTTGGCACAGACCCTCCGCACCGGCCATATTTGAAATTTGCAAAACTGTGCTTCTGTCTTCATTATTATCAAAGAAAAATTATGTGGTGCTTTACTTTCTGAATGCACCTCATATGTCATGTTTTAAATTAATCATATATGGACGCACTGTTTCTTGAACACTGTCTGCAGCAAAGCACATTCAATTTTCTTGATGCATTTGTTTTAAGGAAATCATATATTTTTAGTTACTGCAAAGATCACTTTCATAAGGAGGTTGTAAATTTCTCTGTTAGGAAAACATACAGTACAGGCGAGGTAGACAGGCACAAACAGATGGCAGCTCTGAGAGGGTGAGACATGCAAGGGGTGAAATAGGGAACTGCAGTGAAGCTGTAACAATACCATGAGAAGATATATCGGTCAAAACCAGAAGTAGAGCTAGTCAGCTTGTCATCACAAATGCCAAATGAATGTTGTGGCTAAAAAGCCTTCATCAATATATGACACAAACAATGATACAGTTGCAAGCATGAATATATACGATATTTTTCTGTGAGTAAGACTTTGCTACACATAAGATGACCCATTTTTTGTGGGTACAAAATTAAGAAATACATATTTTAAAAACACATTCCATGTGAAAGACAACCCTAACTTTGAACTTGAAAAAATATGTGGGGAAACGTATCATCCTACAATTTCAAAATATGGTATACGTAGAGGCCAGAAGGATGCAACAAAAACCTACAGTACAAATGAGGTAGACTGCACAAACAGAGAGTAGCAGTTCTGGGATCAGTATCATATGTATCACTCCACTGGGTCATTTGAAGCACATTTTTTTCTTTGGCAGAAAACTAACTGGTGTTTCGAGTCTGTGTAAGAGAAACACATAATACATAGTAGTAGTGCTATAACATACCATGCATGACATAGGAGGCCACTAAGAAGGATAGTTTAACAATTGCTACATCATCATGTAAAAACCTTTAACTGCACAGTGCAATTAATCATGAACAGGTCTACTGAAAGTATGTTGTGAGTTGATTGTATGTTGTGAGGTGATTGTATGTTGTGAGGTGATTGTATGTTGTGAGGTGATTGTATGTTGTGAGGTGATTTCAAGGTAGTGTTCCATATACGATCAAAAGGCAGAAGATGAAGGAGGAGGAAAAATAAAATAAAAACATGTTTAGTCATGTGAGCAGTAGATTGTCTAATTATGGTGGGTTTCTAGAGAGAGGATAAGTTGATCAGTGTAGAAAAAAAAATTTGAAACTTTGTTCTAATGTGTTAGGTATTAGTCTGTTTACATATGTAGAGTTTTTTTTTTTTTTTGTCTTTAAAAAATTTTTTATATCTCTTATTAATTTATTTTATTTCTGAATGACTCACATCTGTATGGTGATACATGGAAGATGCATGGCCCTCACAATTGTGATCTTGTTTTCCTTGCTGGTGCTTATCTTTATACTTTTAATGTGGTTTGCATTGCTATGGCCTTCCTGCTTTTGACTTCTGTTCAGCAGTCTCCGTTGCTATTTATAAGTGACTTGCTATCACTAGAATTATAATAATAATTCTATGAAGACATTTAACTGTTTTATCATATTGTTAGAAAATATTGAATAAAATGGCATGACCTTGAGTATTAACACAACTATATTTATTGGAAAGAAACAGTTGTCTACAAAAATGAATTACTGATTATATTTCAGACCTCATGAAAATATTCAAACCTCCCCCCCCCCCCCCCCCCCCCCCCCCCCCCCCCCCCCCCCCCAACCCTTTCCATAAAAAGTGAAAAGTTCTTGAACATTTTAAGTTCAAAAGCCATACGTTTCTTCTTTAATGATTGTAAAATGTTTTTTTTCCATGTTGTTTGAGACATAAAAGTAAAGCAAGAAAAATATATATTATAAAGCGTAGAGTGAAATAACTTTTTTTTCTCCTTTTGTCAGTCCTCTTTTGTTCTTGAATGTTGTAGAGATATACGCTTCTGGATAAATGGACCACGTATTAGTTCAAACCTTTCACCATGGTGATGCTAAGAAAAAATGGTCATGACTAGTGAGTATTCTTGAAATAATCTTTTAAAGGTATGTATTGGGTGACTCATGTCATGACCTTGTATCCTCAATCACTGAGGCTTACAGGAAAGTTTGATATGACTTTAAAAAAATAAACACCTTGGTTTGAAGGAAGCTTCCCTAAATGCTATTTTTAGTTCATTTATTCACATCCTGACTTTATAAATGTTTGCACAAGTGTGTACACAGCAAATAGCATTAACCTATGACCTGTAAGCAGGTTGCTGTAGACAAAAAGGACAATTAACATTTATAGAGAATTAACCCCAACCGGACTTGTCGGTTTTGCAGCTTCTAGAGGCAACAAGGTTGCTGTGATTTGTTTTTTTCCCTCAGCAGCTGCTGCATTTTTGTGTCCTGGCAGTGTTTTGGTCTTTAATTTATTGATGCTTGTGATTGGCATTGTCTGCAGTGTAACCAAATAGTCTGACCCATGAATCAAAATATGAACCATGCAAGCATAGTGGCTTGACCAGTGGTTTTCAGCTTAGGGGAGCCATACCACCTTAGAGGGTTGCAAGGAAGTTTTAAGAGGGCATCAAGCAATTTTGTACTGAAGTGTATTTGTAAAAATCTGTTATACAAACATTTTTCGCACTTTAATTATAAATGACAGTCATCATCAGGTGCCTTGCCGACTAATGTGGGCGATCATGCCTCTCCACAATCTGCGATCTCCTGCTGCGTGTATCAGTTTATGTGCCAACACACCTCCATGCCATGCAACAAGACTGTCAAGAATCTTCTCTGGTTGTCTTATTCTGTCCCTCCTTTCACAGATCTTTCCAGTGGTCACAACATGTTCCATTCTCCCCCTTCTCATAAATGGCCAAAAAATGATAACTGTCTCCTTCTGATGTCTGTGATAAGTTCTCTTCGAACTCCCGCCTCTTTCAAAACCTCTTGATTGCTCTTTTTCCTGTCCAATGTATTTTAAGCATTCTTCTGTAAAACCACATCTCTGAGGCCTCAAGAAATTGTTTGGCCTGCCTTACGATTGTCTAAGACTCACAGCCATGTCTTAAAACTGGATGTATGTAGCAAGCAAGAATTCTTTTTAGAACCCTCAATGACAAATATATATTGCATAAGATGTTCTCCATTTTCTAAATTACAAAACAACAGCAGAGAAACAAAACAGCGCTGCCAGCTTGATGTGGTCAGTGATCTTTGTTGTGCCTTGTCCAATATCTGACTAAAAATAACTGATTTTGTCATGACAGAACAGACTCAGCCTGTGTGTGACACTGATATTGTCATGACAGAACAGTCTCAGCCAGTGTGTGACACTGATATTGTCATTAAGGACAGACTCAGCCTGTGTGTGACACTGATATTGTCATTAAGGACAAACTCAGCCAGTGTGTGACACTGATATTATCATTAAGGGCAGACTCAGCCTGTGTGTGACACTGATATTGTCATGACAGAACAGTCTCAGCCTGTGTGTGTGTCACTGATATTAGGACACAACACTAAATTACCAGCTGTTGGTGATTGTTTCTTGAGACTTTGATTTATGTAGTTGTTAATAGTTCTTAGGTTTTTTTCTGTTTGTCCTCCTCTCTTTAATCAGTTTTTTTTTTCTTTGAAATTATATGGGGAAAAGGTGAGGGGGAAATCTTGCAATATATTTTAGGGGACATCACCTGAAAAAGTTTTTTAAACCCCTGGCTTAGATGCTTACCTGCTGGCTGAGGGACTTTGGTTTGAATCCACAAAAAAGCAGATTTATTTTTCTAAAATTGAACTTCTTTGCTCCCAAGTTGACTCAGTCTAAAATGGCCACCAGATAATGTCCTGGGATGTAAAGGCAGCTAGCTCAAAGTTGACTACATCACCCACTGTTAGATGATTTAAAAATTTTGAGTCCAGCAGCACATGACATCCCCAATGTTTAAATAGGTCCTTGACTTGACTTGTTTTGTTTTTATAAATTACAACTGACTTTGCAAATCTCACTTGCCTAAAACTGTCACATATTTAAAATGGACAGTTTTAAGGATATTTATATAATTGAACTCTTTATATATTCAGATTTTTTTTCTTTTTTTTTTTCTTAGAAATTATTGCAGATTTTGCATTCTAATTAATGGAGTTTTTCCATATATTGGATTAAAAATGTCATGCTGTAAAATGATTTTTTATTTATGAGCTGTAGTAGACAGTGTAGATAGAAGCAAGTATACTTACATGCCTAGGCAGTAGTCAAGTGTTTAAATCCCCATTGAGGCGGGGATTTAAAAGTTTATTGAACTGAGTATCCCACATTATGTCAGCGGCTTCAGATGGAGGGTTCTGTTGATGATAATACTAACCTCATCATAGAAAGAGGAAATGCAACTTGAAAACTCAGACATTTACAGGGCACACCAGCCTTGGTTGGCAGCTGGTTTGGGAGGGATGTTGCGACAAGCCTTTCAGATCTGGCAGCTACTGCAGCATGCTATGTTTTCATACCTACTGGTGTCAGCTTTTCTTTGGAGTAAACAAGGCAGGCAGAGAGAGAGAGAGAGAGAGTGGGGAGAGGAAAGAGAGAGAGAGAGAGAGACTGATCATCCTGCATAGGCAACACATGGTCTCTAGAATACTGCCCAGGCTCTGTGCTATGGTAAGGAGCAACTTGTCTCTTTTTCTCCTGCCACCCTGTAGCACAGTATCACAATGATGGCAGAAAATTGTCAACAGCAACAACTGAGTTTCCAAGTTGACAGCCTAAAATGTTTATAAATAAATATTCTAAGAAGCAGAAACATCATATTAGCATCATCATCCGATGAGTGCAGATGGATCTTTAATAGGGAGCTAGCTCTATATATGACCTTTCCTATGATACAAAGCTGTGTGCAAGTGGGACATGAATTATACCCGTATTGAGGTGGACTCGTGGGAACAAAATGCCATGGACCATGTTGTGTGGAAGGGGCACATCAGGAAGGGAATGAGAATGAAGGAAGAAATGATTGCAGAAGGGATGAGAGCTAAGCGTCTGAGAAGAAACGTCACCATTCCTCCTCATAGCGCAATAAAACAAAACACTCTTATCTGAAAAGACGGAAAGATGTCATTCATTCAGCACTGTATACCTTTTATGCCTCAAAATTGACAAAAATCACAACTGCTAATTCTGACTTTTACTTATATATGTGAATATACAAAAAGCGGGTTTCAAATAAAAACCTTAAAATGTTATGGAAATTACAATAACCATGCCACTGTCTTGTAATCTTTCAATATTTTTGCTAAGGATGTCAAGCACATGACATCGGGGTGCAGATGGACATGGTTATGTCATAATGGCAGTTTAAAGTTTATCATCCCACTTTTGACATTTTTCAAAGAAGAGCAGCATTCTCTTAGTGGTTTTTTGATCAGTGAAAGGGTGAAACACAGAAGTTCATCGGGCGAATGAGGTTCTAGTGTGGTAGTGCATGCCTGCCAGTTCAGCAAGTGCATGAGTGGAGCAGGAAGTTCCAGTGTGGTGGTGCATGCCTGCCAGTTCAGCAAGTGCATGAGTGGAGCAGAAAGTTCCAGTGTGGTGGTGCATGCCTGCCAGTTCAGCAAACCTGCCAGTTCAGCAAGTGCATGAGTGGAGCAGAAAGTTCCAGTGTGGTGGTGCATGCCTGCCAGTTCAGCAAACCTGCCAGTTCAGCAAGTGCATGAGTGGAGCAGGAAGTTCCAGTGTGGTGGTGCATGCCTGCCAGTTCAGCAAGTGCATGAGTGGAGCAGAAAGTTCCAGTGTGGTGGCGCATGCCTGCCAGTTCAGCAAGTTCATGAGTGGAGCAGGAAGTTCCAGTGTGGTGGTGCATGCCTGCCAGTTCAGCAAACCTGCCAGTTCAGCAAGTGCATAAGTGGAGCAGGAAGTTTCAGAATGGCTTGACTTCTGAGTAAAGGTGTCCTTTAGCAACATGACCTGGCCATGAACAAACTTTCACAGCCAGGCCCCCATAATGGGGCATGGTACCCACACAGAGAGTGGTGATCAAAAGTAAAGGCAGCCGTTGAGATGTTGACCGCATAACTACTCAAGTGCTGCTTAACAAAGCAGACTGATAAGGGGTCATGCTGCCTGGGCAACATGTTGCCCTGATCTCTACAGCAGTGTTTCCCAAACTGTGCGCCATGGCGTCCAGGGCAGCTGTGACCTCTTCACAGGGGCGCTGCCAAATATTGTAAAAGCTTTATAATTAATTTAACAGAGACACGAATAGTCATACTTTTACTTAGGTTAGGGCGCTGTGGAAAAATTGTAATTGAAAAAAAAGGCACCACTACTAAGAAATGTTTGGGAAACACTGCTCTTCAGTGTTGCCAGAGCTTTGTGCCAGTCCAAGCACCATGAGGTGTAATTTCCATACCTCCCTCTAGCACTGTGATACACCATCGCCTGTAAAGGTGCCGACCAACATTTGTTTTGTATTCCTCATTGTCGTTGTCAGTGTCCGTTTTTGCCATTGGGTGTGATATGACAGGAACAGTTTGCAATCCATTGCTTGATGGGTTTCAGTGGATATTGCAATTCTGTGTCAGTGTAGAATGTCTTTATTGTCAACAGTCTCTCTTCCCCTTAAACACCCTCTTGCTTTCCTGCCAACACTTTTTTATGACTAGTGCCTGTCTTGGCTGTTGTTGGGGCTACAGTCTTATGAGATGACCAAACCATTTTATCTTCTGCTTCTCAATGACTTCGGCTGCCGTAATGCTGACCACATTACCCACTGAGTGCCAATTGGTCAGTAAGAATATGGGATGCTCTTCCCAGATGCCCGATGTGCCAAAAGGTGTAAAAAGGGATTTTTACTTCTCCATGACTTCGGTGCAAGATGTTGTTCCACAGTTTGTCTGACAGCAAAATTTCTCACTCTGTCTTGGATGGTAAGGTTTGCAGCTCTTCTTGGTTATTTGATCTCAGATGTAATAATTTTACTTAGGTGGGCTTTGATAATGTTTTTGTATTGAATGATTTAAAGTCCTAGAAAGGCAAATCTGGGCGACAACTGTCTGCAGAAGTCGGATGTGTCGGCCAGGAAGTGCAGATATTACAGCTGTGATGTAGATGAGCACAATGCATTTACGTCTTCGAAAGAATAAAAAGAAGAAGAATTTAAAACTGTATTTACAATAAGAATTAATAGTCAAAATCCACAGTATTTATAATGTTTACATTGTTACTTGAAATCATTCATTTCTGTACAAATTATGAAAGCAGGCTAATTATATGAAAAATATAACTTTGTTTTCTTGAATTGCTTTATTTTGTTTTGTATTATTAATTACCCACAATTTTTTATTTTCAATGTGGGTAAAACCCTCATACATAGTATAGAACATCTTTATGCCAAAGCCAGTATTGCTGTCAGGCTGAACGACATAACAGGAGCTAGTTCAAAACAGCCATATAAGTCTGCCAGGCTTGCCTCCTCTCCCTAACACAGTTTAATGTTTTTGTAGAAAGAATTACAACTAACACCCTAGAAAAACTAAGGTTACCACTCCAACAATGAGAATCGAACAGGTGGGGCCTGGAAAATAAATATCCTGGAATATGCCAGGGGCCGTCACTCGGGGATAAGATAAAACTGTGTAGACAGTTCAACCCTCTAGGATTTAGAGGAAGCTGTGTTGGCAGTTTAGTCCACTGGGCGCCGGGTCCAATCCATAAAACCTTATTCAGCCGCAGCAGACATTTACATTATGGCAGCGGACAGTTACATAACCCAGTTATGGCTGGGAATAAAGGTGAAGGTAAAAAGGGAGAGGGTCGACTTCACTGCAACAGGTTTTATCACATAATGCTCAGTCTCTCTCCGCAGAACAGCTATCTGCCTGCCATGAGCGTCGCGCAGAGCACAACCTCCGTAGTTCCGGCGACCATCCCAGGGATCTCCGTATAAACTGCACTGGTGAACTGAACGCGCGCCGTTAAACGAACCCACGACCTTCAGAACGCGACGCAAACGGCGTGACCACTTTGCCACGGAGACCCTCATCCAACAATGAGAATCAAAAGGGTACAAATCCACGAAACCTCCTTGTTCAACGGCATCACACAGTTACAGTACGGCACCGCCTTCCCCAGAAATAGTTAATAGAGTCGGCCATGCAGTAGGGTACCCGACGGTTAGGTAACCCACTTGTGGATGGTAATAAGGTCCACAACTGATAGTTTGATTGAACAACGGATCAACGTCATGGCACAAAGGTAGTAACTCATAAGTGCTCCGTTCTACTTCTAACTCAAGCCTGAGTCTGAAGAATCTCAACACTTTGCACGAATTCCGTAGCACCAGCGAAGATCCTGAACTGCTTTGGGTAGATTTTAAACTCCAGATTTTTCTTGGGAAGCGCCATACGGCTACTCTTTTCGATTTCCAACTGCCAAGAGATTTTTAGCTAACGTAACAATATGCACGGGCGTTCCATCTTATTAACCAGAGACCAGGTGAAATTACTAGAAGTTCACGTGAAAACATCCCAGCCTTTACTGGGGCCTGAACCCGGGTTCCCCACCACTTAAGGTGGACACCATGGCTCAAGAGCACTTAGCACCCCGCTATAACTGATGTAGCTGTCAAGTCGGCTGCTAAACAATTTCCCTTGTTTTGGTGGGCCGCGATACAATTTTCCCTGTTTTGGTGGGCCACGACACAATTATCCCTGTTTTGGTGGGCGGCGACACAATTTTCCCTGTTTTGGCGGTCCGCGATACAATTTTCCCTGTTTTCGTGTGCCGCGATACAATTTTTCCTGTTTTGGTGGGCCGCGATACAATTTTCTGTTTTGGTGGGCCGCGGGTGAAAACAATTTGAGAAACACTGATGTGAAGCAAACGCAGTCGGCATCAACTTTAGGAGGAACAGGATCTTTAGCGGTCTTTGGATTGTTTGTGTCTAGCTTGGGTGTATTAGAAATATGGGGCACACTCCAAGTTGGATAGCTGGTCAACCGATCATCGCCATAGCAAATCAGGTAAGTCTATAAGAGCCGGATCCCAACTGCAGTATCCTCCTCAGCGTGGAAGATAACTGATAACACCAGTTCTGTGTTGGTTTACTATTTTTCTTTGGATACGAGGGGGCTGCATGGTCTCGGGGCATGGTGTCCGACTTGAGTGCTAGAGGTTCCGGATTCAATCCCCGGTAAGGGCTGGGATTTTTTTTTTCCACGTGGACTTGGACTTCTAGTAATTCCTCATGGTCTCTGGGTAGTTGGAAATCGAAAAGAGTAGCCTAACGGCGCTGCCCGGGCAAAATTTAAAAATAGTTGACCAAAAGTAACCCATAATTTTAAAATCTACCCAAATTATTTCAGGATCCCCGCCGGTGCTACAGAGTCTGTGAACTGTGCTGAGGTTCTTCGGACTCAAAGTTAAGTTAAAAAAAGAACTAAACACTTATGGGTTACCAGTGTACCATGATGTTGATCCGTTGTTTAAACTTCAAACTTTTTTTTTTTTGGGGGGGGGGGGGGGGGGGGGGGGGGGGGGATACCTGCATAGAGTTCAAGTCTGGCAGTATCTCTTATGACATGAAGTTATTGTGGTCTTGCAAAGGTTGCGGATTCATCACCGTCTTATAAATCATCTGCTCCCCTTAGTAGTCACTTTTTGCTACATGCTCGTTAGGGGGGACAGTAGGTCCCTCTCGCTTCGGCGGCCGCGTTAGCGCAGTCGATAGGGGACTCGCTTTCAAATCCAGCTGCAACTCGCTGCAGCACACGGGCAGTGTTCAAAACCAGGCGCTTTCCAGAGTTCACACAGCCTCTAGGACATGGATACCAGAGTTAACACTGTGGCCTAAATGGAGGAACGTCACTGTAGCCCCGGAGTTGCGTGCGGACAGCGACAAAGACGGGCAGTTTCTTATCAGCTGTCCGTACTGGTGGCAGAGCACTTATGGTGCTAATGGCGTTGGTTTACATCTCCTGACCTTTCCTTTACCTTTTACGCCCCCTTCCACACCAAACGGTGTCCCGAAACCCCCACGGGAAGCATGTTTAATATGGTCGTGTATTCTTCTTTTCCCTCTTATTATTCTTCTCTCTTTTGTTTTTTCTCCTTCTTGCCTCTCTTCACTGTTGTCGTATTTTCCTCACTCCCCTCCCCCACTTTCTTTCCTTCCTGCTCTTTATATTCTTCTCTGTTTTCTTTATCTCGTGGTCCCCCCCCCCCCCCCCCCCCCATAAAAAAAAAAAAAAAACCCCACCCAATGTATCCACTTCCACATCCTACTGTATCAGGACCTCTCGCCACATTTTCCTCTTCTGCTTTTTCCCTCCTAACGGGTCATAGTTGAGATGTTTGATTACAATTTGTAGCTACATCAATTGGACTAGCTTGTATTTGTTACTTCTTGAACGCGGTCAGTATGACTTACCCGGCATTGTACTCCAGTTATGTCGATGTGTTGGGAAATGAGCAGGCAGATAGTCTAGCCGCTTCTGCACCACTTGGTGGTGAATTTATGTATGATAAGCTAGATGTTGTGAGCGCCCTTTTGGAGCGATTGAACAGTGCGGAGGCACTGACTGATTATTACGGTCTGAGAAGAATGGTGTTGCGAGGAGTTATCAGGAGATCTGGCTGACGCTCCACACTCAAGGGAAGGGCAAGACTGATTTACAACCAGACAGTATGTGGTTCCATCGGAATTGGAACTCTTCGCTTGCTGCTGAAGATAGGGACGGAGCGCTTATGGGAGTGTCCCGAGGGCTGTGATTTTTATTTCAACATTCAACATTGTACAGAAGTAATGCATATATATCATAAGGACGACCAAACCGTCAAGCAGTAGTTAGTATCCCCGTCTAGGATGGTGGCAATGGGAATGCAGCCTCTAGCAGCCACACAGGAACACTTCACAAACGACATCAGACGTCTAAAGTAATCAACTCAGAACGGTCATGACTGGTCGTTGTAGGTGAGTGGACCTACTGAATCGGTGTCCGGAGTGCTATAATCTTCTTCTTTCGTTCGCCTACATATTTCCATGGCGTGTGTGCGTGGCATCCTGATTGCTGTGGTGCGCCTCCTGGCTGGTTGAATGCTGGCTGGTTGCCTCCGACGTTCAGCACCTTGTTTTGCAAGGGTAGACTGTGGTCATACTCGAGGAGAGTAGGCTCATCCCTTCGTCTTTCGCCTTGACCTCGTTTGTTGTCCCATCCAGTTTCCCGCTGGGGGTTGTAACCCCAACCTTCAACTGGATTGCTGGGAAGAACAGTGTCCACCACGTGAAGGTGAGATAGGCTTGAGCAAGAGAGGCTAATAGACATTAAGAGTCTTATATTGCGCATCATTGCTCCATTTGGATCCCAGTGCTATAATGATGGTCCTTTTTAATCAAGGGGAGGGGTGGGGTGGGAGAGGGCTACGTGGTCTCGAAATATGGTGTCCGCCTCCTGTGCTAGAGGTTCCGGGTTCAAGCCCTGGTGAAGGCTGGGATCTTTTCTTTTTATGTAGACTTCTAGTAATTTGCCCTGGTCTCTAGGTAGTAAAATCGGACGCCGGTGTGATTTGGCGCACGTAAAAATGTCCCTTGGCAGTTGAAAATCGAAAAGAGTAGCCTAACGGCGCTGCCAGGGCAAAATGTGGAGTTGAAAATGTACCCAAAAATATTTCAGGATCCTCACCAGTGCTACGGAGCCCGTGCACTGCACTGAGCCCTTCGAAACTCAGACTTTAGTTAGAAGTAGAACGGAACACTTATGGGTTACTACCTATGTGTCATGATGTTGATCCGTTGTTCAAACCTCCTCATTAATAACGGTTTGAAGAAGAAGAAGAAGAAGAAAAAAGTAGGAACGCCGTGAAAAGGTTTGTGTGCGTTGTGACTTCATTGACCAACACTGCGCATTCATCATCTCTCAGCAGGCCCTTTAGAGAACGTCGCTCTCGTCGGGACACGACTGAAAGTCTCGCTTTTCCTAGTCAATTCTCCAGCCCTATGTGCTTTTTTCGCCAATTCATCTTCAGTGCCTAATATCTGTGTCCGCGGAAGTCTGCCCCGGCTTAATTTTCCGGAAACTTTATGATTGTTCTCTTCAAGCCGCGATGATGTTTAACGTGGTCAAAGTAACCTAGCTTTCGGGACTAGATGCTGTTTATGAGCAAATTCTCCTTGATGCTCAGATCATGTTGGGTGTCGCTGTTTTTTTTTTCTTTTCTTTGCCAGCATTACTCTTAAGCAATTTTTTTAATAGTATTTCAATTCAAAAGCTCTGATTTTGTTTCTTCAGTCTTCTTCTGCTCCTTCGATCCTTCTGTCAGAAAACTTATATCAGGAGGCCGGTAGCCTTTATGAAAGCTATCGTGCAATCCATATTCTCTCGTGTACCATACAGTTTTGTCTTCAGTGTGGTTGGAACAGGCCAGATTGCGTCTCTGTTGTCAGCTTATAGTTGACAGTGTTGGAGCTCATGCTCAGCATTTTCGGGTGCCACGTTGCAGGGTCACGTCTCTGTATTTCCTACACCGAAAAATTTGAACATATATTGAGGAAATCTGTTGTGCCCAGTCCTTAGTTTGAATATATTACACTGTCCCTCTTTAGAGAATGACTCACATTCCTAAGCTGCCACATGAAATATGCGTGATCTCAAAATGTAGGTTTTATGACACAGGGATCTTCAGTCTACACATACACACATACACACACACATACACACAGGACAGAAACTCTCTCTATACTTCTATATTAAACGCCAAGTCGTCTCTGATGGCTTCTCCACTGTGCCTCTCAACATTTAGTTTCACCTTTTCCTGAGTGATGTAAGAATCTACTATACTTTTACCCAATATAAGTTGTTTAAAGCTACCGTTTATCATACATTTTATACTACCCTTGGTTGTATAATATGACTAATTGAACTCATTGCCTATTGCCTGTATATATTTGTCTATGGTTAATTTGAAGCTAGTAATGTTCTTGAAATATTTATCTGTCATTATACATCAAAAAGGACCTAATCTTTTGTTAATATTATTACAAATTTATTGTACCAACAAAAAAAATTTATAAACTTAACTGGAATATGTATCAGAAGAAAATATTCTGCTTATTCAAAGCCTATATAGGTGTATTTTCGTATTGTCTATGTAATTAAATGTGAATAAATATATTTTTATGATGATATTTATTACAATAAAATATTTGTAAAGAAACATGTTTCGTATTTTTAATACCCGTTGTCCATCTACCTATGTAAGCTGTCTTTTTATTTGAATCCTATCCCTCTATTATATCACTTTAATATATTTTACTATGTACTGTTTATCCCCTGGCTCTGTAGCTTTACTTATTTTACTTTAAATTCTCTATTTCGCCTCAACCACGCAACTTTAATTCTCCTTGCAGATGCATGACTAAGGCATACTAAGAGTTAACTGTGTTGAAGGCAGGTTTAATAATGGATTTTGTAGAGACGCGTAATAGTAAAAGCTCTTTACAAATCGTTCTCTCACTCACATACCGGAAGAGACCCTTGACCCTCGAAGAAGTCGACTTCCGGAAAGGAGCCTAGTGGACCCAAATAGTGGCCGAAAGATTTCGCGCCACGAGGAGGTTTTGAGATAACATCAATTTGTTTTTCCATTCTGGACGGCCCCAGTAGCGTTTGATAGGCTGAGCTTTTCAACAATTACAAGCACGTTTTGTCCAACTTATTAACTCTTTCTAGAGTAGCTAGTTACGTTAAACATTGCTGTCGTAAAATGTTTAGCTGCTCAACAGTGCTTAACTACAGTAGCAATAAAGCGCGCGCGCGCACAGACACACGCACGTACACACACCATTTTCACTTTCAACTGGACACTTTTAAAACCACCTAGGACGTTTTCCAAGTCAAACAGACATTTTTCATATCACTCAGAACGTCTTTCAGATCAAACAAGTCGATTTTCAAACCAAAAAGGGCACTTTAAAAATCAAACCAGACATTTTTCAAACCAATCTGGACAACATTAAAGAGAAATTGTTATTGTCTAAATGTGAGTATACGCTGGAAGTTTCGAGATGTTCTGGAACATTCATGACGTAACTCTTTCTCTTGCGATATCTATATGTAGAGTTTAATTTAATAAACAAATAGTCAATGTATTGATTCGAACATAGAAAGATAGAAGAACACGCTAGATAACATAAAAATTGAAATCTATAGCCTCCGTGCGGGGATTCTAACCCGTCGCCTCCATATGGAGTTTGCGCCTCGCTATAGAAACAAGTGCAGTAAGAACATGCACAGCTAGGCACCCCTGAAAAAAGATGTCTTCATTGGCCATGTCTATCGCACATAAAAAATCGAAAAGCTATAGTCACCGTGCCGGGAATCGAACCCGTCACCTATAAATAGTGAGGTGCACACGCGGATGAAGGAGAACTTGACTGACTTGGCCGTATCCACAATTTTCAATGACCCCAGAAAGCTCAAAATCCCCCTAAAGAAGTGCTATTACGAACTTGACAGCGTCAACAGCACCACGATAATCGTAAGCCCGCAATCTCTATGCTCTCGACTTCTCAGTACATGCTCCACAAGACAAGGAGAAATGCATCTTTATTGATGAGAGTGGACTCAATCTTCATATGCGACGGACACAGGCTCGCTCGAGAAGAGGGACGCTGTCAAACATTATTCTGCCCACAGTGAAAGGACGCATTGACACTTATTGTGGCGATGAACAACCAAGGCATAGTTCATTCAAAGATCATTGATGACGACACCCG